>JAQJVL010000016.1:2893898-3351223 GCA_035578905.1 Stictocephala bisonia | reverse complement strand
GTACCGTGGCTGTAACTACCTTTTATTCACTTCACTAATAATGTGTTCACACTCAGAGACTAAAAACCTCTGAGGCCGGCTGCAAAACCGAAATTCTTAGTGTCACTTTAAAAAATAATACTCAATATGAATAATGACTAAATGAATATATTTACTCAGTTTTACAAACCAATCATACAGTTTCTATGGAAATAAATACCGCCATCTCTTCCAGTATTGATGGCTGGTGTTCACTATGCCTGTCACTAATTATCAGCCATTATGTTGCTTCTACTGATAACGTGGCTCCTGTGGCATTTGGCAATTCTTATTCTAATACAAACGAAACACAATATTCCCCTTGAAAAACAACTTAACAAAATAGTGTTACTATTAATAGATTTATTTTACTCCTAATCATAACCCAAAATTCTATATTTACAAGATTACACTAATAATGAACAAAAAGAACATACTAAAATATATAAGGCAACTCTTAATATTACTTTTTACTATTTTATCCAAAGCTTGTTAAATTTAAACTATAACATCAAACATGTTCTGTACATCTTTTTGATCAAGTAACCAATTTTTTAATTCATTTGAAAATTTCACTGTAGGCCCTACTCGTAATTTGCTTCAATTCTATAGGTAAAAAATTTTATAGGTAGTTTTGGTGCTAAAAAAGATGGGAATTTTTAAACACATCTTTATTTACTCTAGGCCTTCTAAGATTTCCCCTTGAAATATTTCGAGTCAAATAGCCTGGATTTTGCACATTTTCATTTTTGTTTTGTCCACTTTTGATATAAAACAATCTTAATACTTTAAATATGTACAAGTGCCGCATTGGAAGAATTTTTAAAGATTGATAAAGCGGAAATGTTGTTTCGCGTTTCCGTTTAAACAGCAATACACAAACTAGGTGATTCTGAGTTATTTTTAAGTTTTCTGTATGTGTCTTGAATGTACCTACCCAGCAAGAAATTCCATATTGTAATTTTGAGTGTATTAGTGATCTCAATAAATCCACATCGCATACATGTCTTAGAAAATAGAAATTTCTAATGCTTGACCTGCACTTGTTATTTAGTTGAGTGATATGTTGTTTCCATGACAGCCTTTGGTCCACTCTTATTCCTAAATAAGTGAAATCCTCTACTTTTTGTACTTCTTGGCATTTACAAGTATCTCTATTTTTACACATTTTATCGTGAAATTTGATATTATAAGCAATATTAGATTCGCTTCTTAGATTGGTGGAGTAGAATAAATTTGTTTGTAATATTTTTCTGCTAAAATTAATTGGTTTAAGGGGCATGTGTCCCCTGTGGCCCCCCTTGGCTACACCACTGTTATCAACAGGCATGTGTAGGCCAACTAAGAATCCAAGATCTTCATATAACTAGAATGCTTACAAATGTATCTAAAAATTACTTAAGGTAAATCATGACAACTTAAGTAGCACTGTTTGTACAGATACTATTTTCACAAGGTACAAGGTACTTTAACTAAGTAATTTCTATAAAGTTGTTGGGACAAGATCTCCAAACATTCCAACTCAAAGTGACAGACGATAAACCAACATTTATTTCATTGCTCATCATTGTTAGTTACCATATGTGTTTGAATTATGTGCATTATCATGTTGTCTAATACATTGACTATAGTAAAAAGGGATTTTTGACAGTAACTCATATAACTAGGCTACTTTCTATTTCAGGCTTCTTTGAGGATTGATGGAGAACTGTTTGGGTCCGGAGTTATCATAGACAAACGCTGGATCTTGACCACTGCCTTCAATGTTGCATGGTTAGTTTGACTTCATATCATTAAAAGGCAATTTGCTTTATTTGTCATCAGAATGGACACTGCTGGATTGTGACAGTGTGAATGAGCTGAGCTGACTGATAGAGAAGAGGATTTTGTACCTTACTTCAGTGATTATGAAACCTATATGTTGTCTAGAAGTCAGTAGAATGTAAATACAGTACACCATATATGATTTGGTTCAGGCATTAGGTGCACAGATAAATTGTTTATTTATTACGAAAATTGGTCATCACTTCTGATGGACTATTGATCTACTAAAACATTTTGTTTGGCCTTCACTCACATTACAAGCTGATGATGATTGTGGTTAGGTTTTATATTGGCCTAACCTCAATAAGCAATCCATATTTCAGTTATTGAAATCTTATAATATTAACAATATATAAGGCAATCTAGCGTATTACCCCATTAGTACTCCTTCAAAAAGTACAACATTGCACACACCCCACATCAGGAAGCATTTTTTATTTCATCATCATTTGTTGATTTTTTTCATTTTCAAGTGTGGTCCTATATAACTTCCTTCATTTTTCTCTATCTATTCAATCTATCTGCCTATTTTTATTTCCTCCTCCTACATTTGTCTTTTTTCATTTCTCTTCCCTCTACATCCTTCCATACTTGGTCCTTCCACCTTCGTCTCTGTCTTCTTCCTCTTTCTCTTCCCCCTCAATAATCTATTATTTCTCATCCTCTACACATGCTCAATCCACTGTATCCCCCTTCTTTCGATTAGCTCTTTTAGCGATATCACTTTCAACCTTCCTCTGGTTATTTGTCCCTTATAGTACCAACGTTTCGTCCAAGTCATGTGGGATGGGCAATGCCATGTGTTAGGGGATTGCCTGTGAGGGCCATGTGCTGTTGTATTTGCAAGGTGGTGGTAATACCCTACAAGGGGTCTTGGTGAAGCTATGTCAAGCCCAACAAACCAATAGTAGATAAAACATGCTTTCAAGAATATGAATAATCTTGTATATTATGTTAAAATTCACTTTGAATCAAGGCAGTATCTCATTATTAACAGTCTATCCTCACTTTGAATCAAGGCCAGTATCTCATGATTAACAGTCTATCCTCACTTTGAATCAAGGCAGTATCTCATTATTAACAGTCTATCCTCACTTTGAATCAAGGCAGTATCTCATTATTAACAGTCTATTCTCACTTTGAATCAAGGCAGTATCTCATTATTAACAGTATCCTCACTTTGAATCAAGGCAGCATCTCATGATTAACAGTCTATCCTCACTTTGAATCAAGGCAGTATCTCATTATTAACAGTCTATCCTCACTTTGAATCAAGGCAGTATCTCATGATTAACAGTCTATCCTCACTTTGAATCAAGGCAGTATCTCATTATTAACAGTCTATCCTCAATTGGAATTAATGAATTTTATATTTTTATAAAGGATTCCTATATATAACTCTACACCACTAAAAATGGGTCAAAATGTAACAGTAACACAGGGATAGGTAAGTATTTGGTATCTTAACAGACTGGGTTTCATACTTGGTAAGCCACTGTGTTTACTCTGTGTCTATTGTGAATCAAATAGGTGAACAAATAAGCGCTAGAGGTTGGTTCTCAATATTATCATTTCATTACATATTGTTAATATTTTCCAAATCTATCTGGAATATAATGTATACTGTTATATTTGATATGTTTTATTACATTTTTAGTCAATAATTTTGTTGAATTTTTCTTCAAGGTATGACAAGAGAACTATACAGTTCCGTGTAGGCAGTGGCAAGTACGACAGTGGTGGTCAAGTTTTAGTAACTGAAGATGTGATTTATCATGAAAACTATACTGGCTCTTGGGACTATGACATTGCAGTTGTAAGGGTTAAGCCAATCAGGTTTAACCAAAGAGCGAGACCCATAGCCATGGCAACTAAAAATACCCAGCCAGGGATGAAGGTAGACGTTTCTGGATGGGGCGATACTAACGGAGTGAGTGTTTCAAGCACATTTAAAAGAAGTTCTAACTTGAGAGTTAATTACTCATGACACAACTTTTATAATAGGTTATCATCATAAAAATAAATCGATATTTCTTTTAAAATGTAAAAGATTAATGTCATTGCCATGATTTAATATTTATTTTGTTTACTAACTGACTATCTATTGATACGTAAGCAAATAGAAATTAAGTTATGAATTTATTCACATTCAACAGAACAATGCAATGTTGTATTTTTCATAATTAATTTATTTCTTAAGATCCTTAGCTTTTATTGTTCCCTGACAGAAATACATTAGATTAACTGAACAATCTAATGTAGTTCTACATTTTAGTTTTGAACAACAAACCACTAGGTATCTATGAATTAATCTATAGAAGGTATACTTTATCAGTGACAATTTCTTTTTTCTTTTAATTTGTTGTTGATTAAGAATTTTAAAAATAGTTTACTAAACTAGTCAAAATCAGGATGGCAGTGATTTCAAATAATTTTAATTTAATAAAAATGTACTTTTGCAATATCTTTGATTGTAAAAGAAATTTCATATTAGTATTATAAATAACTAAATATAACTAAACTGAAAAATTAAACTTATCCTGTTTGTAAAACTGAAATTTTTAATTACTGAACTATTAGGTTAGGTTTTAGGACATTCACTATACCAGGAATTAGTATATTAGGAGAGATAACGCATCAGCAAACTTACTTAACATGACAAGTCCACTAAAAACTTGTAATGGAGAACACATAAGATAATTCACAATATACAAAATTCATAAATTTTTAATTACTGAACTATTAGGTTAGGTTTTAGGGCATTCACTATACCAGGAATTAGTATATTAGGAGAGATAACGCATCAGCAAACTTACTTAACATGACAAGTCCACTAAAAACTTGTAATGGAGAACACATAAGATAATTCACAATATACAAATTTCATAAATTTTTAATTACTGAACTATTAGGTTAGGTTTTAGGGCATTCACTATACCAGGAATTAGTATATTAGGAGGGATAACGCATCAGCAAACTTACTTAACATGACAAGTCCACTAAAAACTTGTAATGGAGAACACATAAGATACGAGTAATTCACAATATACAAATTTCATAAATTTTCAGTGCCACTGGCACTTTCATCAGCTGACATAGTTTCTAATAAAACAGTCTCTCTTTACTCACCTGATGGAATTTGTGTAATGTGGATTGTTTGTATGTGTCCTCTACTGCACAGTGTTAGTGGACTTGTCATGTTAGGTAAGTTTGCTGATACAGTACCTACTCTATTGCCAATATACTAATCACTAAACTAAGGTTTTGATTGAGGAGTACATTTTCAATATTTTGAGCTTTGTTCTAGTTGGGATCTACGTCTGAATATTTGATGGCAGCTAATGTAACAGTTTTGGATTGGAACACATGCAAAAAGAACTACACAACTGACCTCACACCTAGACTCATGTGCACTTACGACCTCAAACAAGGCCCATGTGTGGTAAGTTGCCTTGAAACATTTCCCCTTTTATATGATAATTGACTTACGTTTATAACTAAATATTTTTACATCTAGTAATTTTATTGGTTTTGAACTCCATTCAAAAATCCTTCCTGACTATAAATCTTTGAAGTGTCATTATAATGTGGACCAGCCACCCCCCCCCCCCACACACAATATTCCGTGGGACCCATTGCTAAAAGTCACGATAGGCCCCTCAAACTAAAAAAAAATAATTAATTACTATGAGTAAATTAATGGCTAGGCTAAATACATATTGAAAATGTATTGACATATTTGTAATTTATTTATTTATTCATAAGACGCCGATCGTGAAGATATGGGCAAATATAGATTTTGAATGAGTCTGATGAGTGTAGATGAGCGAATGTAGTCATTGTTACAAACTAAGGCGGACTATTCCTTAGAAAGTGTCATTAATTAATAGCCCAATGACAAATGAACAGCCGGTGATTATCAGCTGATCCTTCTCAAAATGTATTGACTCTGATTGGGATCGAACTGAGAACCTTTAGCACATGATGCTGGGATTGAACCAACTAAGCTACTGACCAATTAATATTATTATATCTGTGTTCCAACATGTAGAGAACACATCCTAATTTTATCATTGATATATTGAGAAACAAAAGATGCAACCTTTAGGTAAAAATGAAGTAAGCAAAGGAAATACGTGTTTGTAAAGAAAAAAAATTAATGTAGGAAAATCTAACCTCCTACATTAATTTTTCACCTCCTACATTAAATTTTCTATTAGTAAGATCAATATTTCATAAAAATTGATCTTACTAATACCTTACTAAAATCAACTTAAATTCAAAACCAAAAACCATGTAAGTTTACACATAAATGGAATTTATATGTTGCACTGTAATTTCTGAGTTCTGATAATTTATTCAATTTTTCTGGCTTTGATCATTGAGAATTTTACAACTACACCATTGAAGTCAATGCGTTCGATTGCTAACACACTGAGTGAATTAAGATGTTCTTGAGTCATTGATTAACGTTACCATTTTATCAATACGCTGCCCAGCTGACTAAATACTCTTTCTGCAGATGCAACAGAAACTGGTATTGTACAATAGATTCTTAATGCACATTTATGAATATTGGAGTTGCAGAGGGCGGGCCCAGCGGGCAGTTAAAAAGCAAAACATCTAATTTAATTTATTTGTTACACTAAAGGCCTTTACTGCAAATGAAAGTGAAATACACATAAGAGGTGACAGCTCATCTGAATTATTGTGCAGATAGTTGTTACTGAGTCAACAAATCATATTACTGACTTATCTTTAAAGTTATTAGCAAATACTAAACAATAGGTAAAAAAGTGGACTTACATAATAAATATAATGTACATTTAGGAAATTGTTATCTCTATAACCTTAATATGGTTTTGCTTACTAGCCGTTGTAACTGGAATATTACTAGCCGTTGTAACTGGGATATTACTAGCTGTTGTAACTGGAATATTACTAGCCGTTGTAACTGGAATATTACTAGCCGTTGTAACTGGAATATTACTAGCCGTTGTAACTGGGATATTACTAGCCGTTGTAACTGGAATATTACTAGCCGTTGTAACTGGGATATTACTAGCCGTTGTAACTGGAATATTACTAGCCGTTGTAACTGGAATATTACTAGCCGTTGTAACTGGAATATTACTAGCCGTTGTGACTGGAATATTACTAGCCGTTGTAACTGGAATATTACTAGCCGTTGTAACTGGGATATTACTAGCCGTTGTAACTGGGATATTACTAGCCGTTGTAACTGGGATATTACTAGCCGTTGTAACTGGAATATTACTAGCCGTTGTAACTGGGATATTACTAGCCGTTGTAACTGGAATATTACTAGCCGTTGTAAATGGAATATTACTAGCCGTTGTAACTGGAATATTACTAGCCGTTGTAACTGGAATATTACTAGCCGATGTAACTGGAATATTACTAGCCGTTGTAACTGGAATATTACTAGCCGTTGCAACTGGAATATTACTAGCCGATGTAACTGGAATATTACTAGCCGTTGTAACTGGGATATTACTAGCCGTTGCAACTGGAATATTACTAGCCGTTGTAACTGGAATATTACTAGCCGTTGTAACTGGAATATTACTAGCCGTTGTAACTGGAATATTACTAGCCGTTGTAACTGGAATATTACTAGCCGTTGTGACTGGAATATTACTAGCCGTTGTAACTGGAATATTACTAGCCGTTGTAACTGGAATATTACTAGCCGTTGTAACTGGGATATTACTAGCCGTTGTAACTGGGATATTACTAGCCGTTGTAACTGGAATATTACTAGCCGTTGTAACTGGGATATTACTAGCCGTTGTAACTGGGATATTACTAGCCGTTGTAACTGGAATATTACTAGCCGTTGTAACTGGAATATTACTAGCCGTTGTAACTGGAATATTACTAGCCGTTGTAACTGGAATATTACTAGCCGATGTAACTGGAATATTACTAGCCGTTGTAACTGGGATATTACTAGCCGTTGCAACTGGAATATTACTAGCCGTTGTAACTGGAATATTACTAGCCGTTGCAACTGGAATATTACTAGCCGTTGTAACTGGAATATTACTAGCCGTTGTAAATGGAATATTACTAGCCGTTGTAACTGGAATATTACTAGCCGTTGTAACTGGGATATTACTAGCCGTTGTAACTGGAATATTACTAGCCGTTGTAACTGGAATATTACTAGCCGTTGTAACTGGAATATTACTAGTCGTTGTAACTGGGATATTACTAGCCGTTGTAACTGGAATATTACTAGCCGTTGTAACTGGGATATTACTAGCCGTTGTAACTGGGATATTACTAGCCGTTGTAACTGGAATATTACTAGCCGTTGTAACTGGAATATTACTAGCCGTTGTAACAGGAATATTACTAGCCGTTGTAACTGGGATATTACTAGCCGTTGTAACTGGAATATTACTTGCTGTTTTAACTGGAATATTACTAGCCGTTGTAAATGGAATATTACTAGCCGTTGTAACTGGAATATTACTAGCCGTTGTAACTGGAATATTACTAGCCGTTGTAACTTGAATATTACTAGCCGTTGTAACTGGAATATTACTAGCCGTTGTAACTGGAATATTACTAGCCGTTGTAACTGGAATATTACTAGCCGTTGTAACTGGAATATTACTAGCCGTTGTAACTGGAATATTACTAGCCGTTGTAACTGGGATATTACTTTTTTGTTTGGAACAATTATTAAGTATACATCAACCATGAACTTTTAGATATTAATTCTAAACACCAACTTCTTTAGATATTAATTTAGATTTTGACAACATAATGCTGTTAATGTTTTGTAATTTTGGAGGACTAAAGAAAAAATAAATATTAAGTCTGTAGGAGGACTGTATGCCTGTGAATACATGAAGAGGACAAAAAGGTTGTTCAATGAGTGTAATATTATTTAAATACATTAATATTTTCTGTGCTAGACTTGTGTGCTTGCTCTTTGGAAAAAGTTACAAGAACAATATTAAGGTAGTATTCTGAAATTATTTTTATACCCTGTAATCTTTACTACTTCATTTCAGAAGGTAAGGAAAAAACAAATATTTAAAGATATCAAACTTAAAATATTATTTAGGCAAGCTAAACAACCGTCAACAATTTAATGAAGGATTCCATACACTAACATGATATTTATGAAGTTCATAGCTTTTACAGAGATTGAATTATTTTACAAACCAGATAAATTCTGTGTTATTATGGAAGGAGCTTAACCAACATAATTTGTTTTGGATTGTTTAAAACCAAACGTTTTTAGATCTTCATAAATTTGATCAGATTTAAGTTTAACTAACAAAAATCTATAAATGAATTCTATATTTGTTATGATTATTTTGTTGACAGTATGATTTTGGAGATCCAATAGTAGCCAACAATGTCGTGTATGGACTGTATGCTGGTGGTCGTAGTTGTAAACCTGGCAGTGTCCCTATACTCTACGCTAATATTCCTGCTTTTTATGATTGGGTAAAAGGAAAAATTCACAACTACAGCGAATGAAACACTATCAAGAATCCTTCAGTTTCATCTATGGCATAAGGAAAGACATGAACAAGTTTAACTGTAGAGTGTTTAATCTAACATTTTTTACAGCTTTTTTTTATGTAAATGTAAATACCAGCGTACAAAGTTTCAATAAATTAGTTTTCAACAAAACAAATTGGCTTAATTTTACCTTAAATTATGTTTTATTTATTCATTTTTATTTATTTGACTACAATGTTGGCACTAGCGGTGCAGTACTTTACCCAGCCACTTGGGGACAAAGTATGGACAAGATTACAGGCAATAGGTTCTATGCTCAGTCCTCTTAGTTGCCAATCATCCGCTATGGCATCCACTCAATGGTTGCCATCAACGTGGACACTACTAGAGTGAACACTATCAACGTGGAGTGTCCATGCTGAGTGGGTAGTTAACATTCAGATTTTGTCTAGATAAGAGAACTGAGTATCAGGCCTGTCAGTTCACTGAAATTCAGACCAATACTATGTAGTTTGGATTCCACATAAAGCTGTAGGTCCCTTTAGTTAACCTGGCTATTGGGCTATTAGTAGATAGCTTGGATATGTTAAGAAGAACACATAGTCTAAGAAGATGAACTTCCTCCATGATTCCAGTTGAAACTGGTTTCAGCAAGTTAACACCGGTAAATTAATAATTGTAGCTTTAAATTCCAAAGACAACAAGAGCAAACACCAATAAGATAGGATGAACAATATCAAGCAATACATCAGACTGTCACTTCATAATAGAGTAGGTATCAACTATCAAGCTGATTACTTTACAGAATAATGACAAGAATGTGAGAAAAACAGAACATTTGATATTGGTGGCATCAAAGAAGGCTAATTCCTCTTGATTAGTTTAGAGAAAACTAAAAAAAGTACAAGCTTTATATCACAATGAAAAGTCACTCAAAATAAATTGAAGTTTGTCATGGATGAAAGTGCAGTTAGAAATCCAAATAATTGTGGGAAATATTTAGTAATATACAAGTCAAATCTTAAAGGGAAATCATGTTAATGTTAGAAATAAATTCCAGTAGCAATCTGGCTGTGGTGACTCTTTAAATTTAACAAAAATATTAAGTGACTTCGAATTCATATGAGTCAAGTGAGACTAGCTGAAGTAATTCTAGAACATGTATATTTATTAAGAACAAATTGTCTTCTGTGGATAGGTAAGATAAGCATTGTCAGTAATCCCCTAAAACATTATTGTGGCACTCATAGGAAAACTTGAAGCACCCAACTGTCAACTTGGATTACAAGTTACGCATAATATGAAATAGTCAATAAAAGGCACTATCATATTGGCAGTGAGAACTAGATTTGTTTAAATTTGGGGCTTAACTCTGGAACTTCATATTCAAGGCAAGTGCCTCATTTGAACATATAAATATAACTTAATACACCAAATTATTTAACCTTCATTTCAACTAGGGGAAATGACAAGTAACCATACACGTACCGCTTTAGTAACCCACCCGCCCACCCATACACGTGCAGTAATACTGATATTATATAGGGACTAAGACAAGTAACCATCCACGCACTTAGTGATCCTCCCACCCACCCATACACTTGCAGTAATATTGATATCGTATGTGGGCTTCGACAAGTAACTATACATTTACCGTGGTAGTGACTCACACATACACATATTTTGATATGGTATGGGGGCTACAACAAGTAATCATTCATGTACCGTGGTAGTGACCTACCCACCCACCTATACATGTACAGTAGTATTGATATCATACACATATAGTAATTTTGATATGGTTTGGGGCTACAACAAGTAATCATTCATGTACCGTGGTAGTGACCTACCCACCCACCTATACATGTACAGTAGTATTGATATTATATGGGGGCTACGACAAGTAACCATCCATGTACTGTGGTAGTGACCTACCCGCCCACCCATACACATGCAGTAATATTGATATCGTATGGGAGCTACGACAAGTAACCATACATGTACCATTAGTTAAATTTTAAGTTTAATTTCAATACCACTGTATGGGTGGATCAATACCAAAGTACGTGTATCAGTGGATCAATACTACTGTATATGTGTGGGTAATTAAGATTGTATCAGCATAGTACAATAAGTAGGGCTTGATGTCAATTTCCCTACAAGAGCTAAAATAAGATAGATAAATATACTGATACTGGTCAATCATTTATAATACATTGTTACATTTATCATACGAATGGGAGAGTTCTAGGGCAGTACAACTTTTACATAAGAGGTTATTTTTTAACAATGTAAGCTTGCAATATGCTATGCTCAAATATGCTAATCAAGACTTGTCTTAAAATGGAAACACAAGAGTAAGTCCAGGTAGAACTTATTGCCTTTTATACAATTAGAACAATGGCGTTGAATGGCTTGTCGTCAAACACTAGCGATTACTATACAGTACAGTATATCACTAGAGACACGAAAATAACACACACGCAGTTTAAGTACACAAGCGTTTATTCACCTTGAAACACAATAACACTGAACTCACAACTCACAATGATTTGCACTACCGCAATATCCGAGTTGTTCCACACTAACTAATTGAACAATCACTCACTGACTGAGAACTCAAAACTACTTGACTAGCATAACAGCGGTGCAACCGCCTTATATACATTTGTTACAATCTAGAATTTCAAGAACAAACTCGACCCGAAGGTTCCAGAAGCCATGGAACATATTACAACAAAAAGAACGTTATAGAACATTCTGAGTTTCTGACGTCAGTCAAAATACGACAGTATGACATATTTTATCCTACAATTGTCAAAAGTTTAATATTAAAGCATAAATGAAATAAGTTTATTGTTTAAGTAGTCTATTTAGTAATATTTACACATAACTAACTATTAATTATAACATAAAAGTTGCATAGCTTCATGAAGCTACTGGAAAGTTCTAATGTAACCTTTTGGATTCTACTCATACCTGGTAATTCAAATTATACTATTATGTAATATTTAATATATTTACAATTAATTGAGCCTATTACTACGTAGCCTAACATAAATAACATAATATAGCAAATCTTAAACATGATTTGAAGGTTTTACTAAGTTAGGTTATATATAGGCCTAGACTAGGCTAGCCTACATACGACAATTGTCCCCCCTAAAACCTTCAATATCTGTTTTATACATTTCTTACTTTTCTAGGTCTTAAATTATATTTATTCCTAAGTCTAAAATCTTCATCATGCTGATCATCCAGAAGTATCGGTGTTCGTTGATCTTCGTTGGATTCAGCAGCTTCATCACCAGCCTGTGAAGGAGGTATCCGTGGTTGATCCTCTTCTTCGGCTTGGGTGCTCTCTCGAAGAGTCCGTAGTATCTTCAGCTCCGAAGCGTGGACTTTGATCGGTGGATCGGATTTCAGGAGGTACACTCCATTCCCCAGCTTCCTTTCCACCTCAAATGGCCCGAGCCACTTCCGAGCCATTCCTCCTTTTGAGCATTCATTTCCTTGTTGTGATAGTCCTTGTAAATAAAATGAGCCAAGAAAGAGATGGGGTCTGCTGGCCGTTGCAATGCTGTCTGTGCCAAAGCTCGAACCAATAGTGGGCAAGTATTCTCCTCTAAATATATGCTGTTGTCTGTCCATTACATTTTTTTTTTTTTTGTGATTTTCTCCCATGAATAAATTTGGTTGACAGTGATACTTTAATTCCATCTCGTTCAGAAGATAAATTAAAACTTCTTATATCTTCATGCATTTCTTTCATTAAAGCATCCTGTGGAGGCATGCCATAGCGCATGATAGCATTCAAGAAGGCCTTACGCTGTCTGGCGTTGAAACCAAGTACCTCAATATTACCACCAACTCTTGCCAGAAGGGGCGGCAGTGGTCTGTCCTTCTCCTCTCGCCTTTCCGGCCTCCTTTTCTTTCTCCCTCCTTCAATTCCATCAGCTTTTTCATCAAAGTCATCATCTTCATTGTCATCATCAGAAGGTGCAGAAAAGTCGGAATTATAATCGGAGAGGTTCTCCTGCCAAGATGCATCCACATTCTCTCTTTCTACAACACCTCCATCAGTGTAGTCGACCTGTTTCCTGACATGTTTGCCCTTTCCAAGAGTTCTGCTGATGTCTTCTTGTTGCTGCTCATAATGATGCCTCAGCAGCTTAACCCAATACGCCGGATCTGTGTTCTCAGCTTCCTGCTTTATCACTTCTGTGCCCACTTCTTCTTCCTCGTCCTCTGGTAGGCCCAGTGGCTTCTTCTTCTCAGGCTCCTCTTCCCCTTCTCCCTTCTCTTTAACTGTCTTATCATCTTCTTTTGCTTCCTTTTCTTCTTTCTCTTCTTTTTCCCCAGTTTCGGCATCTGTTTTGTCTGGTTCTTTTTTACCAGATTCGTCTACCTCCATAGATTCTTCCTCTTTTTTCTAAGTTTCCTTGTTAACTTCTCTACTTGGACTCTCTTCTTTTTGTTCATCTCGTTCTTGTTTTGGTGCTTCTGGCTTTTCTGTAGATACCTCAGTTTCAGTCTTAGTTTCTTCCTTATTTACTTCTGACGTTGAATCAGATGCATCAGGTTTGACAGGCTCACCTTCACCTTCCTTTCTGACTTCCTTTTCTGTGATTTCTTTTGTATCATCTTTCATAGTAGTATCCAATTTTATATAATTTTCGCTTATCTTATTGTTTAGGGAGACCAATTCATTCTTTAATTCCGTTGTCTGGGCTGCTAGCAGCGCCGACATTTGCGCGATTATGTTACTCACCATATCCGTTGGCGCTGCTGGTGGTGGGGGCTCCTGATAGTCAAACTCCTCTGGGTTCTGTCCTTTATCCTGTACGTCCTGGCGTAAACGTAACTCGAGGTCACATTTTCCGCCGCCTGTCGGCAAACCACGCTCCTCCAGCGCCGCGCGCAACATCGCCGTTGTCATTTTGTCGATTTTCATCCTGTAGAATATGTCCTGTCGTAATGTCCTGTCACGGTCGCCAATTTGTCGTCAAACACTAGCGATTACTATACAGTACAGTATATCACTAGAGACACGAAAATAACACACACGCAGTTTAAGTACACAAGCGTTTATTCACCTTGAAACACAATAACACTGAACTCACAACTCACAATGATTTGTACTACCGCAATATCCGAGTTGTTCCACACTAACTAATTGAACAATCACTCACTGACTGAGAACTCAAAACTACTTGACTAGCATAACAGCGGTGCAACCGCCTTATATACATTTGTTACAATCTAGAATTTCAAGAACAAACTCGACCCGAAGGTTCCAGAAGCCATGGAACATATTACAACAAAAAGAACGTTATAGAACATTCTGAGTTTCTGACGTCAGTCAAAATACGACAGTATGACATATTTTATCCTACAATTGTCAAAAGTTTAATATTAAAGCATAAATGAAATAAGTTTATTGTTTAAGTAGTCTATTTAGTAATATTTACACATAACTAACTATTAATTATAACATAAAAGTTGCATAGCTTCATGAAGCTACTGGAAAGTTCTAATGTAACCTTTTGGATTCTACTCATACCTGGTAATTCAAATTATACTATTATGCAATATTTAATATATTTACAATTAATTGAGCCTATTACTACGTAGCCTAACATAAATAACATAATATAGCAAATCTTAAACATGATTTGAAGGTTTTACTAAGTTAGGTTATATATAGGCCTAGACTAGGCTAGCCTACATACGACAGGCTCAATAATACAGTACTGTACGATTCAACACTACTGCTGTTAAACTAATTTGTACTAGACAATAAGTGTATTATTACTTTGTTTATACCAATATATGTAATCTGGCAGAAGGTATTTAGATATGTACATTTAGAATTTTCAGCTCTCACCTCCTACCTATAATCCAAGTAAAAACTAAGATGGTGGACCTAAATTCTACAAACCACCTTCCTGAAGAAGTAAAACATTGTAACGTAACGTAAATTAGGTTTAGAGAATTTTCTAAGCATTATTAATTATCTCCTTGTTCACCACTACCTCACAAAGGCCAGTATCCTTATTTAAATTTTTAGATGAATGTGTTATGATTGCTTGAAATTGCATCATATTTCAAATTTTAATGTTTTTTTTTCTTTTTTTTTTTTACTTTACTCGCCAGTTGACGTGGGCCTACAGGCCTGTGCGTCAACTTTATTCAACGAGTGAAGTACCGACCGTTGGCTCAGTGGGGATTCGAACCTTGGACAATGCCCTCCGTAGTCCGAAGCCTTAGCCACTGAGCCACCACGCCGGCAATTTATTTTAGTTATACAATAAAAAACCTTCCTATTTAAATTTCTGAATGGCCTCATCGACTGTCCTGAAATAATTCAAAAGATCGACCTACATGTTCCTCGCAGAACCAGATGCCACCAGCTCTTCAGTAAGCATCACCATCCAGCGAACTACCACTACCACAGCACAATTCCTAGGCTGATGAGGACTAGCAATGATATCTACTCTACTGTAGATTTCTTCGACTTGTTTGCCATCTTCAAGAAGGGCGTTTCTGCAGTTACATGACTTTTGATAATCTATGAGTTCCACTACCTGTGACTATTGTTTCACTCTGATATTTAACTTGATGCGTTATATGAAGAACTATAAGATATTTTTGTTGTCATCTTTGTTTATCTTAAGTACGAGGAACATTATCTTGTAATCAGCCATTTAATGTCATAACTATTGTAAAAAGGTGCATTGCCGTAAATAAATAAACAATTATTTAAAAAACACTTTAGGACCTACCATTTCAATTTACTACAGTATTTCTCTCTTCAGAAGAGTTATAAGAAAATCATGAAACGGTCTTCCATTTGTTACCGTACCAGTACCTAAAACTGACTTACTATTTATAAATATATATATATATATATATATATATATATATATATATATATATATATATATATTATGTTGTTTATCATAGCGTATTTCTAGGAATTAGGAACTGCTTCACTGTCTGACCACGTTATACCTATTTATGAAGTGTATTTACATCACATAAAGTATACAAGTAAATTAATCAATTATCAGCAGATTTTTTTGATATGATTGTATGTTATCTTCTATAGCTCATTCCAGTCAATATTTCAAACCAAATTTGATTCTAAATACAATCAAATCAATCACTAATTTGTTAAATTAATCATCCACTATATTTACAGGTTGATTTATTATAATCATAGTTATTTACTTGAAAAGATTAACTACAATTCAGTGCATATTAGCCTTAATTGTTACGAAATTTCTCACTTAAAAACCACAAAATCATGGATATTATTAGTAATGTGGAGATATTACAGTGAATATTGTTTGAAAATAACATGGCTGAGGAGAGTAACCTTTACTTATTTTGAGTACAAAATAATATAGAAATGAATGCTAAAAATGATTTATAAATATATATATGACACTTTTATAAATATATATTATATATTTACGTCACTTGAAATCACTTAAGTTTAAAATTAATCAAACAATCGTTATATAGTATAGATGAAGTTAGTTGCTATGGAACGGTACTCAAAATGCCTGATTATCTGGTTTTAGACAGGTCAAATTGTCACATCACAAACATATGCTAAGTGGTCCTTGTTTATGTATTTTTTAACCCTAAGGATTAATTGTGTATGTATGTAATACTATTATAATTTACACGAGTCGAATATTTCCCGCTGATATTTAGACAAGTTGATTTAAATATTTATTATTTCATAGATCTGGTGAATGGATTGTGGTAGAAAGTGATTAGAAGTAGTTAAGGTTTAAGGCTAGGATATGATACTATTTTGAAAATGTAGTCTCTGCAATGCATACTTAGGTCCAATTGAAGAGGTCACTTGTGCAACTCGATTTATTCATTTATATCCAGGATTTTCATGTGAGTATTTATGCTTGTGTATTTTTAGAATTCAAATAAACTATTTATGCCTACAAACAATATTTTTTTGCATAAGGTGACCAGATACAGTTATGTGAGTTGGCTGTGGCATAGGGGTTGAAAGTTAAGATAGCCTAGCCTAGGACCTTTAATAAACAAAATGAAAACATGCAATGTAAGCAACTTATCTGGTATGTATTTCAGTTAAGAAATTAGAACTACGATCAATCGGCCCAGTTGCGCAAATTTATAGATGCTCAAGTGTTGACCCATTGCTGATCAAAGACGTGGCCTTTACGTTCCGCACCGATTGGACCGATATCTGAACGACTTTGTACCTTTAGGCCCGTCGCGTGCCACGCTGCGCGATCCGCAATGGGTTGAATCGGTTTTATTTTGATTCAAGGATTTGTAACTTACTAGGAAAATTGATCGCTCAAGAAATATTACATTGCCTTAACCCTTTCAGTGCCAACGTCTTGGTACACAGACTTTTTACTGTTCATAATGTGCAACGTCTACGAGGTCCCGGACTTTTTGGTATTTATGCAGTTTCTTGCCATCAAACAAATTTGGAGCATTTTGCTTGAAATGGGTCTAGAATTGGCTGTATTTTCACGAGACATGTTTTTTATTCCGCGGAAATAAGGTAGTTTACCGAAAAATTCGAAAAAACCAATTTCTCAACTTTTAACAAGTTGACTGCCAGCGTAGATAATTTATTGTGTCATTCTGAGGCCGCCGTAGTAAAACTGTATGTCCTCCTGACACCATGAGGGCCACGTATTCGTGCCGCTGTGCGCCATGTGGGCCACCGGTGGCCCCCGCGTCTTTTATAAATCAAACACAAATTGTAGCGCCTTTTTTATTATTACGTAATTTTTAATGATATATTCTGAAAGCTCATAAAATGTTATTTAAAACAGTCCTCTGGTTTTTTAAAGCAACCCTAAATACGTTTTTATATATTTGAACTAGTTTTTACGACATTTAGACAGACTAGTTTCTGTCACAAAAAGAATCAATGTCACTTACTAAACACCTAACCTCAAAAGCTGATCAGTGCGCGGGAAGAAAATATAAAAATCACAACAAAACAGCTGAAACATAATATCATATGGCATATGAAAAGTTTTGCCTCCACGCCATGAGGGTCACCGGTGTACCTCATCAATAACTTCACAAAATGGCAGCAAAAGACCGGATGTCGGCTATTTCTGTACTCCGGTTGCATGGAATACAGAACTCGGAACAATGAATATTGAACTTTACCGTAGAAACAGCTGTGGCGCCAGGCTGAAATCTAGTGAGGGCCACCGGTGGCCCTCATGGCATGAGCTGAAATTGTTGTGTGGGCCACCGGTGGCCCTCATGGCAGTCAACATGTAAATATTTTTTTCATATATCCGTTAATTTAAAAGGTATTTTAATAATCTTTTTTTAATTCTAATGTATTTTTTTGCGCTGAATACAAATTTGAAAACTATTTAGGTTTATTACAAATATTTCTCGAGATATAACGGAAAAACTACTTTTGCGGCGAATCGCGATTAACGGCCATTACGCGATCATTATATACAACAACTATTAATCGCAAAAGCCGAATTCACCCATATTCCCGCCGGAGTGACGGTCGGCAGGCCGTCACAGAGGCCAAACACTCAAATTTAACGCAAATTACGAGTTTTTGTTGAGAAAATAGACAATTAGGTTATGTTTGGTTAAATGTCAGTAAAAAACGCATTTTTCGAGCTGAAATATAATTTTACTACTAAACCAGTTATATATTTGTGTTCAGCATATAAAACATGAGAAATGAAAAAAATTTTCGAAAAATAACGATTTTTAAAAAAGTTGGGGTTTTCACTATCTGTTAAAAAACTAGTTTTTTGATTTTTCTGTAAAAAACGAGTTTTCCACAGATGAAATCAAACTCCTTAAGAGATATAAACTCATTTTTCACCACTTTTTCAACATGAAATCGTATTTTCAAAGGTGGTAAGAAAGTGCATAATTAACGACTTTTTTTACTGTTCATAAAGTGCAACGTCTACGAGATCCCGGACTTTTTTAGTCTGTCACATAATGCCAACGTTAGGTTTTCTTTGATGTTTGTCAAAAAAATCTTAAAAAATAATCATTTTGAACCTTTGAAATTTTACCATACAGTTAAAAATACATTCTTTATCCCTTTTGATTATTTATAAACCATAGGCCTACATTTGTGTGTATTTTATGTACATACATATATTCAATATGTTTTATGGTCAATATGTTGGCATGTATTATATTCAATAATACAGAACACGTATGTTGTGATCAAGTCTGCTAAACCGATTAGCTTTTTGAGTTTTTGTTTGTGAATGATTATATGTTACATAAGTTTAATAGCATGTTATCTCATGCTCATTTCTAATTAATTGTTGTTGTATTTAAGGTACTAATTATTGATATTTGTTCCTATTATTTTATTTTTTTTATTTTATAAGAGATTATTTATTCGTTGCTATATTTTTCCGTAGTTTATAATGTACAAGCACTGTGCATGGCTTCCATTTATATTTAGGTTATTATTACCAGGCATATTATTTAATATGCTGCTCAGTTTGCTATTTGTGAATGATATATTGTAGCTATTAGTTTTATTTGTTCAAAGTCTGTCATCTTTTATTGTAAAACAATTCCATGTATAATGGGTTACTGTTAAAATAAATAAGTAAGGTGTCTGGTGCAACGTCATTATTGTGCATCACATTGTTTCCCTTAATGTTTATGTTGTTTGGTGGTTACGTTAGGTTGTGTCCTATATGTGTTTTGTAATGTATTTTTGTGCATTTTTTGAACATGGACCAATCAAGATTACCTAGTAGTGAAAATTCTATTATGAGATAGACTTAACAAGTGCCTTAACAAACACCATTGGTAAATAATTTCTATTTAAAATAAATTATTTTTAGGCTACCAGTTATATATATTTTAGCCAAGTTTTTTTACAAATTATCATATAATATTATGTATGATTATAATTTATAACTTATATGAATTATAATTTATTATGTATGAACTTCATTGTTCTTAAAACAGTATATTTAAGCTATTTAAGAACAATCACAATATAATCTGTGAACTGGAGAGTGAATACCAACAGATTATTTATAAAATATTACTGAAATTCAGTTTGATCTTGGTAACATGCTTAGGTAAGGAAACATACAAAAGGGTAAGACTTTGGTTATCCAGACTTGTTGTTGTGGTATTCTTATTTATATGTGTGTTACTACTGATAATAAACCAATTATAAACTCTCTTGTAGTTAAACACATGTTTTTTGAAGGTGGTACGATAATTTTGCACAGGACTGTATGTCAAACTTTATAGGCCTACCAATTAATTGTTGTGTGTATAGTAGTCGCTGAGGCTGTGTTGCAATTTTCAGTTTTGTTGTAGTTTATTATTCCAAAACAAATATAGAACTAAACCCAAAAACACTTTTCCGTTCAGTAAAAAATTAAAGGATGTCTTATTTTACCAGGCTAAGTTATGGCTAAGAAGCCCTCTCTAACACTTAACTTGGGGAGCAATAGTTTAAAGGTGACTTCCAAACCACCACTAGTGACCGTGCACAGGCTGCATGCATCCCTCACTAGTAAACCAATCAAGGAATAGCCACGCTCAATCTTGCAATAATGTTGGAACTCTTTTTAACATTTTTCTTGTCCTAACTTCCACTTAAAAATGATGGCCATGAAAAAAAACATCACGCAGCTTTATGTTTAAGCAGTAAGTTATCTGTGTTGTATCTTTGTACTGTAATGGTATTTATTGCCTCTTTTTTGATCAAGGCTTATCGACCAAATGTCTGAAAATGTGATAATTGGCAATGCACAAAAAAAGAACTATAACGCAAGAACTACTGTTTACAGGACTACTTGTTAGTAAACATGTAATAATTCAGGAAAGTAAATGATGGTTTTTATCCTATAAGCTCTAAAACTTTGTTTAACTCTTTTAATATTTCAGGGAAATAAAATGGACTGTGCCAACGTCAAAGCAGAGTTTGGTACCACTGATTACTATTTGAATAGATTGATTCAGAGAGCTCTTGTTGAACCGAAACCACTTCTTAAAATATATGAAGAAGAATGCCAAAGGTAATTTCTATCTCAACTTGATAAACTTGTTGTATACCTTATTACACATTTAGAAGAAATATATTTAGCCTATGGTAACTATTAGTTGCTTTAGTTTTTATGGAATAGGAATATCTCATGTTACTTAATTATTTATTATTCATAATACTGACAAACGAAGTATTCAATTGACTGTGTCTACTCCTTATAGATTAGTTAATGCATGTGCAGCTGTTATCTTTTTTAACTCCACAAATCCGAACTGGCATGGGCAGATGTAATCACTGGAAATATAAATGGGGGTTGTCATGTAATTGTGGGGAGTATCCAAATACACGCCTATTTCCTCAATACACACCCTCCAAACACCAAACCTAGCACTTCCTTCCTAGTTCAGCTGACTTAATTCATCCTTGAAAAAACCACTTCCAAAGTTCTGGCATCAACTACCTCCAGATCAAGGATACCGCTATGGGTACCCGTATGGCCCCTTCCTATGCCAACCTGTTCATGAGGAAATTGGAGAAGACTTTCCTTCAAAAACAACCTGTCCAACTGGCTCTGTTTCATCGATAATATTTGTATGATCTGGACTGACTCCGAAACCAATTTTGAAAGCTTTCTTCAAAGCCTACAAAATTGATTATTCCTGAATATCTTCTGAACGCATGTCTTCCTTGATGTTGAAATTGGATTGGAGGACGGTGTCCTTCAAACTGATATTCACATCAAACCTACCAATAAACAACAACACCTTCACTATACCAGCTGTCCCCCAACAACACTAAATGCTCCCTATCCTATAGACTAGCCAACCGTGCCAAATATATCAATTCCTCTCCCAGAAAAATAAATAAATACAATAACCAACTTGTCAGTGCATTCCAAAAGATATGTTTACCCTACCAACCTTATTAAACACCAAATCCGTTTAGCCCAGTCGCAAAACCAACCCCAAACCATAAGTAGTTCCCAATGCCCCTTGTCACTAATTACCACCATTGCCTACAGAAACTCAACCAAATCATGAAAGATGGCTTCAAAATCTTAAAAGCTTCCTGCCACACCAAAGATCTCCTTGAAAAAACTCCTACTGTGACTTTCAAACAAAACAAAAACCTCCGCCAAATCCTGGTCCATCCTAAGTTACCTGATCCCAGCATCCTGACCTGTCCTAAAGACCAGCAACCACCCGGTTCTAATCCTTGTAACAAGAAATCTTTCAAAACCTGCCCTATTCATCTCCCAGCCACATCTTTTACCAGCTCCACTACCTCCTTAACCTACAAGATACCTGAAAACCATCCCTGTGATTCCACTAATTTATTTATCAACTCCAGTGCCAGCATTGTCCTTAATATATTGGCCTTACCAGTGAAACCCTTCGAAATCGCATGAATGGCCATAAACATGATTGCAAAGTCCAAAATCCTGAAAAACCTGTCTCTGTCCATACTCTTCTCCATAACCAAAATGTAGATCAGTGTTACACCACTAAAGTAATCAGATCCCTTCCTTCCCATGCTAATAGTTCCCAACTCCGAAGGATGGAATTAGCACACCAATGGATAACAAAATTCCGTGACCCACCTAATCTGAACATAAGATAGACCACTTACCCTCAAACCCTTCCCTATTAGCAAACTTCATATATATACTAACTGAAATACTGCATCTATATCTGAGTGTTGCTCTATGGATGTAAAACCCCACCACTAAACACCCCCACCACTGCCACCTACCCAGCAAGTGGAAGCCATGTCAGTCTCTCTCTGTATTTACCTGAAGAAAGTGCCAGAGGCACTGAAAATTCGTGTGATTATGTGTATGTTACTACTACTCTGGTATTAGTGTCTAATAAGGTAAGTTTGCTGATGTCCTATCTCTCCAATATACTAATTCCTGGCCTAGTGCCCTTTAACCTAACCTACAATAAAATTAAGCCCTTCTTTAACTTGTACACAAGATCAGTATTGAAACTTTCGAGCACCACCATTTTGTTTACGATTGAACCTCTTGAGGTCTAATTTGTGACATGAAGTTCTGCTAATTAAGACCTTTAAAATTGTATGCACATCGACGTATTCTTACATTTAAGATTGTCCATCGACTGCTTATCGGCCATGCCCCTGAGGTGGTGAAGAGCTACTGAATGCATCAAAAGATGTTTACAAGTGCAGAAGATATTAGACCATTCTAAGACTTTTCAGCAACCCTGTATATATACATGGTGATCAACTCAAAGTGGCCACAATTGGGATCTCAAAAAGTATTGATTTTACAGCAAACTTTAAATGGTGGACTTACTCTCATTTTTATGCTCATTAAAATTACGGTGGTAAAGTTTAAAAATTCGGTTACCATTTTCCAATATGGCGGTCAACTTTAAAATTTCTTATGGGAATCCCTATTTTTAATTATGTATTTTGGTTTTACTAATAATTATAAGATTATCTAGTTATTCTTGGTATTATCATGATATACTTAACGGTTTCGCTGCTAGGAGCACTGAAAGTTTCAGAAATCCTTATTTAAACAATTATTAAAGAGGTTATTACCAATTACAAATAGTTAAGCTTAACTCGTTACTTAATTGAATGTTAAAGAGCTGTTGCAGTTTCACAAATACATTATTGTATAACACAAAATGCAAATACTTAAAATATTTATAACCTAATATGTAAATATAAAAGAAATACAAAGAACAAAATAATAAAACGATATCAATCAACAATACACAGAGCATACCATTAAACAAGAATATTT
Organism: Stictocephala bisonia; assembly: GCA_035578905.1. Classification (NCBI taxonomy): domain Eukaryota; kingdom Metazoa; phylum Arthropoda; class Insecta; order Hemiptera; family Membracidae; genus Stictocephala; species Stictocephala bisonia. Next base: position 3,327,056 of record JAQJVL010000016.1, on the reverse strand, counting down.
TTTAATTAAGAGGCTTGTTCTACCATTTACAAAAATAAAGCTCAACTTATAATGCATTATTTTTATTCAATTGAACGTTGAAAAGCTCTTGCAGTTTCACAAATACATTTTTTATACAAAAATATTATAATCATGTAATTCAAGTAGCCATTTTCCAATTAGCGGGCAATTTTGAAATGACTTATGGTAACCCCTATTTTTTATGATGGGATTTAGGTTTAACTAGTGATTCTAAAAACTTTTTATTCTTGGTATTATTTCAATATACTTAACTGTTTCGCTGCTAGGAGCGCTGTTAAACTAAGAATTTCTAAAACTTTCAGCGCTCCTAGCGGAAAAACGGTTAAGTATATTAAAATAATACCAATAACAAAAGATTCTTAGAATTAGTAGTTAAACCTAAATCCATCATAAAAATAGGGGTTACTATAAGTCATTTCAAAACTGCCCGCTAATTGGAAAATGGCAACCGAATTTAAAAATTTGAACTAAATGATAGTTATATTTTTGTATAAAATATGTATTGAAGAGCTTTTCAACATTTAATTGAATAAGAATAACGCATTATAAGTCAAGCTTTATTTTTGAAAATGGCAAAACACACCTATGTAATAAATTGTTGATATAAGGATTTTTGAAACTTTCACCGTTCCTAGCAGCAAAACGGGTAAGTATATAAAAAAAATACCAAGAATAAAATATTCTTAAAATCACTATTAAAACCTAAAACCATCATAAAAATATTCCCATAAGAAATTTCAAAGTTGACCACCATATTTGAAAATGGCGACCAAATTAAAAAAATTTACCTATGTAATTTTAATGAACATAAAAAATTAGGGTAAGTCCACTATTTAAAGTTTGCTGTAAAATCAATACTTTTTGAGATCCCAATTGTGGCTACCTTGAGTTGATCATGTATATAGTTTTTTGTTTGGGAGGAAGTTAAGCTTTTATAAACAAGCAAAAGAGGTATCTATAGTTAAAACTTTAAGTCCATTGACAAAATCTAGATAAGCGTTTAGTATTGGTTCTACCTAGTTTGATGGATGTTTTATGTTACTGTATTTTCTTTTGTTTGTTGTTTTCATCATATTTTAATTTTCACCTACAGTTAAATTAGAAGTAATATCCATTTCCATTTATTATATTTTAATGTACCATGCATAGTATATTGAGTAATAAACTGGACACATTTTTATTTTATGTTGTTACTTCTTGGTAAGAATGTGCCATCTGAACTTTAACCTCACTCACCATGCAACCATTCTTTCATCCACGGCACAGTAATTGCTTTTGCTACAGTTTATGCCATTTAATAATTGTAATAAGTACATTTAGATGGTCATGTAATTTTGCCAAACGACCATCTTACATTGCTAATTCATTACCTGCAAAATTATTTAAGAAGTCCAACATGGTTTTTGACACAACCTTACTCAGTTAAATTTTTAATATTGAGTTATTAGATCAGTCGTAGGTGTTTTCTTAAGATCCATCCAAATTAAAATGCCCAAATATAAGTATCCTGGGTTAATTTCAATCTGTAACTTTTCATCCATTTCTTGTTATTTTATATGTCTCAAAACATCTGGATGAATGGGCCTTATATTTTTGTTTTGTACGATGGCCGAGTTGGTACACCACTTGACTCCGGAGCTTGAAGTGCTGGACTGGATTCTCTCTGTGATGGATGGTAAGAATTGTACTTCAAGTCCCCCGGTGTCGACTCAGCATTGTTAGTTAATTGGGAAACTATGACCAGTAGAAAATTCTGGAATCAAATGATGGAACTAATAGCAGTGGGACCTAATGAGCTAACCTATATCCCTGCAATAATGCCAAAAAAGATTATTATTATTATAATATTGTCAGAAATAAAAAAAATCTGTTAATCATATTATTTTTTACATTGAAGCTTTAATGCCAGTAAAATTAATACTTTTTTCCCCTTGTAAAGCCACCAGTCAAAAACATTACGTATAGGCCTACCTGATGGGTCTGATACTTCAGCTTCGTTATTTTTACCTTCTTACTGTCTTCAGTTTTGTTTTCATCAATTCCATTTATTGACTCTGATTTAGAAATAGAGTTCTCAAAGAAGGTTAAGAATTCCTGTTATTTGCTATATACCTGTATTTTTCAATAGTATTTCGTTATCAGTTGAAAAATATTCAGGATAATTATCTGAATTTGTTGTTGTTTTTCTTGTTATTCGCTTTTTATAAGTAATAATTTATGTAAATGTAAGATTTATGTATTTTTACCTTCTTACCGTCTTTAGTTTTGTTTTCATCAATTCCTCTGATTCAGAGATAGAATTCTCAAAGATGTTTAAGAATTCTACTTGTATTTTTCAACAGTAATTTGTTATCAATTGAACAATATTCATGGTAATTATCTGAATTCGTTGTTGTTTTTACTGTTATTCGCTTTTTGTATGTAATAATTTATGTAAATGTAAGTTTTGTGTATTTTTGTAATTATGGACGAAAATAACAAGTATTTATGCATTCTTTCTTGAGTGTTGAAGTGAACCAAAACCAGTAAGTAACGATGAAAGGTTTGGTCTATAGTTGAACACCACATTAATTCAATAAGTTATAATGTGAACCAACATTAGGGGTGATTATTGCAGCAAATATCTCTTAGATTGGAATGGATAGCTGATCAATCAATGTGTGAGTCTGTTACATTGATTTTGTTTGGTTCATTATTATAAGCTCTAAAGTCGAGTTTATTGTGAGCCGGAAAACTAGTGTTTTTGATATGGCATATATAGGAATGATCGATATGGCTGGCATAACCAGCAACATTGCTTTTAGCCAAATTTTACTGACACAGTTGCAACAGAAAGTATCAATGAATCATTCGGGTTTGAATGTCGAAAAAAGTTTTTAATATTTTCGGCTCACCTGAAAACAATACGCTATTACTGTAGTTATTTTATCATTTAAATAAAAAAGTTACCTGCTGATGATGCAGACCCGCGTCATGTAATAAATACTGATTCAATGTAACATGAAAATTCAATATGGGTGTGGCCCCATGTTGAATTTTCATGTTATTTGTTAAGTCTAGCCAAGCGCTTGTCGGTACAAGGTGATCACCTGTAAGTATGTACTCGTATTAAACATTTCATTCAACTAAATTTTACTGTTCTTTTGTAGGTTGCAGTTAATTTTTACTGTCATTTATTGTTTGTGTGTTGCATCAGTTTCTGATGACTTGCTCTAACGTAGGTCAGCAGCGAACATCTTAAAATAAATTGTCCTATGATTATGAATAGATTATTTATTTACAAGTCGTGATGATAAACTAAGTCTGAGGTTTGATTTTGACGAATAAGCGATTGAATTTGTTCCCTCTTTTCTTATATAATAATTGGATTGTGAAAGAGAATGAAAGTTAATGAAGGAATATTTGTCTCTGTGTAAATTAAACATAAGTTAATAAATGAGGTAGTGTATTGAATTAAATATATAACTATATAGACTAGGAGATGTCTTGCCAAGGCCACAGATCTTTTCCAGATGCCCAAGATTCTTGTGCTTAAAACACTTTTGGGGATAGACTTGACTGAATGGAAGAAAGTGGTGATGTTTAATTGCTAAGTCCTTAAGGATTCTTTAACTGGAAATAATAATTAACAAAGTTTATTAATTTTATATGACTAACATTATTAAAACAGTTGTATGTGATAAAAACAATTTCCAGGTTTCATAAATAAGACACAGCTACTAATATCTTAGTTAAACTAGTGTTAATCCGTTGCTTTGAAACTTCTAGGTTTTTTCTTATTGCATATAGGTGAAGGCGGACAAAAAATATGAAATAAATGACAAAATATCTTGATTTTCTAATCCTCTATTATTAACAAACTAAACGTTTAATTTTTTCTAAATTTACTGGCATTTTGTAGATTACCAGACATCAGTTTAACTGTGACTTTCAAGAGCTTCCAGGCCGCACTCCAGAAATATCGGATGAGTTTACTGGCAAGAAATCAACATGCTGCATCTTTACAATTAAAACATCAAGAGATGAATCACCTGAACAAACAGTAAGTATTGTAGTAATTAGATGTGAATAAATAATTCCATAAGAAGAAGATTCTTCAGTTTTGTCTTGAGATAGTAGGCTATTTATGAAATAGTTCTTCATTAGCTTAAATTAAAGATCCTTGTAAAGTTCTATGCCTTTATTGCTTTAGTGAGTTTTGTATGATATATTGTTTTAATACTATTTTTATATTCTTGTCTGTGGTGGGAAAATCAGAAGCATGAACTATGAGATCAGTATTTCACTTTGATTAAAGTCTGATCGTGATCATCAATCATACCAACTACTATGTGAAAATGAAAAATCTATTTATTCCTTGATAATATATAAACAAAAATACATTACAAAAATATATGAAATTGATTCCCCACATAGACGGCTGCCTGTGTGTGGGGAAACGAGTCCAAAATAGTTGGAATGTTGTTGATCACTACTACTAAATAGCATAAGGAACAATATAAACTTAAAACTAGTTTGATATAAAAGAATATCAAATACATGCATGTGCATAATAAGGGACAAATAAGCCATTAATATTTATTGCATCAAGTGCTATTATTAGCAGAGACTTCACACCCACTCACCTATCATACAAACACGCATTCACAGTCACATTTGCACATACTCACATCACTCCCCTACCACACACACACAGATGCACTCTAACAAAAGCACGCACGCGCACACAGCCAGACAAACACGATGCAGGCACGCACATAAAAAAAAAAAACAAAAAACAAAAATAAACACACACACACATCAGACAAACTATATCTACACTCCCCATTCAGAATGTGGGCTGTTGTGTGAGAAACTTTAATGTAGGAAGAAAGAAAGTAACTTTTAATTTCCACTCTACCAACTTCAACAATCGACTGGTTGACAGATTTTTTATAAACATTTACGCTACATGGTAGAGGATTCTTAATGTGGCAAGGAGCTTCCGAATAAACGATATTTACGATATAATGAGATGATGTCGTCATTATTGATGATGTCAAGGCGCATTAATTCTGAGATTTGTAGAGGTACGGGTTAAATATGAGTGTTGAATCTGATTGAACATGTTCTTTTTATTTTTGAAAATGTACATCAATAAACTTATAATATACAGAGATAAATTTAGAACTTTGAATTCATCAAAAAGTAAGTCCATTGGGAAATGTAAATTTTTTGTAATGCTGATTTTATTTTAGTCTTCTGAATTATTTCAAGGGATGAAAGAATAGTTTGGAAGCATCCACTCAAAGCTATAATTCCGTATTGAAGCTGAGATTTTATATAGGCATAATATATAGTTTTTAGTAAATCCAGTTAAAGTACTTGATTAAGATAGGAAAAGATAAATATGAATTTCCGGAGTTTATTCCTCATATAGTTTATGACTCGACCACCTCATGCGGCTATCTAAAACAATGCCCAAATATTTGTATTCATTAACAAGCTCAACGCATTCACACGTCACACAATCACGCTGTCCTCCACATGTATGCAGGCGCAGATTGTAATCTACTGGATCACTGTCGGCTCTTAAGGAAATAGGCAAACATTTAGTTTTAGAAATATTAACAATGAGCTGACATTGATTAAACCAACGCTTGACAGTGAGCAGACCGTGCTCCGCCAATTCAAAAGCCTCCCTCCAACTATGGCCTTAAAAAAAAATGGCAGTATCGTCGGCATAAAGAAATATTTGGCCGCCAGCTAAATTTATTTTACCTAGATTATTTACAAATACTAAGAACAAGAGAGGATCCAACAAACGTCCTTGCAAAACACCATACTCTATTTTTTTATCTAAACTAAATTGGTCATAAATTTATTCTGTGTGATACCAATCACTGAGGATAGCTTCGAAACCAATTTAATGCTGTGCCTCTTACCCCTATGCATTCAAGTTTTTTGATCAACAAACCCCTGTTCACACTATCAAATGCTTTGGCAAGGTCTATGAAGACAACTAACGATTTTTTGTTTCACTCAATAGCGTTATGTATATTTTTTGTAACCAAGAACAAGGCATCATTTAAATTGTGGTTATTCCGGAAGCTGAATTGATTTTGAAACAAAATATTTGAAACAAAAATATTGAAGAATTTTTCAAATTGGCATCTTACACTTCTTTCGATTAGTTTAGACAGTACACTAGTTAAAGTAATTGGTCTGAAACTGTTTTACAAAATCAAAAAAATGTTTAATTAGAGATGCCGGAATGTTATCAGGGCCGCGGGCTGAATTACCCTTCATGCTTGAGACTATATGAAACAGTCCCTCCTCCGTCACCAGCTCCAGCTGGAAGCCGGAGTCCACTTGAAACTCCTGGTCGTTCAACACTGTCTCAGATACAGGAGGAACAGCTCCGGCTAGGTTGGCTCCTACCCCTACGTAATAGTCGTTTAATGTATTAGCGACATATTTTATGCCTTCATTGTTTAAAAAAAAATGCTCCACAGGAAATTTATCTTTACTTTCGTTTAAACCCATGACTTCAGCCACATTTTTACACATTTTTCGTTTATTATTTGTCAATTTGTTAATTAACTTGCGATAATGTAAATTTTGTACGGATTTAATTAAGGTTGTTAAAATGTTGCGGTAATTTCTAAAGCAATTTTTAGTTCAATATTAAATGATTGCTTTTTCAATCGCCTGCTCATCGCATCTCTGGTCTGTATTGATCTCATTAAACCTGTAGACATCCAAGGTTTAGTTGGAATGTTTTTGATGAAACTTTTCTTACATTCATTGACATATCAATAATGCTTTTAAATTGTTATACAAGCATATTACTAGCCGAATTGACATCAGCAGCGTTCATTACTGGAGACCAATCCCAACCAGAGATAAGACGACCAGCTGAATCTACATCAAAGAAAGAGGTTTTATTATTGAAAGGAGACTCGTTTGAGTATCTCTCGGTGTAAGATTGGTATTGAGCGGCTATAACATAATGGTCGGTGAATTGAGATTTAATCACCGCGGATTTAATTAAACTAACGTTGTTTACATCTTTAAATACATGATTAATACAGCTGACTGAGATATCTGTAACCCTAGTTGGAATACTGATACAGCTAACAAATCCTGCGCCATACAGTACATCAAGGTATCTTTGATGTAGCGGGTCCGCAGTTCCAGGCAAAATAAAACAATTAATGTCACCAACCATCCAGTGCGAACTCCTCCTCCGATCATCCAGATAAGACTCAAGGTCATCGATGAACAGGCAAAAATTATTCGATGGACTTCGGTAGATAGACAGCAGCAACATTCTATCTCTGCCAAACATTATATCTGCTTTGATACATGTAACGCAAACTCACTTCCTCAGACCGCACACACAGACATTTACTTACAAACACAATCACGCCATCATTCTGGATTTTACTAGATTTATTCACAATCACATCATACCTATCCATACTCGCATCCGCGCAACTTTCATCTAGCCAAATCTCTGTTAGTACAATAACATCAAAATTAATACTATAATTATTTAATATAATTTATTCTTTCAACGGCAATGCCAATATACATAACAAAAACACATTGTGGAATACATACAACAAACTTAAGTGCTAGAACAAGACAAGATTAGAATTTCTTTGAATGACAACTAGTAATTAATAACTTAGAAAGAAATTGTACTGGTTATCACATTAGCAAAAACTACAAGACTAGAGAATGGTAAATCATAACAATAATAAATCTCAAAATAAATGGTAACATTACAGCATAACAGTAACACATAAATGATTTGATACACATAAAAATGATTTGATAGTAAAATGAGATCAACAGGCATGACTAGCTGCAATACAATTCAGGATGCTCCTCCTGAAGCACAACAGGCCACCGCAGAAGAAGTCAACTTCAGCCGGAATTGAATTACCATGTTGATGGAGACTAGCAATGGTTCCGGACCTCAAGTAGTTGGTTCTGTAGAAGTTGTGAACAAAAAGATCAGTTGATCTAGTGGTACTTGGAGTCCGAAAGCCAATCTTGCCCAGAAGTTCGGGGCAGTTAATGATCCCATTTATAATCTTGAAAAGAAACATGATGTCATGCAAGTCAAAGCGTGCCTGAAGTGAAAACTTCTAATAATAAGTAACTCATCTATATTTTTGCTATAACTCCTGATATTCACCCTTAAAAGAGTTATGGAACTCTTTAAGTTAGCGTTTTTTTCTACAAAAAATTAAAAATCATCTGCCCCCTCATATACACATGCATTGACAACTCTGCAATTCACAATCTCATCTATTACATTGTCCATACAGTCAGATTACTCTCCTACCTGCCCAAATTGAATTTAACGAGTAATAAAAGGTATTTATTGAATTGTACCTAGCTCACTAAAAGAAAGAAACAATGTGTATTGGCCTAATCAAAACAAAGATAAAAAAAAGATTTTACGACCTAACTATATAAAACTAAGGAAATAAAAACAATTCTTCAAAAACATAGAATAAAAAGATCCAGCATGGTACCAAACATGAACTAATTGTGCTTTTACAACGTGTTTCTTGAATATTTACTCTTCAATTAGTAAAAATTACCATTAAAATAGGGATGGATATAATGAGGATATGCGATTAGAGTTGAAGTAACAATGCTAAAAATTTATAGTAAATATCAATTCATTTTTAATAAAAATTATGAAATAAAATTAAAACATTAAGATAATAATAAAATGCCTTCTATCTCACCTTATAAACCTATTATTTAAATTATAATCATCCATGAAAAGAGAATACATTTAAGTAATAAATAAGAAGTAGGCAGTACGTGTTTTGATAATGGAACAGTTATACGATCACAAGGCAAACAATATATTTAAATGTAGCACTAAAAAAAAGAGAATAAAAAAAAGAACTTACTAGTTATTTATGTAAATTCCTTGGGTAGATGGTGTAACTATTCGTACATGAAATTCATCCTACAAAAACGTGAAATTTAGGCCTAACATAAACAATAAACTTTAAACCATCCGTACTTAAATATTCAGTACACTACACACATATTTAGACACACTCTCCACTTAACTCAGGAATTATAAAATGGATAATTAAGAAATTATATTGAAAGTAGTTATTTGAATTGTTAACATACATAAACATATTTAACATTATGAAATACGATCAGATTAAATGAAAGGAAGAAAGACTAGTATAATCGTGCTTCTACTCTACAAAAACACATTTATTGCATAAAACAATACCACAAAGGAGAATACTTTGGATAAAATAGGAAAATGTAAGTGTTTTTGATCTAATTGTAAGCTGATAATATATAATTTAATTAATCAACTATAATTACAGTATTCAAAGATTTGAGTATACAGAAAAATAGGACATATACTGTATAATCATGCTTGTTGGTCAAAATTTATAAAGCACTTCTTATCAATAATTAATCAGAAATAATAAAACATGTTATTCTGCTTTGTAGTTTGGCTAATTCTGAAAGATGATTTTTATCAAAATAATAATGAGAGAAAGTTAATAATAAGCCTTTATGGATATAATGTTTGACAAATCCTTCAAAGACAAATCTTTAAATTAAAAAATATTGCTGTCATTCATCAAAATAATAAAGATATTATTACGAAAATAGAGAATTACAAACAATAATTATTAAATTATAACTGTTATGGCACCTTATAACAAACAGCATAGTTAAATTTGAGCATGTTAAATAAGAAAAACTAAAGACCGTTGACAGATTATTACACATAGTTATTAGTTTTAAAATAAGAATGAGAAGAAATGTATTCAATTACTTATTTAAAATGATGCCTTACATACAACATGCTATTATTATTAAAAGTTGGCTTTAAGACAAGAGAAACAGAACATGGTTAAGGTACCTATTGTACCATGTCCCAGTGTTTCAAGCGTCAGCCGGGAGTGTGTTGACCCTGGTGTTCAGAGGGTCCTGTGGTCCACGTATCCCACGCTCCACACTCTTTTCACCCAGGAGTCTGCTGTCTTCCTGACCAAGATTTTTCCATTCCTCGAACAAGCAAAGGCGAGATGGCCGTCCTTCACTAGAGACTTAGCATAGCCCAACAGTCATTTGTTGTGTGTGGTTAGGTGGTCAAACTGAATGAACTGATGAATGATAATGAACTGATATTAGTATAGAGTTGAATTAATGGCTGGAAGACTTGTCAAAAGAGGGGGATAGCTGATGATCGGTAAATGTTTTCAATAAAATAAGACATGCATCATGCAAGCTAGATTCCTTGATAAACTATTAGATTTGTCAGTGGTCATTTCTGTTTTATCTAATCTATTGATGTTATTCATGAGAATTCAAGCTTAAGTATAAGTCAAGCCAACAGTATATGATCCCATTCTGTATAATATTAAATTAAAATCAACCAAAATCATCGTACAGTATTAGTTCAGGTAACTAGCCTCTACAGATTATACTTTTTTCTTGATGTTTTCGAATAATTAAACAGTAGACAATACAAAGAGATATTTGTGTGCAAAGATGCAGACCAAGAGGAATTGTTTAAAATTGTTCCAATACATGTCACATAACAAATTTGGTTTTTATTTTTGTTACAAAACTTCCCAAGCTCTCTTTTATATATACAGCATGTTTTACAAGTTTATACCTAAATATATACAGTTGTGATAAATTTAGATACAGTAGAACCCCTATTTTCCGTCAGGGGTCGGGACTGCGGCCGTGACGGATTGGAGAATAGACGGATTATAGAGAATTCACCCAAACACACTTATATCGCTGGAAACTTATTATTACTAATTAACTTATATTTAAATGCTGTTTATTACATATTGATTAACAAAATAAGAACGAAAAGGTTAGAAAAAAGACATGTTTCAGAATGTGTATACAGGTCACAACTACCCTTTTATTACAGTAGGCCTAGTTTTAATGTTAAACATAAGCTTGTACATTATGTAATAAGCAGAAAAATTAACTAACAAGATTATTAAAATTAAACTGCAGTACAGAGTAACATATTAAAGCCTAGTTCCCACGGCTAGTGTTTTCGCAACACAGGCCCTATGAAGGTACACGGGTAGTGTGTTGCCGCGACTCGCCTGTGTATCATCAGACAGGACCGTTCCAACGGCCCATGACCTGTGTAGGCGTCGCGGCTTAAAACATCATCTTCAACAACATGCCTTTGTAGTGCCACCTCTTTCTCCATGTTGTACAGGATCTGTTCAGGCAGGCCCGGACGGCCTCTCCGTACGTCAGGCGTACTCAGGCGAGCTGATCCAACAACCTAACGGCAGATGAGGCCTTACGGATGGCAGGCCATTGGAACTAGGCTTATGTGGGCTAGACGGCTGGAGGGGGAACTGTCGTCTTCTAGACAGATGAGTCATACGACAATTGTCATATTGTGACGCGATGAACCCAGACACTGACGGATAATAGAACATGGTGGAAAATAGGTGACAAACAATAGGGTTTTCACTGTACTTATAATCTCTTAAATTAAAAATAAGTTTTAAAAACTGTACAGAGAGTGATAAGGAAGGATCTTGGTAAATAAAATCAGTAACAAAAAATTACATCATGAAACATGGGTTAGACGCATTACATGATGTTTGACTTTCATACATTTTTGTACCTAAACTTTCTGTTTAGCAATTATTTGTTTAAAAAACATTAATTGATAATGAACTAAATGTTGATATAATAATTTAAAGAACGTTATATAAAATAACTATTTAAAAGTCATTTTGTTGAGCTAGTGAGATTTTTTTTCAAATACTGACCATTACTAAAAATAACAACATGCTTAATGTATTTACTTTATAAACAAAAAGAAGTTGAAAAATAATAAGCAAATCATTAAAAACTAAATAATGTGAACTAATGTTGATGGATTACTTAATCATCGATTATATTTCATTATCCCAGGATTGTGTCCCTTTATAAGTTTTATTTATGATCCCCTCATTTTACGTTTTTCATAGACTCAACCACGACATGATTTACTAGTGATAATACAGCAGTGTAATCAGATAACAATATCAATAAACTTGGTCAGCAGAATCCACCCACTCAGGGAATAAAACATTAAGAAAGTGTAGACACTACTGATGTCTCCTTAACTGTTACTTGAACCAATAAACTCAGCATATAAATCAATAAAAAATGATAAAATATTTCATTTAAATGACAACACTTAATACAGGTTGAACTTACAAAGTGCAAAAATGAATGTGGAGCTAACTAATACATCTATAGGCAATATATAAAATCCTACTACCACTGACTCACTCATCACTATTTCTCAAAAACTACTAGACCTCAGAAGATGAATTTTTGTAAGGTAGTTGGTTTTATGTTGTAAGTGTTCTTTGTTGTTTTGAAATGGTACTCATTTTAGTACGGAAACTTCAAAATGTTTAAAAAAGTGTTTTCTGGCTGCAACGACTAAACGAATGGTCCAATTGAAAAATTACTATCTTTTTCAATACCAGGTTTGAGACGATATGCAACCTTGCTCCTATACATTTTTGCTCTCCCTATACATTTTTTTTCAATCTCCTTCACCTTTAGGTATAGCTAAATTTTCAATTTGTGTGTGTGTGTATGAATCAAAACAGCTACTTTATGCATTGTGTGATATCTGAAATTCATTTTAAGAATCCGCCCATGGTGTAATGTTACCGTACCTTCTAATTTTTTCAATTGTGTTTTGTCGATGTAGTTTTTTGTTTTGATTCTTAATATCAGCTGATATGGAAATATTGCAAAAGAGCATTTTAGACCACTGACTCAGAGATACAAAAAAACTTTAAAAGTATCAGAGTATTTATTATTTAGTGAAAATTTAAAAAGTAGAACAAACAGGGTTTTCAGGGTGGAGAAAGGCTGTTAAGTGATTATAATTTATATTTGAAATGATCGTCACTTAAGCTTTTCATCTATTTCTGGAGTTTTCATTACTATACTTGAGAGCTAGTAATGTAAATCTCTTTGCGTTTTAGAAATGTAACTTAGAAAAAAGCTGGTCAGTTTTATCATGATTTGATCTGCAGCCACATCTAAACTAAAGAAGGGTTTACAAATGTATTTTAGGGTAATGTTGGTGTCAAAAAAGGTAAATAATTCACAGAGGGAAGCAAATTCTTTGTTTTAACTCTGCCCTCTGCATTTCATCTGTCTGTTTTGTGAAGGTTACAACAAAACATATTGACTAATCATAAAAAAAATTTAGTATGTACTTCATCTAAACGCAGAACTACCTAAGAGAAACATATTTAAAAAAATGTATATTTAAAAGTAAAATATAGCATTATTTTTTATTCAGGCAGTATACCTGTAATGGTTTTTCATTTACGTCGATCATGGTTCAGTAACAACAGTTATAAATAAGTGATAATTGACGTCTTGCAATGAAACACTATAAAGCAAGTTCTACTGTTCTCTGAACAAGTGAAGTATTTTACAATATGTTGAGGAGTTCAAGAAGAGGGATATATATATATATAGAGAGAGAGCAAAGATATAAATTCAAACATACTAGTCTTGGAATAAAACTCAAAAACTGTTTTGCATTCAAACCTGCTGGCAATTAACCATAACACCTGCTGGTACATTCGGACACTTGTTGCCATGCAACGTCTGCCCAATCTGCACTTCATTACCTCTACCATAAAGAACATGTATCATTGTAGACCACATTATGTAAAAATTTCCCTTAACACCTGCTGGTACACTTAGTCACTTGTTGCCATGCAGCGTCATCCAATCTGCTCTTCATTATCCCTACCATAATGATCATGTTTCATTGAAGACCAAATTACATAAAATGTCCTTTCTACCATATCTTAACAAGTAAAATAATCCATGCATATCTTTGAACAAAATTCTTACCCTAATTAAGTTTAAGGTTCCAACTACTTAATTCCAATAGCTTTTATTAGAGATGTAATCTACTAGTAGACCTATACCAGGAATGCTCTTCGCACATTTTTATTAAAACTATTATCTTAAACATTAATCTACATACCTATACCTCAAGATGATTACCACATATGTATGGTAGTGGTACTGTTAAAACCATGAGAGGTGGACATCAGTTACAAAAATGGCATCTAATTATAATTTTTATTTGTATTTCTTGAATCGTTATTTTTGTTTGTATACATTTTTAAAGTAAATGTTCTATGATTAATAACTAAGCACTATATGAAAATGAACTGAATATGTAATATTGTATTACACTTTGTATGAGTAAATATGTAATTAAAAATTATGTTCGATTGTGTTAGTAATTAGTATGTTAAACATATTGTTTGTTTCAGCAACAATGCGAGGTTTTCACCTTTAGGTGATGTCCATGATCAGAGGCGGAAGATGCGGAGACTTGATTTAGTACCCCCTGCACAAATGTATCAGAGGCTCCCACATTTACCGCTGGACAGATTTAGTCCTCAAGGTAGTCAGGCATATAGTAAAAATGGTCTTCAGCCTCCTGCAGTGTCGGAAGCCTCGCACACCGCTACCTCTGCAGCTCAACCTACACCACAACCTGCAGAAGAGGAAACACCTCCTGAGTTTATTGAGATGTCAACACATCACCACAGGATATCTGACAGCAACAAATTCTCAGGTATGGGAGTGTATCAAGCCCAGCTGACTAGTGAGCCTAGTGCCATTCCTATTGTGGCAGCTAACTGCAAACCGGATCCGGAAAGTGGTAAAGCAGTTGATGGTGCAGTACAATCATCATCGCCACCAAACAATAATAGTGTTCTCGTTGCTGAACAAACATCCCCCTTGAACGTTAGATGTGTAAAGTGTATTACAGCCCTCGTTACTTGTGCAATTATGCCATGTGGTCACTGTTGTCTCTGTGGTATTTGCGGACAAACTGTGTTGTCGTTGAAGCAAGTCTGTCCTGTTTGTCGAAAAAGTATTAGTACTGTGATAGGATATTCCAATTTAATTTATAATGTGTATAGGTAGCAAAATTAAGATTGTTATTTATTGTTCATATGTTTATATTAATAAGTGTATACATCACAAAATAAAAACTGTAATTTATATTGTTCACTATTGCTTATTTTTCTCCCATTAAATAACGCATTCTGAAATAAATTGTCTACAAGAAATAATTGATTAATTTAGATATTTCTCCTTTTAAAAATAGCCAGGTTTAAAACATAGTCAAACAAATAATAGTTTAACAGAATTAAAGGAAATCTTACAGTCCTATTTATGGTTTTTAGAAGTCTAATATAAGTTGCAAAAATAGAAACACCATTGTCATAAATCGCAACATTACAAATTTATATTAGGAAATGCAGTTATGTAACTTACTTAAATAATATTTCAAGGAATAGCGGTTTATAATAAATAGTAATTACAGTTTTCTTTCATTAGCTAAAACTATGAAATGGTATAACGCTTTTTTTAATAATAGTATACTCTAAATACAACTGAAGAGAAATGTGTATTTAGTTGAAACATAACTCCCAAGTCTAATAGCTATTGATTTACACTAGCTCCAATGTCATATAAAAATAACGAAAAGGTTGTACAGTAGAGCCTCGTTATCCGACATACTGTTATTCGACATTCTGTTTCAACCGACATACCCATTCCGAAATCGCTACTGTAAAAAATGTATAATTTTTCAAGATAGTCGGGACCTGAACTGACTTTTATACAACAAAAATCGGTTAATTTGTAACAGAATTTGATTGTGTACTATAGTACATCAGGGTGTCCACATTCTGGAAAGTCAGGGAAAACAAATTTGGTCAGGGAAATGAAAAAAATTCTGGAAAATCAGGGAAATCTGTCCCAATGATGGATTTGAGGGGATTGTTTTATGCTCTAGTCAGCCATAACCTCTAACTAACGTTGCATTTTTCTAGTTTCGTTATACAATTAATTAAAGTGGTGGCAATAGCGCAATGTCCCATATCATTGATTTTATACTACATTGATTTATTTTATAAATAGTTTTACCATCCAATGTTAAATTTTGAGTCTCAAACATCAGCGGTTTTTGTTGTCAATTGTGGAGCGCTAGTGTAGTCCCATGTAAGTGTAATGCAGTTTAAACCAGTTGTGGTGGCGGGCCTCACTAACTAACAAAATTACAGGCACAAATATTCTTATTAGATGGGATATCTATTGTAGGTGTACAATCAAGGCCTATAAATAGCAATTAAATGTAATTTTTCTTCATTTGTAAGATTAGTTTTGTGAGACTCATATATGTATATATATATATTTACTTATAGGTTTCCTTTTTTAAGTGTTCATAATGAAAATCTAGCAATGTAGCTTTGTAGAAATGTATTTGTAATAAAACGTTAGTATAAAAATGAGGGAAAAAGAAAGGAAAGAGAACTAGGCCAGCTATGGGTTTGGGGGAGGCTGGGTTTTCGTGTTTCTTTTATAATGTTTATTTAGACTTTTTAATAGCAAGATTAACATCTCCAGAATAATCATTTTAATATAATGCTTAAAATACAACAAATATAGATTATAATACATTTTTTAAATTGCATAAGTCAGGAAAAATTATCTAAAATGTTCAGAGAAGGTCAGGGAAAATTGTGAAAACACTTGTGTGGACACCCTGTACATGTACTGTATTACGTAACAATGCAATACAACAATAAGTATGTATTGCATTTTTGAAGGAGCGGATACAGTAATTTCTTTGCGTACTGTCCGACCTTACGTTCAGTTTTAGCGCGGGCTGTACCATGTCTTTATGATGAAATGACGTAATATCGCAGCTAAGAAACAACAGTTTTCAGGCAAGCAACTAACAATAAACAGTTTTTTTTTTCAAAATCCTAAACTACTCTTGTTAAATTAAATAAATAATACAGTAAGTTTTTATCTGTATAAAGTTCATTTATAATTATTTAATTTTATATTTAGTACATTTTGTTCATTTTAGGTTTTGTTAAATAATTCTGTATTTTGCAACTTATACATTATACTGTACTGAAAGGTTATTACGTTGTATTTCTTATTGTTATCAGTTTTATTTTGTGTTCTATAACCCAAAGTAATGATTGTTTAAACAGTACTAAAGTGTTAATTCTCAGTAAAATGCATTAAAGTACTTAGTTATAGAAACATTATCGTTTTTATTGAAATTCCCTATTATCTGGCATTTTCAATTATCTGACGTCATCACGGCCCGTATACGTCGGTTAAGTGAGGTTCTACTCTACATAGTTTTTTTATGAGAGTCTTATCATCTTAGCTCTCCCCATCAGCATGGCATCATGAAAGATCGTTTGACTGTTATGAATTTGTTCTCATTTCTTGCAGTCAATGATCCTGTGTTAGAGCGTGGAACACAGGTTGATACCATTTATTTAGATTTTCAGAAGGCTTCCTCACCATGTATTTTTAAAGGAGCTCCCTTCCTTTGGATTCTCCCCGGACCTTGTTCAGCGGATAAAATCTTACCTCCTGTATAGGACTCTTAACACGCTCACTGCATCACGAGATCCCGGGGTCTCGCGTCATAGGCTTACATTCACACAGTGATGAAATTCGCGTTTAATTCCTTATTTGCGTTTGTGATATTTTTCATTGTAATCAACACATTGTTGCAAGAGTTGAACTCTATGGAATCATTTTTCTTTGTGAATTCAATAGTAACCTAAATCTTACACGAGATCTATAGGTTACGTGCCGCACCAGAGTAATGTCATATTAGTTATATGCGGTACGAGTCGTATAGATCTCGTCGATCTCATTGTAGACTAAACGTCATTATTAGGAAACAGATTGTCAGCTAATCTTTGAGAAGGCGGGAGAGTTGTTCCACGTGGTTGCTGAGTTTTCTGTTTTTTACAACATAACCTCAATTTCTTAGCTGGAGTATAATTTATTACAGTACTTAATTATATGCAATATGAGATCCCAAGACCTCGTGCTTATACGCTATATCCACAATCTGCATAGCACTTATGACGTCAGACTCTTGATAGTTCTAAAACAATAACCTAGAGTGCTCTATCCAATTGATGACGTGATATTGTGCGCAGAACTTCTGATGCTGTTCCCGCACTAAATTGATGATATGCAACGAGACCCAGAGATCGCGTGACGCATAGGATGAATGGCCGAGAAATTATAACACCCTTGCAGTGAATGTGTTAAAAGTATGATTCGGTGGTATGTATTCAAAGAAATTTGTTGCCAGTTCAGGAGTACCACAAGCATCTAACTTGTTTTTGGGACCTTTGTTTTTATTGTTATTTAATAACGACATTACATCTTTCCTGAACTATGCAGTTCAGCTCTATGCCGACGATATTAAAATATCTATATAGATTGTTTATATTAGAGACCATCTAGCTCTTCAATTATGTATCAATTTGGCTGTGAGGTGGGCTAAAGACAATTACATACCGCTTCCTAAGCAAAACAGTTTTGGTCACACATAAAACCAATCAGTCATTTTTTCTTTTATGACATTAGTAGCTGTAGAATCCAAAATTACAGAGAGCATGCTGTTCACGATCTTGGCGTCTTCGTAGACTCCAAGTTAATCTTCTCTAAACTCATAAACTGTGTTGTATCAAAAGCTAGGAGGAACTTTGGTCTCATCTTGTAGATCGTCAGATATTTCTATGAAATTTATACTGTACAAGTCCTTGGTCCGAAGTCACCTTCAGTATGCCACTGCTATTTGGAACTGAGTGTACACATATACAGCCGCCAAGGCTGTCCAGAGGAAATTCCTCTCATGAATGGGGTGGAATTTTCGTAGAGCTTGGTGAAGTAGAAACGCATGCAGATCTGAATTTATCAACCTAATTAGCTTATCGAGCTGTGATTGACCTGCAATTTTTTTACAGAATGCTTTATGACCATGCTGGTTCAGTTAAAACTATTGGTCTAAGAGTTTCAGAGTATACATTTTGCTCAAGAGATCCATTTGTTTGCTCATACTTAGGAGTGTGTGATCCAGTGGTCAGATTTGCTAGCATTGCAAACTTGCTTCACAACCTAGATTTTTTCGACAGTAATAATGGCCAGTTCCTAATGATGCTGAAAGCAGTATATAATTATAATTGACTGTGTGATTAATCTTACACTCAGCCAGTAAACCTTATTTCTCAAGTGTTGCAGGTTTGGGCGGAAGGTTGTTTTGGACACTTGAGAGTTCAGCTGGTCGGTTTCAAGCTCAGTGGGGGGGGATGTAATAATGCTAATATATAAAATAACCTAAGGTTGTCTTTTAGGAACAATTTAAATTTCACATCATGGGATGATGTGAGTTCATGAAGAGTAGATCTATTTAGAATGTGTGATTTAATGTCATGAAGTAGGCCTATTAGCTGACGTTATTTCTCTATAGTGCTCATGACTAATGCGTAGAGAGGCATCCACAGCACACATCTTTTTGTTAGTGGTCGCTCTGAAGTAAACCAACAAGCTAACCAAGAAAATCCATTTAATAGAAACCGACACAACAAAACTTGAGAAATTTTTTTTTCTCACATTATCATTCTTTGAGGGAAAAAACTCTTTACCTTTGTTTTACTATAGTAGGTCTAAGGGTTATCACATAAAATTCACTGTATTTATCAACAAACATACCATTCTTTATTTGAGCACTTTAAGTATTTTATTTAGAAATGTTATTTAAATGTTCCCTTACTAACAATAACATTACATTATTTTTATACAATATTTTCTTTTACAATACCTCTATATAAATCTCAACTCAGTTCATTGGCAGTATTTGGTTTAGATTCGTTTCAAGCAAATCACTCCCTACTTCATGGCTTAACAATAGTTGGTTTATCAACATATATGTATTATCTGTATTTTGTGCGTATTTCAAGTAAATTTATAGTTATTAATATCTGTACAGTAAAACATCTTAACAGTTATTTTAGAGGTATTTTAATTTTAGGTTATTTGTTAAGTTTTCCTTTTGTTTATAAAATACTATTAATTTATATCCAGAGTTCTAACATAGTAAATTAAGACAAACACAATTAACACTTAATTCTGTAAATACATTACATTGTCTACACTTATAAAATAATTGCTGTAACATCTACATGTTCTCAGTTTTGTAAATAATGTAAGATCAACTTGTATGGCTGACATAAGGATTTATACATTTTTGAGACTATAATAAATTATAAATCTCTGCTTCTAAACACATGTGTTCTTTTAGTCTCACTCTATAATAAATGTAGAAATATATCTTTAAATTAACAAAATAACAAAATTCGTCATACAAAATATGTTATAAACAATTAAATTAGTTCACAAGCTCAGCAGAGACTGTTAAGTACATTGAATATAATTCTTGTTAATCAAAAAAGACTAAAATAGGGAAACAAGTATAATACTAGCTTAAACATCTTTCCAACAGTCCACCTTTAAAAAAATAGCATAAAAATGTATAAGCTTCAAACTCAACCTAATAGTATTGAGTTGTATATAATTTATAATTCACGCCTGAATTTTACATCAAAAAGTTTATTACTATATCGATTGTTTCCGTCCTCAACAGGAAGAAGGATAGAGTGGAGTTATAGGATGCGTCAGGAATGCTCACGTTGTAACTTGATTAGACAAGGAGGATGTGAATTGGTTTCTGCTGGCTGGATTTCATCAAACATTTTCAAGACAAAACTGGAGGTCACAAGAATAAGCTATAAATAATATTATCCTTTTGATTGAATATTATGTTATGAATTTGAAACTTACAGAATGCACAAACAATTTGTAATGTTCCTTGAGTAAATGAAATCTTGTTTTTGCTCAGCAGCTAAGGTATTAAGGATTTATGAAGAATTGTTCAAACCCAAGTGTCAAATGATTATGTGCAAACTCTACAAATGCTATAATTACCAATAAAGCGTAACAATTTGCTTACTTACCCTTTCCTACAATGATTTTTTTTATTGATTAAATAGGTAAATTTATACACAAAAATTAGCAAATGTGTCCTTGCAAGTAGAGCTGTCCTTAAAGAGTTCTCTATTAAGTTTTATATCGTTTCCTAAGTTCATTACAGTACTTTAAACCACAAAACGGCGTTCAAACACTTACTGCTAGTTGTACATTTAATGTTTATGTACCGGTAGCTATTTTGGAGCGATTCCCTATTCAATGTCAAATTGAGTGTTTATATAGCTATTCTGAGTGATTCTTTGCTATTGATACGTTTAATTTTCAAGTAGCTATTCTGAAGTGATTCTTTGTTTAGTGCTACATTTAATGTTTATGTAGTTATTATCGTGTGGTTTTGTTTAATATTGATTCATTGTTAAAGGTGTTTACAGCATAATAAATTTTCCACAAACTCTGTATTGAAATTCAACGAGTTTAGAGATAAGTTTGCTCAGGGTGTCCAGCAACAGGGAAATTAGGGAAAACCTGGAAAAGTCAGGGAATTTTAAATGACCTGGAAAAGTCAGGGAAAAATCAGGGAATTTGAAACAAAACCTGGAAAATCCTAACAAGAACACAAGTCTGTTGTGATTTGTAATAGTCACTATATACTTGGGTGTGCTACAAAAAAATCCTTTACTTTGTTCAGTACTAAATGTTAATTTTACATGCCATTTAATATTCTAAATTATGAAAAAGCTACTTAATTCCATTGCTTATGCTTTTTCGACCTCATCAACTAGATTAATATCGCTAAAAGTTTAAAACTTACTGAAATAATTTTCTGATTAGTACTTTTTAAATAAGTCATAGACCTAAAATTTATGCTGGTTTTGGGGAAATTATAATTTAGCACCGTTTTTCAAGGTATTGAAAATTGTCATAATTTAACAATATAATAAAAGGTATGTTGTTTTTTACTCAAGACTAATTATAAATATTTTGTTTAAATCGACCTCTACTTTTATAAAGTAGTTTAAAAAGAATAATTATTGTAGGTAATAGCTTTGAATTTAATTATTACGGTTATCAATAATAATATATTTGTGAAATATTGATATTTCGGTTATTAATAATTGTAATTGATGTAAATAACATAATGTATGTACATGGTAGTACATAATATTGCTATTAAGTTAAATAGTAATACTAAATTAATAGTACTATGTTGATTTGGGGTCAGGGAAATTTTCTATGAAATCACGGATCGGTCAGGGAAAAGTCAGGGAATTTGTTAAAGGAGGTTTACTGGACACCCTGTTGCTTCATCATCAAGAGTTTTAAATTGTTATTTAACACAGGGATAGGATGGCATTGTGAAGGGTGTAGGCTACAACATACCATTTAATGGCCAAATGGGAATTAAGGGAATACATAAATCCTAGCTTTTCTTAGAGAATAAGTTGGATTCTTACTTTCAAGTATACATTTGCTGTTAAGCATGTAACCGTAATTAATTGTCAAATGTACATTTGTAGAACCTATGTGGTGAAACTCTTTGAAAAAAATAATCTAATTTATGTTTATTAGTTCGCACTGTGTGAGGTTTTCAACATGGCAAATAAATACTAATAATAAATAAAAACTAATAAATATCAGCTATTATATTGACTAATATTATGAAATATAAATGCACAGACTCAATTTATAACATATAATACCAGAATTTTTACTAATCTTAAAATTACTGCTTATATATTTATTGTTATCTAATTATCAGGTATAGAATTATGCTTTATTTTTCAGTATTTTGAGTGAATTCCCCGTTTTGCTTATTACTCTTCATTGAATAGAAGAACCCCCGATTATATGGATTAAGCTTCTGAAAGTGAAATACTTGAAAAGAACTTATATTACACTCTAAAATCCAGTGATTAGGTTTTAGTTATATAGAACAGACAACTATCTAAGAATGTCTAGTCTAAACACTCTGCAGCTGAGTCACAGGTTGAGTTATCTAATTCCTTGTGCAGTAGGAACTAACACATAGTGGTCACAAGTAGCGCTTAGTAAGTCCTAAATAAACATTGTGCAACAAACCACAACATAAGCAATTAGCTATAACAAAATTCCATCAAATCAAACGGTCTGGAGCGGCTGTGTAAAAATTGACATATTTAACTTGATAATTAATAAAATAGTATATTGTAGAAAACAGATGAAAAATACAATTTATTGTTCTGTTTGGAAAACTCGTAATACTAGTATTTGTAGTTATTACACATATTGCACATTCATGAGTACTTTTACTTATTGAAAACAGCATAATTGAATAATATTCTGTCATCACTTTAAACAATATTTGTTTATTACAGGTACTACAAATTATATGTTTTATAAGAGGTGGTTTTTTTTGTAACACCATAAAAATACATACCATAAGACTGATATCTAGTTTTATAAATACCTAATCAATCCAACGGATTTTAACTTGTTCTCTACCCAATCTTATCTATTGTGCACTAATCAAACATTTTTGGATCCTATCTTTACAATGTGAACTTACAAATAACAGTATAATATTAATTATTGAGAAATAAACAATCTTACAAATTGGCTAGAAAGATTTACATCCAAAGAATTTAAAGCACATAACACTTAAGTTTCTAGTTACAAAACATTTATCTATCAATTATTCACATCCTAATGTTCTATGTAGGCCTTTTATTGTGAGTGTTTGACATTATTTAGTAAGGTTAGCTGTAAAATATTAATAGATTTTGTGGCATTGTTTTAGGTATGAATACACTTTTTTCAATGACAAATTAATAAGGACATTAAAAGAAACAGCGCTAAAAGACTTTTTAGAGGTTATTTCATTGCAGTTAGTAAATGTTTTAAACATTGATATAAAAGTTGATCATTGTTTTAGAGTACAATATTTTTGTTCATAATGATCAAATATTTTATGACACAATTATAATTTATTCATATTTGATCTTTTACTCAACAGTCCACAAGGGCTTTTGGCCCTATTTACCAGTCAATTGAGCTTAAAAAGAGGAAAAATAATAAAAACAAACTAAAAATGCTGAACATGTTTAGTCAACTGACAAAAAAAAAAAAAAAAAAAGATTATTTTACTGTTTTTTAAAATAAAATATTTTATGTCAGGACTATATTTCATTCTTACTCATTTACTTTCTCGCCCACCAGTTCAAAGGGCCTTTTGGTTCTATACATGACGTTTACCCAAATACAGTAGTTAAATCTGATCATTGAGTTTTATGAGACCTCAAACTTGTTCTCTAATGGAGGGTATAAGAAATTAGCTTGATCAGTTACCCACCATCTTAAAAGAACATTTTAAACATTTTTAAAGATGATGTTAGTGACATTAAAAATTTGCTTCCCATCGAGTTATTTCTTTTGTGTGTTTCGAGGGTTTATTTTCTCTGCTAGTTCTTTGTCTCTCCTAATACTTAATGTTTGGTCTTGTTTCTTTATAACCTAACCTTAACCCATTGGCAACCCAGTTATCATGCAGTCAGCTGACTCTAAGGAATCCATTAAGTATACTGAGAGTGCAATCTTTCACCACAAATTTAATAAATATGTTGTTTATTGTTGAAATATATTAAACCCTTATATTTTCATGATTCCCAACAAATTATCCACAGTTTATACTAGTTTTCAATGTTTTAAACCTAAAAATTTTAATTTTGTGTGTATATAAAACAAAATTGTTTTTGGGTTTTTTAAATTTTTTTAAAAGTAGGATATTTAAAAAAATAACTATTCGGTTTTATACCTTGTTTGGACAATATATTCTTGTACAGATATTAATTTTCTATATGGAAAACCATTATTCGTTTCGGTACCTCATTTCGTTTTTTTTAATATATATTTTTTCAATAATTACTACAAATGTAAAAAACTGGGTTTTGAATAATATTTTTTTAATAGGGCATATATGTATTATAATATTTTGTATGCCTATATTTTCTCTAATTTTTATGAAAAAGTAATTTTACAATAAAAATTCCAAAAGTGATTGTATTTATATAGAATAGATCAATTTTTTGTAAACAAACAGAACGTCTTCAATAACTAAGCCTAATTTAAATAAATAATCTTATTATGTTTGTAATTTATAAAGTTACAACTGTGAATAATACACAACAATAGCTGGAGGGTTTATTTTCTCTGCTAGTTCTTTGTCTCTTGTAATACTTAATTTTTGGTCTTGTTTATTATAACCTAACCTTAAATCTTGCATGGATCTCAGTAGTTCCAAGCCTTTATTTGGAACATATGGCTGGCACTTCAATGGTCATACGTTTGCTCATTCATATTAGGATGAGAACTTTTGTACTGTATGATCTTTTATATCCAATATGAAGTAATATGTCATTCATTTTGGAAAAAAATTGGATGAATTTGAGTGAATGGTGAGATGACTCTTCCACTGAACTGCTTTTTATTAATTCTTTTGGAAAAACCTGGGTATCTTCGAATCTTTTAAAATCCATTTTAACAATTAGGCTTTGCTTGTTGGTCTTTCACAAGAACCCCTGCTGAAATCCTTTCTTTTCCTTTTTTAATTTAGATAAATAAAACCTTTAATTTGATTCTCAACTTACATATATTATATAGTATATATATAAGTATTCAATCTTTTTTAAATAATTTTGGTTTCTGGGGCAGTGAGGCTTACACTTCCCTATTTTCCTTTTATCTTTGTATTTAATTTCTGGAAAAGTAAATACTTAATTTGATGTCCTACTAAAGTATGTTGTAAAATGATTAGTATTTTCAAAATATAGGTTGCAGTGCAGTAGGGCATTGTATTATTAATTTTTTTTTCAAGAATACATTTTCAAATTTGAAAGAGTATTTTTCAAGAATATCATGAGAAGAATAATTTTATTTTGATACTCTACCGGAGAACGCTTTGTTAATATTAGTTTAACTTATAGGGTTCTAGGCCAGGAGTTAGTGTAAAAGGAAATACAGGGCTTAAACAAACTTATTCTAGAAGGCAGATAAAATCTGTGGAATGCTCTGTGGACACCCCTCCCCCACCATTGTCACTTACCCAGAAACAGTTGGAACTGATTCAGTATTCACGTGATGATGATGCCAGTGACGTAGAAAGTTTGAGCTATATATTGAGTCTTTATTTGTTCACCTCCGTAATGTGTTGGTGGACACATCTTCCAACGCAAGTTTGCTAATGCCATATTTCTCTTGTTAATCTAAATCATTATTAAATTTTGATAAATTTTAGTTTAAAGTTTTTGAATTTGTTACCAGAATTAAAATGAGATGCACATTTGCAAGACCTGTACTAATGCTAAGTTTTGTGAATGTCAGTTGCAGTTTTGGAGACTAGTTATAAAAATTATTTTTACTTAAAATTTACTTAAAGGCAAAAAAGCGGTGTTTAATTTTTTATAGTAGTGAAGTAAACCCTATCTAAATATCAAATAACAGGTTTCTAGTTTTTGGGCAGTACTTAAGATTTGTTTGGAGAGTGAGTGTGACCTATAGATAGCTAATATAAGTAGATAGTTATATTTAAACATGATACATTCAGTTTTTGTACTTTCAGGAATTTTTTTAGAAATATATACTTAACTATTTTAGTAAGGTCAAATTCCAGTAATATATTGAATATGTTGATAGGTTTTCAATAAAATATTCAAGTTCTATAGGTTCTGGGAACTTTTTTTGTCAAACTATTCTAATTTTTATTTTATAGTTCGGTATATTCAATAAACAAGATACAAATTTCCTTACATTTATACAAATCAGTAAGTTCATGTAAATCTTTATTTATGAAGAATATCCATAACAGTTTTTGCATGGTAAAAAAAACTAACAAAACTGGGAATAAAATCAACAAATAATGTTACTGTTCTTATTTTTTTAAGATGTGGTGTAAAATAAACAGAGTTGCCCAAAGAAACCTTTAATATCTTACTGAAATATATTTAATATCCTATTATATGACTGTATTATTCTGTTTTGAATATCTTAAAGTATATGGAAGAGTTTTTAACAGATTACAAAAAAAAAAAAAAAAAGATATGACCATTTATCATGTTTGCGGGGATAAACTATCATAAATTCTTGAATATAAACCATTGCCTTCTGCCAAGTGCACAAATATTATTATAATGTCTGAAAAACATCATAATTGGTTTTTTCTCGTGTTTTGACTTTACTCATCAGATCAGATGAGCTTGCTCATGAATAAAGACTATATGATGAGAGAAGCGCTACTCATTAGCTCAGTTGGGTTTCAAACTGTAATCATTTCATGCACAGTCAAGGGACAGAGCCACCAATTCACCATGTTAATAAACCAAGATATCGAATTTGTAGACCAAAAAGTGTTAAGAGGTACCCATACAATATGTTCTCTTAGATTTTTTTGAATTTCATAGTTTTGGACCGTATCTTTGGAGATTTAAGACCAATTATTTATCACAACCAAAGGAAACCAGACAAATAACCCATGTTTAAATTTCCTGATAGTCCATACGCTGCCTTAAAAAGTGATCTAACATTAGATATTTGTTTAAAGACATGAAATTGATTTTGCATGTTTGAACATGAAAAGATTGTAAATTTACATAACATTCAGGCAGAAAAGTACAATATCAGGAATCTGCTTTAAAGCATATTTATATTAATAAAATATTTTTACTGTGAATAAGCAGATCTCAGTCAGTAACTACAAAGTTATCAGATGCTTCTTACAGTCATGCAGTCCCCACGATTGCTTTAAATGAAGTGGTCAGTATTTCCTGCCAGACTCTGAACAAATTTAAATCGTAACGACTTTATCGGCCTTGCTAGGCCCAAAAAGCAAAATCGATACTGTTCAAACACTGTATATTCTTTCTTAAAATACTGTTTCTCTATCCACAGCCTAAATAATCAGAATTCAGGACCTTTTAAAGTCAAATTAAGGAGCAAAAAATTGTGTATATTTTTGTGTCATTGAATATTTTACTTTATCTTATATTTATATTGACTTTTAATAAACTCTTTTAAAGTTAAAATTGCAATTTTAAAACATGAACACAATAGGTTGTAATTTGTGCAGTATTTGCATGCATTACTAAACTAACATTTACAAAGTGGGAAAATTTAATTTGAACTAACCTTCAGAATTAAAGATTCATCTTGCCAAAATGATTCTTATCCTTACATCAAACACGAAAAACTGCTAACGATATGTTCATTGGCTAGATTATTTACAGTTACATGGAATTGTTTAACATTACATATATTTTTATTGAATTTATTTTGTATCAAAATATATTACTAAACAATAGGAAAACATTTAACATATAGAGTTATACGCATCACTTCCACTATTTACAAGAGAACTCTATGAATCACACCGTGTTATGAATTTTTAAAATAGTGTAAAAACATTTGTGTGTGACATTAACAATTCAACATATTAAAAGAATAAATTCATATGATGTAAAGTTCTCAAAAGAATTTTAAACTTCAAACCTATTATACCTACATTTTAAATTGAATATATAGGAACCAACGAAATACAATAAATACAAAAATACATTCACTTCATTTAAATTAATCCCCTTGCTATAATGCACCCGTTTGGTGTTGGCTTACGGTGTTTAGTCCCACGCACATGTGGCTAAGTGATCTAGTTATATTCTCCGTAACAGAGAAAAGACACAACAGCGATCCTACACTAACCACTCATGTTAGTTATCAACATATGTAACTGCTTCCATATTTCTCAGAAATATGAATGCAGTGTGTTGATGAAAATAAATCAATTATATACTCCAGACTCTTTTTATTACTTGGTAATAAAACTGTGTATATATAAATATATATATTTCGCTGAATAATTTTTTCGTATTTCGGTTCGAGATCTGGTCCTTGATCCAAGAAGTCATGTTCACCATGTTAAATCAGCTGTTCTTGTCCCCTTCAAGCTCAACTTACTTTTATCCATCTGTCTATTGAGTATTCCAATGCAGCAAGCCACCTGGAACAATGCAAATCAGGTCTTATTAGTATCTTAATGACAACTAATGAACATATCAATATAAACTACAATAATGAAAAATGTCGATTATTTAAATTATTAACAGAAAAGAGAACATAATAAATATTTATTTTATAATAATAATAAATATTTATTTTCTTAATTGATATTTATTTTCTCAATTAATATACATACATATACATAAATAAATAACAACTCATTTCTACAATAACATTAATACATAATTATTTATTCCTATAATGCACAGGTCTGATCTACATAAATGAAATAATTAAGTAAATGAGTAAAAGACTTAAAATTAATTGAGAAAATAGGGAACCCTCAAGGCTTGGCCCGTTTGAAGGCATACATTCATAGTTGCTGTCACAGCTACCTTCATTACCAAAATATTACAATTAAATAATAAAACTAAGATTAGTGATTCTCCCTACAAAGAAACTCATATATACAAATGTTAATATATTCAAGCTACTATATAAAAATCAAGTAAATAATTTAATTTAAAGCCCAAAGTAAATAATTATCAGAAACAAAAAATCCCATCACATGAAATATGCTTACATGCACATGTACAAATATAGGCCTACAGATAAAACTATAAAATATAAATACATACTCACGCACACACACACTCACTCACACACATGTACATACATACACACATACATATATTATACTAAATATAACTGTACACATTCTAACAAATTTCTATGATTTATATTACATAGAACATTCCACTGTGTTTTTCATTGCTAACTCACTAGATATATACATAACAATGGTAGTACAAAAATATTAATATCAGACTTTTTTTTAACCCTTTTAGTGCAGAGTTACCTCAGAGGTACCTCTGAGTTAGATTTTCGTCTTTTTTGCCTGCAGAACTTGTTGGGCGCCACTACAATGTTCAGCAATATAATTCCGGATGTAATAAAAAAATGCCTACAGTCACTACTACAAATCCGATGAATTATGCAATAAAATTATTTACAAACGATTGAACTTGGAGGAAACCTGACACATAAACTTTGTTTTAGCAAGAAGGCAAATATCTCCAATAACCCCACAACTACTTCAAATTACATGATTGTGCATGTTTAAAAATAAGATTTATTTATTTTTGCTCTAGTATAGAATAAGTAAATCATACTTCATACTTGCTAAAGAGTAACCACTATCATACGAAACGCCTGAGAAATCACTCTTTGTCAGACAGCCTCTCCCACACATTTTATTTACAATACCTTTTATAAAATATGTCAGTGATTGTCTTAGTGCTTATCTCGTGCCTTGGCATAGGGGAGAATAAAGTATACAAATCTTCCCACGCCCATTTATGTTTCTTATAAAATATTGAAGCTGTAATGAATATGATTTGTTGAACACTAAAGAATCATAATTTGTTGAACACTAAAGAATCATAATTTGTTTCCTCTCGTATGATTAAGAAATTTGCATTTTTGTACTTAAATTAGTACAAAGTGTAGTATAGAGGAAAAATAGTTCTAAGT
Source organism: Stictocephala bisonia (assembly GCA_035578905.1). Lineage (NCBI taxonomy): Eukaryota > Metazoa > Arthropoda > Insecta > Hemiptera > Membracidae > Stictocephala > Stictocephala bisonia. The sequence continues at coordinate 3,296,567 of JAQJVL010000016.1, read as the reverse complement.
AACTTCAAATATCAATTTTAATTTTAGCAGCTTAAAATATAAAATAATTGTATTAATGCTAAATATTAGTTTACCAAAGCCGTTAAAAATATTTACATTAACTGAAAATATTCACATTATTTAGATTATACAGTTTTTAAACAGTAAGATAAACAAAGTTGATTTAAATAAACAACTTGATTTAAAGCATAAATACAGCACCAAAAATAAAAAAAAATTTGTTTTAGAACTTTATCTGTTAGATATATTGAACAATAAATCGCTCATATACACTCATCACACTCATCCGAAAAAAAAAATATATATATATATATGCTGGAAATAAATTAGTCAAAAAAATTTCAGTTAGATTAAACAAAGAAAGATGTTCAAATATTAAAAAATAAACTTGAAGAATATTTCTGTATGTTTAGTTATTATTACTGTTTGAAAACCAAGCAGATTCGGGTGCATAGGTACATGTTTGGTTATCAATATATGTAGGTATTTATATAGGATGTTTGTATATACACAGTGTGTTACAAAAAGTTTGGGCTAGCTATGGATTTTTAAATTCTATTTGTGTTTCTAAACTAAAAATGAGGAATAATATTTTATCAATTTCCGCTTTGTTTAGTAGCTAGACGCGATTTTGTTTTTTTCATAAAACAATTTATGTCTTTATTGTTATCTTTACGATTGTTACAAAACTCTGTAAATGTGTTTATGTTGGAAGGTAGTATTTGATTAAAAAAATACTTTCAAATTATCTTATCAAAACAATGGCAGTTTTGTTTTTATTTTAACAAATATCTCAAAAAACCACTGGCTTTATAAAAATTGTGTAAGACACAAAACAGTTTTAAAATAACTTGACTTTTCCAATGATACCTAATTTTTTTTGTAAAACTCGGTTAAGGAATAACAATTTTATGAACTAACATTAATTCACATGCAAACTAAACGACTACTAATTTGACAGTATTTGAACTGCATGTGAATTAAGGTTAGTTCATAAAATTGTTATTTCTAAGCGATTTTTTGAACGGAAAATTGTATAAACTGTTTTGTGTCTTACCCAACGTTCATAAATCCAGTGGTTTTTTTGATATTTGTTAAAATAAAAACAAAATAGCCGTAATTTTGAAAATAATCATGATATATTTTGAAAATAATAAGATAAATTTTGAAAATAATCAAGATAATTTAAAAAATATTTTTTTATCAACATTACCTTCTAACATGAACCCATTACCGAGTTTTGTAACAATCGTAAAGATAGCAACAAAGAAATAAATTGTTTTAAGAAAAAACCAAACAAAATGGCATCTTGCTGCTAAACAAAGCAGAAATTGAACAGATATTACTCTTCATTTTTAACTTAGAATCACACATAGACGCTGAAAATGCATAGCTAGCCCAATCTTTCTGTAACACCCTGTATAGTAGCTAATTATTGCAGGGCTTATTTTATAGTTTAAATTAACTTTAATGTAATTAATAAGTGATGTGTACTCATATCAATGCCATTGAATAGGAATAAAGACCTGTTATGCAATGAAAATTTGTATAGAATGCACATAACAACCAGTGAAGGGACCTAACAACCATTCTAGGTGAAATTTGTGTCAAGACTGAAACTAGAACTTATATTAATTAATTGTCAATTAGATTAATTGCAATGCGGAGTTAGCCACGAAGAAAGTTATTTTATCTCTATTGGCCTTATCGGAAGAACAACTTCATAATGTCTATTATTATTTTAAGTTTAATGTAGGAAAACTCAACACTTGCTATGCTTTCTTAGTTTATTTCACACAATCCTTTAACAACTATTTAATACAATTTGGATAGCGTTATCATCCCTTTTATTATTGACCCATGGGTAATCTAATATACAGATTATACTTTACCTCTTTTTATCCATTTCAGTATCAGTATAAAAGTAAAAGTGTCTCAAAGATGATTCTGGAGGTAGCAGCTCAAACGCAAATCTTTTGGCTCCGGAAGCAGAACTTTGCACTCGGTATCCTTGAAGACATGCCATACCTATTGTAGAGAAAACTTAATGAGTAATGAAATTGTTACTAACAATCTTAACAATTAATAAGCTTTCTAAACTGTCTTTCAAATTACATGTATTTTATTTTTATATTAACTTTTCATTTTACTATCCAGTAAACTTTATTACTTACTTAGCAAAAAACTTTATATATTTTTAATAATGATTTGCTGTTAGATAAATGTTTTTGAGAGCTAGTAACTCATAAATATTGAGTTTATGAACATTGCACGAACAACTGCTACAGACTGGGCCATGGTTCTAGGCGTGTAGGAGAGGTAGTGCAAGTGAGATAGTGAATATCTCCTACCATACTTCTCCTACGTCTATTGTGTACAGTCTATTCAAAATCTAGCCCTAGATGTGATTTAGGTTGGCTGCTGTGTTTATATAGTTTGCTCAATGGTGCTTGTGTTATTGAAATTAAGTGATTTAAAATACGATCTATTTAATCATTGAACACATTTTTTTTTTTTTAATTCATGATGTTTATATTAGAAACTTAAGTTGAAATATTATGATTTTACAGAAACTTATATGATTATATGGCACGAGAAAAAAAACTATCATTAAATAAAGAAAACATAAATTTATAAGAAAACCAAAAACAGCTGATTTTGTTCTATCCAAGAACACTGTAATTATAAAATACACTAGGTATCACGATGAGGCTATGTAGTAGACTGAGACATCACATGGGCGCAATCAGCTGGTTTGATTATTCTACTAAATACTGGTAACTAAATCTATATTATGAAGTGTTCAAAATTAACAAAAAATAATTTATGTTGTAGATATTGGGAAGCCAGTTCACTAATGAGTTAATGAAATTTTGTCAAATACTTTGCTGTTTAATAAAAAAAATTACCAATCACGTGGAAGTATTTTCTAGGTACCATGTCTGAGATGTTTATTTTTTAACTTGAATGTACAACTGTCATTGGAGAGGGAAATCTATTGATGCACATGCTTGAACCACACGCCCAGAACTATGGGCTGGTCAATACCAATTGTACTGCTTTTAATTTATGTGGTTACTAATAAACAGCTGATATCTGTTAGTAAAATCTTATACCGATATTTGTCATTCAGGTGGTTCTTAGGTTAATTGAATTTGGTGTACCTTAGATTTTAAATTACACAATTTATATTTCTGGAACTGTGCTTGAAATAAACGGAACTGTGCTTGAACAAAACAGATGTGTCTTTTTTGTTAACATTTTGGCAATAAACTTTATAAAATGACTTAATGATTATATTTTGAAAGAGCATCACTTATAGTACTAATTTATAATTTTTATATTCCCTTTGTTAAACAAATAAAAATTTGTTATCTATGTTTTAAAAAATTGGTGACCAGCTGTTGCTAACAACATACCGCTTAGCCATGCACGATGTCAACTATGGGTAGGTTTGTTTGTTTTATTAATATTTATGTAAATAAGGTGATAATTCAAATTTATTATTTTATTTTATTTTTGTTTTAGCCACCATTCTTATATAAATATTTATTTTATCATATAATGTTAATTTATTATGGAAACCTAAAATCATCATATTAAATTGTATCCCAGGTACTTGTGAATAAAATAAAATAGCCTTTTAATTAGCTTAATACGGGTTGGCACATATACAGTACAAGTAAAACGTCACACAACACAAAATTTATTACAATATAAGCACAAAATGCATAAATATATTACAATACAAGTTCAAAATGCACAAATATTATTGTGATCGATTTCGGTGAATCACGCTCACCACAATATTTGTGCATTTTGTACTTGTATTGTAATATATTTGTGCATTTTTTGCTTCTATTGTAATTCATTTTTTGTTGTGTGACATTTTACTTGTACTGTAAAATAAAATATAAATGGTTACATTTGAACCAATAGTTATGAAATGGGATAAGTTATAATAAGCACCTGCAAGTAAACAAAAAAGAGGCCGCCAGTACAGAGGTGCATCATTGCTAGCTCTAGGGTTAAGACTCTTATAATGAGAAGTACACAGATTTTTCCCAGTCAGAGTTAAAACCAAATTTTAGAAGTTATCTTTCTCATCATCTAAAATGTTTAAAGGTAATTGGACTTGTTCTTATCTACAGTTGTTGTTTCTAAAAAAAGTGCTAATCACTTATTACTAACCATATTTAATTATTGGTTCATTAATAAATAAAATTAATGTAGTGACAAAAAAGTTTACTCTCTCACTGGTTCATTAGTAAATAAAATTAATGTAGTGACAAAAAAGTTTACTCTCTCACTGGTTCATTAGTAAATAAAATTAATGTAGTGACAAAAAAGTTTACTCTCTCACTGGTTCATTAGTAAATAAAATTAATGTAGTGACAAAAAAGTTTACTATCTCACTGGTTCATTAGTAAATAAAATTAATGTAGTGACAAAAAAGTTTACTCTCTCACTGGTTCATTAGTAAATAAAATTAATGTAGTGACAAAAAAGTTTACTATCTCACTGGTTCATTAGTACATAAAATTAATGTAGTGACAAAAAAGTTTACTCTCTCACTGGTTCATTAGTAAATAAAATTAATGTAGTGACAAAAAAGTTTACTCTCTCACTGGTTCATTAGTAAATAAAATTAATGTAGTGACAACAAAGTTTACTATCTCACTGGTTCATTAGTAAATAAAATTAATGTAGTGACAAAAAAAGTTTGCTATCTCACCTGATGCACAGTCAGCGTTTATATCAGAGTAGAAATAAAGACAGGCGTTTTTCAAAATGCAGAACCTTCTTCTCCATGCTTTCCCTTTGTGGTGGACGAGTGTGCACAGTGTTCCAGCACACTCTGGCTGTTGAATTCCAGTTGGAGGTACTTTCAGGATCTTTTCATCCAACCATGGTTCTTCCTAGAGGCATTAAAGAGGTTTAAAATAGCTTAGCAAAATTAGCATTTGAAATTATCCAATTAATGGCTATAAAAGTGGCTCAAGGGTACAATCTCTATCTATAAAAGGCAAAGCTTTGACTGACTAATTCATCATTAATTTTCCAACTTCCCATGTATGTTGAGAGCTGATATTTTGTACACTGATTCTTTAGGTCTTAAATAAAACACTAAGCAGTTTTCACGCCGGTATCTTCATAGGGCCCTGCCGCACTGGCCTTTAGAGTTTCAATGTTATTCTTATTGAGTTATTTTACTTATTTAATTAGTCATCAGCTGTAAAAAAAACAAATGAAGTGAACACTTTCGTAACACATCCAAGTGGGGTATCAGGTTAAAGGCATTTTTCTCTTGATTCCTAATATACCATCAGATTTTAGAAAAGACTATGTTTATGGGCTCCACTGCCCCAAAAACAAAAATTCATTGTGATACAGTCCAAGCGTCTCAGTGAGGCTGTAGGCCCAAGGTTCCTGATAAGGCCGCAACTGAGATCCACAAATGGGGCTGTTCAGTCTCTTGGCGAGGCCAGAGGTCCATCTGCCCCATGAGGCCGCAGGCCGTTTTCCACAATGGGGCCTATAGCAAAATGTCCTGGTGAGGCAGCTAGCCCAGATGCAGAAATGGGTTAAAGACAGAGCTTCCCTCATGAGCATAACGAGTGATGGGGTTGGCACACGAATCATGCAGGGGTGTCCCTTAGTTGTACATGCATTTAACTGGGTTTAAATAGGTGAAATCCTCTGGACACAGTGTTCAACACTATATCACTGGTATGAATATAGTGTTCAAAGTTTTCTTCTCATGTCAGTAATTCTATTTATTTTTTCTTTTAAGATTCATCTGTTTCATATTTGGTATCTATATTACTTTTTCTGTCAATTATTTTGTGGAATTAATAGTACAAAATATATAGAACAGAGGTATATAAATAAAGATTACGTTTATTTTGTTTCTGATTCCCAATTCAATAAATTCTTAATAATTATCGACTCTAAAATATAACATAGAGGTATAGTTGAATTGTTGCAGCCGTACTCTAATAAATGAGTTTTCAGTAGTTCATTATTATTTGATATCAACGTCTCAGAGGAATTAAATATATCCTCTAATTTATATCAAAAAAACTGTGTTTGTATTAATTTAAACTGTAATTTACCAATAGTAAATTGTTTACTTCAAAATCAAAATTAAAGGAACTCTATTGTTGCATTGCACTGTAAATTTAAAAAACACATTGTAACCATTGACTATAGCTACAAGAAGAATTTTAATATAGCATTCCTTGAAGCTGGTGAAATTAGTTCATGTTTGACTTTCACAGATAGCGCCCAGTAGTTTTCTTCTCTCTAATTCTCTTCATCACTCCCTCTGTCTCTCTCCAGAACATGCTAAAGAGACTAATAGCTGAGCTAATAAGCAAAACAGTTGTTCGTATGCTTATTTGAAACCAAACACCATTAGATAGCAGCATGACTGTGTGTCTATAGCAGTTGCATTGCCCAGACTGTCTGTTTCTATAGTCAGTGATGCACCTAAATATATGTTAAAAGAAATTAAACAAAAATTATTATTTTAAATTGATCTGTTGGGATCTGAAACATTCTACTAGTGATCTTTATATCTTTTTAGCCTTCTTTGCCCTCAGCGTCATTGTAATACTTAATTCTGTTTATATTCCTTTGTTTAAAAATTTCATTCTGATGGAAGCTTTGTTTTTATAAAAGACTCATGATTTTTCTGCATATTATAAGACGAATGTAGTTTGGCTCAAACAATTTCTGTAACAATCTAAACAGTTTACAAGTGTGATTCCTACATACGAAACTATATAAACCTTCTTAAATTCACTTTAACTCTAAAGTAATAATACTAACAAACAAACCATATTCAAATAAATAATTCTGAAATGGAACATAATAACAAAAAAATTTTTTTTTTGTAAAGGAGAGGCCAACCTCCTTCTTTACCTTACTCTGCCCATTCCTCATAGACTAAAGATCTAGGCGAGGAACTTAATCAGACAGAGTAAGGGGGCGAACCAGTACAGTAGAAGGTGAATATTACTGATAAATCTTCCTGTCTAGGCCGGATTCGAACCTATCTCTAACCCAAGCTCTAAGTCCTGACGCCTTAGACCACTCGGCTACCGGCTCGCCCATAATTGCCCATATTTTTTTGTGTTCAGTATATTTTAATTTTTAAACATGGTATATGTAATTATTTTTTGAGGGATTTTGCATCAAAATAGCTCTTGGTTTTATAATTTAAAATCTCTTTTGTAAACAATATTTTTGCCTATTGCAACAAGATATAAATCCTTAGTGCTTTATTCATGTCACATGCTCAAAATCAAAACCTTTTTTACCAATACTTGAATAGAAAATATAAGAAAACAGCCTGTAGTCACTGTAGCAGGCAAAAAACAATGGAACACTAACTGACAACGGCTGTAGCTAAGGGGCTAAGGCAGTGGCCTGCCACACAATCAATATAGGTTCAATTCCCGATGAGGTCATAACAGTTTTTGCCCTGCCGCTCCCGTGGTTCAGAAGTCACGTTAAGCCGTTGGCTCTCAGATTAAGTGTTGGAGAGGGCTCCTTAACCCTAACTTTTCCTAGTAAAATAAGACCTTCATTAACTTTAACCTTTTGAGAGCAGCTGCTGAAGTCAGTTGTTTTTCATCATAAAGAATCTTACCTCGATTTTGATCATAATATTAATATCAAATCTGAAGAGTTTATACTCTAATATTTATTTCTATTTTAAATATCAAAAGAATACTTAGCAAGATTGCATATATTTACCGCAGGAGCAGTGGCAGAACCAAGAGCTTTCAGCCACTGTTCAAGTTTATCTGCTGATTGGGCTGCTAGTTGAAGGCTGAGAGCACCCTTTCTGCTGAGACGGAAGCTGTGAGGAACACTTGAGTCTGGAGTTCTAATCAAGCTGTAACCAGCAACATGCACTGCCCCTACAGGTTGTGAGTCCTGACAGGGATAAAAATAGATAGTTGTTATAAATGTCATTTAGGGGAATAAAAAAAGAGAGATTATAACAACTTTAGAAATTGCAAATACATAATAGCCCACTCTAATAGTAGATTTATTTTAGGAATATTTCTCTTTCTAAATGCAACAACGATTTTTATCTAACCCTTGCTGTCAAAGAATATAATTAAATAAATAATATTTAAGTGAGAAGGGATAATATTATAGTAATTATAATATTATTATAATATTTAAAATAACATTAAAATAAGATTTTAAATAACATAGATTGTAAAAATAAACTCATTTTTAATTAATTCATTTAAAAAACTACTATTTTACTCCTAAGAAAAAATAACAAAATATTTATAGGTTATGGTAAAGATAGGGCTCATCCACCCAAAACACTCAGGCATGGACTGAGCAGACGATGAATTTGACAAAGAGAAATAGTACTTCTTGTTTGTTCAATCATGTAAATGTATGTAAGACTTTGTAAGACATAACTGTGTCGGTCAAAGTCGCCTCACCAGAAATTTGGGCCTTTGTGTTGTAATTTCTCTTTCAATTATAGAATTTCTCTAGCAAACACTCACGTTTCCAAAATATACAGTATTGTACATCTCACTCAACCTGTTAGGCAATACAGTATTTATTTATTTATGACTACGTAAGATATCTCATGTCCTTTATTTTTCTATATCATTTATTAGCATTGATATTTGTTTGTTGTAATTTAAGTTATTCATTTTATGTGTAGAATATAATACAATATTACTATGGTACTGCACTTTTCCACAATATTTGTCTGTTGACATAAATATTGAATAAATATGCATTTCCCATCATTATAATGAAACACTATGTAATATATATTTTTGTTTATTTAAACAGCAAGAAATTTTAGTATATCTCTTAATTAGCAGATATGCTAAAGAGATTAATATATATGCTGCTATGTAATTTAAAATATTATGTAATTTTATTAATAAATGAATTGAATTTAATTGAATAATATTTAATATCACTGTAAGCTATTTTCTGAGTATTTTAGAAACTTAGTTTTAATTTACAAATTCAAGATTTAATGCATTATATTTAATCTAACATTTTTTTACTATCTAAATTTTATTAGTGAACTTATAGTTTAAACATACAAATTATGATAAAGCGTGTTAATATTAAATTTGAATGCATGATTGTAATTGGAATCTATTATATTTCATAATCTATGTGCCATTATTGTCTGGCATCTCAATGATTTACTCAATATGTAATTCTATAATCTTTTTGTATCATATTATTTTGATGGTTTCATAGTTCATATATTTTATCAAAGACTGTATACATAAAGTAATATAAGAGATGTTGAAATCTGTGGGGAGATTTAATGAAAATAAAATCAGTTTGCATTGTTAGAAGGGAATAACACTTGCAGTAAAGCTTTTTTTCATGAAGTAGTATTTCCTTCGGTAACTCATATTTGGAGATAGATTTTAAAAATTCAAATAAAGCTGGAGTAATATAATTTAATTGAGTACAATAGAGCATTGTAATAATAATATGTTTTTATTTTCTGAAAAATGCATTACATTACATGCTTATCATTTAACATTGATCATCAAACATTATATATAAAATGAAAACTAAAACTAAAATAACTTTTTTGTTTTTGAGTTTTTTAGTTATTGAGGCTGATAACCCTTAAATCTATAATAACACATCTTTACATCATGAAACACAAATATTATAACAAATTAACAAAACAAAGAGATTAAAAAGTGAACCTCCAAGGCTCAGACCTGAGAAGTCTTTAATTAATATCTCAGGCATAAAAGTGACCATTAACACGTTCGGGCCAACTGCCATTTTGCCGATCTTTTTACTTCAAGTGTGCATTTTATAAATGTTATGTCCAAAACCGATTTTTATATTTTTGTTGAAAAGTATTTCATGTATTTTTATGAGTTATATAACATACAATAGTTTAAAAATTAAAATAAACCTTTTTTATGTTTTTTCACATTTTTTATCATGGGCCTCTAGTGGCCCACGTCGGCCTATTGTAATAACATATTGTGTCTGGCCGTCATGCCCCATTAGAGGCCCATGCGGCTCTGTGTCCATAGTAAATACTTTCTGTGACAATTATCCTGAAAATGCAACGTTATGTCTAGATTGTTTCAATAAAAGGCATTAGGAAAAGAATATTTCACCTTTTTATATCAAATGACAATATTTTACAACTTCAATTAATAATAAACTAATATTTCTGTAAGTAATACTTTTTTTATTTATTTTACCTCTATGTGTATTCTAGACTGCCGCTTGGGGTTAAACTAAAATGATTCTAAGCAGCCGTCATAGCAACAAACATCTATTCAAATGAAATTCATGCGTGGGCCTCTGGAGACCCACGGCGGCCAGAAGTAATATGAGACGTGCGCCATATGTATACCACGTTGTCCCTGTTGAATGACCGAACGGGCCAATAGAGGCCCACGTCAGCGCGAACGTGTTAATGACTGTTAAGAGAAATATTTTCTGCATCATGTTTAAGTAATCCATTAGACTAAACCATTATCATGATAACATGTTTATCATGTTTAACATCCCTGTAATTGGCATTGTTATATTTCTAACGTGATAAAAAGACCTTTATCAACCTATAAGAAAGTAATTTTAATAATAATAGTTAAGTATCATTACATAATATAAATAAAATGAAAGAAACATTTTTTACAACACCTAGAATGTCCTTGTTTATAAGAAAAGTACCCCACTTTTATACATTAGTATCATTTAGTATTTTAATGCAATCTGAAAATAAAAACTAAACTAACTACATGTATATATATATATACTTAACACAGCTGGGATACCTTAATAAATGTCGTACTTACAGTTTCAGTCTTATAGTAGTAGAGGCAGTGATCTTGCTTGAGAATAAAATGACGGGGTACCCAAGTTCCCCGAGTTTTTGGAGAGCTAATTGATAATCGTAATAATGTCCCCGAGAGTAGAGGTTTTGTGACATTTTCTGGTGTAAATACATCACTTGTCCTTGCAACTTCCAACTCTAGAGTGTCGGACCCTAAAAGTAAAACATTAGCTAACAAATATTTTAAATCTTACAATATGTTTGTTACATATTTTTTAATATTGTTTTAAATAAATTCTTTTTAATAAACTTTAAGATATACTCTCAGTATTTTATATAACTCAAGATATGTTATTAATTGGTTTTTATGAAAGAAATGTTATTAATACAGTAAAAATGGAGAGTATAACAACAGCCAAATAAACCAATCTCCCATGGGTGGAATGGCTCACAGAGCAAAGAATATCTAGAGCGGACACCCCAGCCTTAACAGTAGTAAGTCAGTGAAGCACATTTTCCGCCATCTTGTGGGGTGCTAGTGACCAAACCAAGGCCTCGGGCGCTCTCGTTTTTAATTCGCACCGCTTCACTAAAACTGCGTTTTAAATAAGAAGACGTTGGCCTAATACGTTCAAATTTGTATATAAGGTAAAGAAAGAGTTATTCCAGCTTATAAAAGTGTTTTTATAATTTTTCAATGACTAAGTTTTTTGTAAATTAGGTTTAATTGAAATTATTTTTTAATCCGAGGAAGTCTTGACATAAAAAAAGTACATTGCGAGGAAGTTTTTCATTTATTGGTCAGAGACTTTTTGTCAGCGGGAAAGTTGCAGATGAATAAACAAATTTCAATTTTATTAAAATCTTTTTTTTATTAAATGTTTTGTTTCGCCAGAAATCGAGGTATAGTAAAGCGACAAAACTGTCTTTCGCGCAACCCGCTGCCGTGCCGCGCCCGACCCACAGAGCAAAGAATATCTTTGCTCTCTGGCCCAACCATAGCTGTGTAGTGTTTTTGTTTCTAAACAGCAGCTTTACCAATTCTACAATTCTTGTATACCTATTAGAAATTTAGTTAATGTAATTCAAATATTTTGTCAATGGATAAATTAAATAATGTTATGGAATTATTAGTAATTATTCTAAAATTGTTTTAATTATTCTTTAATGTTTTATTGAAAATTGAAAAATGTAACAATTTCTTAGCTTGTAAGCAAAAAACACTGCAAATTATTAGAGTTGTAAAGTTTGGCCTCAAATATGGTTACAATATGAATTATTTGCCAATAAAATGCAAAATTTATATATAATAACATAAACCATGAAGTTAGCCTTTGACTTAATCTGATCAATATAAGAAAGATTACTTAAAAGTTATGTTGTATCTTGGGCTTGTGATGTTACTATGAGGTGATTAATAATAACTAAACAAATAAAATTTTAAAAGAAAGCAATATTTTATTAATTTTATTTACAGTGGTGTTTTACATAAAAATTAAATTTATATGAATACAAATTGCTGTTGAAAAATAGAATCAAACAACGTATATATGAAAAACGTAAGTCATTGTTAAACGTTTTATTACTTCACTGACCCAAAAACTAAACTTTTTTAGTTAAGTCATTCCTAACCCTATTAAAATGGTTTTTTTCATTCACTTTCTTCGAGTAATACTTTAACCTTATGTTGAAATACTTTTTGCAGAGTGCTCGTATGAGTAGTACATAGTGACACTGTTCTGGATCTGTTTCATACATATGGTCACTAATAAAAACATTTCTCCCAACACAACTGTTTATTACATCCACTGTCATTTGTTCCAAAATATTGTTTTTATATACATTGTCAGTTTTTATTTTAGTACGAAGAACTGTCTCACTCATCCTACACACTGTTGTTACTCCTACTGAAGGTTGAATAAGACCACCCCTATTTTTACACGTTATTAAGTTGGTCTCTTTGCTTTTGTCGGTCGAAAGTAGTGATATGCATTGTTCGCATATAATACTAGCAGCTGTTGATCTGGATACGTATCCGGCGATGTATTCAACAATATCAGAGGCAATGTCAGATCTCATGTTGTCATTTGTAACGCAGTTCAAAAAGTTAATATCTGTTTCATCCAAATTACAAAATTTACTTTGCTCGTCTTCTGACATTGTTCTCCATAGGGGAACGGAGGTATTTATTTCTTCAAGTTCGGACATTTTTTGTCTGATTTTGAACATTACTGACCTGTCCAAAGCGAAAGTATTGCTAGTGTTGCTGTCTTGTAGCTCACTATGTAGTAAGAGCCTTTTAAAAGTTCCAGTGAATTGCCTACAGGTAGGATTATTATTGGAACCTCCTCGGGAACGTATGTACCCAAATAACCTTTCAAGGTGATCCTGGCTAACTTTGTATAGAGGTAAGTATTTTAATGGTGGATCTGGCTTACCAACTAGCTCTTCATATAGACCCAAGGAACTTTTGATGCAAGTTAAAAACCCAAGGAAGCCAGTTTTTCTTTTGCTCTGTAGAATGTCCTCACCATTAGAAGTCTTTAAGCTACAAATGTAATCATACGTCTCATTTAAACATTTTGATTGTTGAACTATGTTTGAAGCACACAGTGCCTTTTTTTACCAAAACTTCTTATACTCTGACTGTTCAATACATCAAACAAATCATTAAATGTTCTTAAGAAATCAAACGTCGCCTTACAATCTTCAAATCCTTTTACATTATTTTCTAGCAAATACTTTAGTGAATCGGCAACAGAATTACTGAAAACCTGTGCAGCCAACTTAACTTTCATTTTCTGCCTCCAATATTGTACATGATCTTTAGTGAGTTTGTTGCCTAAATGCAATTCCTGTTCGTTTTGCACTTCATGCAATAACTTAATATACTTCCACTCTATTCTTTGCTTCCCTTGCACTAGGATCCCATAATTTCCTAGTGTATTACGTACCAGTTTTAGCATGTGTGGAGGATATAAAAATAAAAACACTGGATTTCCCGTACAAGGGTGAGGAAAAAAGGTTTTAAGATTTTTGGTCGATATGGAGCAACCCAGTTTATTTGCCATAGCTAAGTTGCAAGATGTTCCATCACAGGTCAGTGACACAACAGTCACCCCAGCTTCATGTACGAGTGACAAACCTTGAGTAACCAAGCCACAAAGCTGTTCACTTGTTGTGCTAGACACGAAAAAATATCCCAGAGGTATTTTCCACGCAGAATTAAAAAAAAAAAACAGGTGGAAAACGAGTACCTCTGATGCTAAAGTTGACGAATCATCTGAAACTGGTACTCCAAAATTGACAGGGCCATGAACTTTCTTCCCATCCCATTCGAAGTGCTTCCGGATGGCCATACAATCTATTTGTAATGCGCATATTGAAGGGTGCTTACTCTTGGCAGCGTATTCTGTTAAAGCTCTTAATACCTCAGTGGAGAACCCTGGTTCGCACTGTACACTACTATACCATCTTCGCAAGGTTCGGCTATGAGGCAAAGCAGTATTAAATGTTTTTCGAACATATGTATACGCCTTTGGCGACAAAAAATGAAGTGTCACAGCAAATGCTCTCAAGCGTTCTTCGTAACATTTTTTTCAACTTTGGATTTTTTGTCTTTTCTATGGAACGTCAGCATTAAACAGTCTATTAAACATTCTATTAAATTCTATTAAAATTCTATTAAACAGTCAGCATTTTGAGATATTGAATTGAGTAATGTACAATCTTCTTCTTGAAAGTTAAGTTTTTCTTTTAGATCTTTACAAATGTTTTCAATGTTAACAATTTTTTTCTTTAACCTTCTTTTAGACTGTCTTAAGGTTTTAACTTTCTTTCTTGCCTGAAAAAGTTTATCTTTAGTTAAACTCAATTCTTTTTTTAAGGCCTGCTTTCTTGGTGGATCATTAAGTTTATTAGAAAGAGATTTTTTCAACCTTTTTCTAGGCGGTTGTCTGAAGCATTCAGAATCACTAATGCTTATGCATTGCTGAGTTTCATCGGTACTAAGGCTTGAGCATTGCTCAGTTTCCTTGGTAATTTCATTTGTTACTGTCTCATTGAAGAGTCTTTTTGCTGGAAGCCTATGGGTAGTAGTTACCTTAGGAATACTCGGAAACACACTCGGCACAACACCTTCCCTCAGCCTGACGTAACACAATGATGTTCTGTCGAAGTCTGCTTCAGTGAAGTGGTCAGAACATACACGGGATTCATCTGAAGGCTGCCAATTTTTACGTCTTACTGCAACTGTCCATTTCTTGCGTAGAACAGGTTCCTTTGGAAACCTAAAAAAATAAGTTTATGTCAAACAAGTCATAGGAATGCAAAAGCTTCAAATTGGTACAAAATCCATGACCAAATGCTGTATGGTATTCTCAAACTAAGGCCGAATTCCTTTAAATCATATATCACAATATTCTCCCTTTTAAATAAAGTAACGATTTTTAAATGTCAATATTTCTAACATTAAAGCGGTATTTTTGAGTTTTACAATAAATCTAAAGTGTCTAGAAATAAATCAAAAGCTATTGGCCCGAAGCCCTAAACAAAATATCCTTTTTAATTGCCTTTTGCAT
Organism: Stictocephala bisonia; assembly: GCA_035578905.1. NCBI lineage: Eukaryota > Metazoa > Arthropoda > Insecta > Hemiptera > Membracidae > Stictocephala > Stictocephala bisonia. The sequence continues at coordinate 3,281,159 of JAQJVL010000016.1, read as the reverse complement.
ATACGCTAGATCATAAGCTTTAAATAACACCTCATTCGTAAAAATCAGTTGAGAAGGTCGGATGAAAAAGGGACGTGACAGCGAAAATCCTTATAGAAATAAGTTTACAACTTCATCACATCTTTTGAGCACTATCAGGCAACATGTAAGTTTTTAAAAATTAAATTAATCATGTATAAATCTCAGCGGATAAATTTCCGATTTCGTCAAACCTTGACTGATAATAAAAATCATACCAAACCGGAAATTAGGAAAACATATTCAGACGGAGGGCTCATAATTGTCCTGCTAAACTGGGGTTACAATCCTGATAGAGTGTCAAAATTGCTCAAATTAGATTACTTAAATGCTTAGACGAAGTACTACAGTTATTTTTAATTTTAGTAAAATCCATTGAACATAAATGAAATAGAAATTTAAATTTAAATAGGTTATAAAAATCATAATTTCTAAACAAACTCTAAAAAAGGAATAAAATATGGCTTACCTGTGAAATGTTAAACCTTCCTTTTTCTTTTTGGTGCTATTGCTACAACCAAAACAAACACAGTGTGGCATTTTGGAATCAAAGTAAACAGTAATAACATTACATAATGCTTGCCGTGATACAGAAACACGTGGAAATCAAAGAGTGAATGCGAATGACGCTCGGGCCGTGGGAGTACTGGGTCGAGAAGTGGAGGGGGAGACGCCATCTTGTGGGGTGCTTGGCTTCAACGCCACACCACTGAGTGTCCGCTCTAGATATTCTTTGCTCTGTGGAATGGCTGTCTGTTTCTGTACGAATACAGACAAAATCAGTTTCTATTCTGTCTGTCCAAGTATTTAATATCTAGTAGTGGCTATTAATCTGAAAAAAAAAAAGATTCTGGTATCACAGCTGAACGCTAAGAAACCTACAAAATCTCAATGATAAACACGTGACCTTGAAACGACGTCAGTCATAAACATGTAGATCTTAGGAGCTCGGTAGAGGTCAAGAAGTTAGATTAGTCATCTTCTCCTGATTATATAGGAATTGTACACTGGATTGTTGCTTCAGAAAATTAAGATAGCTATAACCTATTGTCAACTGAATTCACTGCAAGTATTATAAGTATTACCTTGAAGGGTGACTCTGCGCTAGGGTCATATTACCTTGAAGGGTGACTCTGCACTAGGGTCATATTACCTTGAAGGGTGACTCTGCGCTAGGGTCATATTACCTTGAAGGGTGACTCTGCACTAGGGTCATATTACTTTGAAGGGTGACTCTGCGCTAGGGTCATATTACCTTGAAGGGTGACTCTGCACTAGGGTCATATTACCTTGAAGGGTGACTCTGCGCTAGGGTCATATTACCTTGAAGGGTGACTCTGCGCTAGGGTCATATTACCTTGAAGGGTGACTCTGCGCTAGGGTCATATTACCTTGAAGGGTGACTCTGCGCTAGGGTCATATTACCTTGAAGGGTGACTCTGCGCTAGGGTCATATTACCTTGAAGGGTGACTCTGCGCTAGGGTCATATTACCTTGAAGGGTGACTCTGCGCTAGGGTCATATTCAATCACAAAAAAATAAAAACTTGCAGATATAAATATTGATACTCTGAGATCAACAAGTTTAATGACAATGGGAGGAAAACTTATCACTGCAAAATACCAAAAACAAGCTTCCAGCTCACTATAGGTACAACTTATCTCAAGTTACTGTTGTAATGGCTCTACCCTAACATCCCCTAGACCAGGGTTCCTCACTAGGATTTCATGGAAAGCCGTATTAATTTTCTCAAGTATCAAGGGCCACAAGTACACATACATACAGTTTTTTCTTATGTTTTCTAGCTTGCATTTGGTCTGTCTCTCTTCTATTAATGTAGTATATTCTCCCATAACAACGTTTGTAGATTAAGTTAAAAATACCACTAGCATAAATAGGAAAAAAAAACAGAGAGAGATAGATAAAAACGCTGAAAATCTATTATATGAACAATATTCCTTTAACATAATTTAAACAAGAAACAGTCAATTGACAAGAAGAAAATGGACAAATTCTTGGCAAACACGGAGTTCTCAATTAAAGAATTTCTAACTAAAATAATAGTGACTACAGTAGATAAGTATATTAACATAACTGTACTATTATATGGTACAATTCCTGAACTGAATCATTGAAGAGTTTATTTTTTTAATAATTTGTGTATCCGTAACTGTTTTAAAAAATAAATGAACAATTGGATATGTTAAGTGACTAATTAAAATTTAGCACTTTGGCACCATCTGTATTATTTGTTTTTATTTATGTTGTCATAGAGACACAATTGTCAGTTCAGTTGTTATTAAGAAAAGTTAAGAGCACGACATATTTTTGTAATTCTTACTCTAAAATAAATAATATTAAAACGAAAACAAGGTTTAATATTTATCAGGTTATGGGCCCAGATCGTTGTTAATAAGAGTAAAAAGTAAAAGAAAATGTCGTTATCGTCAAGTACAATTAAGCCTCTTACAAAAGGAAATTATGATACGTGGGCTATGCAAATTGAAGCTGTAATGGTAAAAAACAGTACATGGATGTATGTAAATGGCAAGAAACCAAAACCCGCATTGGTTGAAGATGATGTTGCATCGGCTCAAAAAGTTGAAAGGTGGGAAGAAGAAGATGCTAAAGCTAAATCAGATTTAATAATTGCTATTGATCCAAGTTTATTACGAATGGTAAAAGGTTTAAATACTTCAAAACAAATTTGGGACAAGTTAAAATCAGAATATGCATCTACGGGACCGGTAAAACGAGCAAGTTTACTCAAACGTGTGACATCTTACAAGATAATAGACAACGGTGATTTTCATACTCAACTGATGGAATTGTTTGACATAATATCTAAGCTGTTAGCTATGGGAGTCGAAATGCATGATGATTTACAGTCAACATTACTTCTTAATGCATTGCCCTCAAGTTTTGAAATGTTCAGATGTGCTATGGAGTCTCAAAATGAATTGCCTAAACCAGATATACTTAGAGAAAAGGTTATTGAAAAGTATGATGCTCAAAGTCAACGTGACATGGATAATTCAGAGGTTATGTGGGTCAAGCAAAACTTTAAAAATTTTAAACCGTCTCAAAGTAGTGGACCTCAAGGTAGTAAAAATCAAGGAAATGGATATCAGAGAGGTGGATATCAAAGAAGTGGATATCAAGGAGGGCAACGCAGAAACGATGGTAATTTAAACAAGCCATTTAAGTATAATTGTTTCATCTGTAATAAAATTGGGCACAAAGCAGCTGATTGTCCAGACAGAGCAAATGATGAAAAGCAAGAATATTCATCAAAAGTTGAAGCTCAAGTCGAAGATGCGTTTCAAGTAACGGAAGAGGCTCTTCATACAAAGCAGGTATCAAGTGATAGTCGATGGTGTTTAGATAGTGGCTGTACATCTCATATGTGTAATAATGAAGCAGCATTCATTAATATGACGTCAACAAATGGAAATGTTTTGTTGGCCAGCGATGCACAAACTGAAATTGTAGTAAAAGGAACTGCTCGTGTTTTTACTACAGATGGAAAATCAAATAGGTCGGTAAAACTTAATGATACGTTATTGGTAAAAGAATTAAGAACTAATTTGTTATCTGTTGCGAGAATTACGGATCATGGGAATACTGTCAGTTTTTCTAAAACTGGGGCAACTATTTTTGGAAAAGATGGTGAAATAAAACTGTTAGCACAAAGAGATTTGAAATAAAAGATCTGGGTTTAGCACGACATTGTCTGGGAATTGAAATAAATGAAGTTGATGGAAATATTGAGTTAAATCAACAAAAATATGTAAAAGATCTTTTAAAAAGATTTTACATGGAAGAATGCAACCCAGTACGAACTCCTAGTGAATCTCAAGCTAAGTTACCAGAAGGAAATCAGCATCGAAGAAAAGATGAAGAAAAGCCATTTCGACAGTTAATTGGATCATTAATGTACTTGGCAATTGCTACTCGCCCAGATATCACGTTCACTGTCAATAGACTGTCACAATTTAACGATAAGTACCAAGAAGTTCATTGGTCAGCAGCGAAACGTGTATTGCGCTATTTACAAGGTACCCAGAATTATGGATTAGTGTACAAGAAAGATCAGTTGGGAATCCAAGGATTTTCTGATGCTGACCATGCAAATGATGAAAATGATCGAATTTCATATACAGGATATGTGTTCATGTTGAGTGGAGCTGCAATATCATGGCGTTCGAAGAAACAGCAGTCAGTTGCAATATCATCAACAGAATCAGAGTACGTGGCTTTATCAGAAACATCTCGTGAAGCACTATACCTAAGAAATTTGATGTTAGAATTAAAATTAAATGATTTGTCAATGGTAAATCTTGGTACTGACAACCGTGGAGCAAAGTACATTGCAGAAAATGCTACTTGTCACTCACGTACTAAACATATTGCTACAAGATACCATTTTGTTCGTCAATTGGTGAGAAATAACGAAATAAAATTGAGGCATGTTCCGTCTAAAATAATGCCTGCTGACATTCTCACGAAACCACTTCCAGGACCTTCACATTATCGTCTTGTTGATGCAATGGGACTAAAAATTTGTCAAAGTGCAAAATTTGAGAAGGGCGTGTTAAGTGACTAATTAAAATTTAGCACTTTGGCACCATCTGTATTATTTGTTTTTATTTATGTTGTCATAGAGACACAATTGTCAGTTCAGTTGTTATTAAGAAAAGTTAAGAGCACGACATATTTTTGTAATTCTTACTCTAAAATAAATAATATTAAAACGAAAACAAGGTTTAATATTTATCAGGATACCTAAAAATAGTGACTGTAATCTTCTTAGGCAAAAAATATATAATCTGATATTTTACATACTAATTTTATTTACTGGAAGACTAATTATTGACTAACCTCCATGGGCAAGTTTTACTACTTCAGAGTGGCTGGCATCCAACACGTTGATCTTGTTGACACTGATAACAATGTCCCCCACTTCTAATCCCGAAGTTTCAGCTGGTGTTGAGGGTTCTATGGCAGATACAACAACAGGCCGAGATCCATGAATACGGAACCCAAACTCTCCTGACACTCGACGAACCAACACCTTTTTATCACTTTCTATAAACAACAATTAAATTGTATTCAATTTGAACTATACCATTTAAATTTAATATTTAATTGCTAATCCTTAGTTAAGATATATTTTAATAAAATAACTATTTTAATGTTATGTTTTATGGGGGTTTTTTTTTAAAGATGTTATTTTGAGATAAAACTTTTTCAATAATGGACATTTTTAAAAAAGGAGCTTTAAATAATCATTATATTAAAGAAAACCTGCTATTTAAAAAAAAAAAAAAGAAAGGCTGTAGTTCTCATCACACAAAATACTGGATTTGTACTAAATCAATATACTGTGCAGATTTTCATAATGAAACAAAGTGTATTATTGTTTTTTGGCAAAATTTCACTCAATGCTATATTCAATGAACAAGAAATAATAAAAATAAGAGGTCTGGCTCCTTCTTTGAAAACTATAGAATTGTTTGACAGCAAATCTACAGAACAATTCCAAAACTCATGAATGTTTCCAGTAATCTATTTTGTAATACTAAATTAAACTAGATAAGAATTGTAAAATTTACTGTAAAACATACTTTTAAAAAAATCTTTAGCTGTGTCAGGAATTATCAAGTTCTGTATATTTTAGTATTTATCAAACAACAAGCAAGGATTATTTACATAAAAGCACAAATTAATTCAACTAACAATGTTAACTAAAGTCTTTCTGCTCACAGTGTTAGTAACATTGTACAACAACAAACAAAGTGTTAATGGGAAGTTTTTAGGTTATGTGTCGTGTTTAGATTGAATTAGCAGAACAGCAGAAGTTTAATAACTACAGTATTACAAGGTTTATTTTACTAGGATTACTTTTTTGTCTCTAGTTTTTCTTCTTGACCCAAACCAAATTACCAATGAAAATCCCTCTGCAGTGTAACCTATGGGTTACACCTCTGTATGTGTAATGGGTGGGTCAGTACTACCGTATGTGTATGGCTGGGTCACTACCTTGTACATGTAATGGGTGGGTCAGTACTACCGTATGTGTATGGCTGGGTCACTCATCTCTGTACGTGTAATGGGTGGGTCAGTACTACTGTATGTTTATGACTGGGTCACTCACCTCTGTATGTGTAATGGGTGGGTCAGTACTACTGTATGTGTATGGCTGGGTCACTACCTTGTACATGTAATGGGTGGGTCAGTACTACTGTATGTGTATGACTGGGTCACTACCTTGTACGTGTAATGGGTGGGTCAGTACTACTGTATGTGTATGGCTGGGTCACTACCTTGTACGTGTAATGGGTGGGTCAGTACTACCGTATGTGTATGGCTGGGTCACTACCTTGTACATGTAATGGGTGGGTCAGTACTATTGTATGTGTATGGCTGGGTCACTCATCTCTGTACGTGTAATGGGTGGGTCAGTACTACTGTATGTGTATGGCTGGGTCACTACCTTGTACGTGTAATGTGTGGGTTAGTACTACTGTATGTGTATGGCTGGGTCACTACCTTGTACATGTAATGGGTGGGTCAGTACTATTGTATGTGTATGACTGGGTCACTACCTTGTACGTGTAATGGGTGGGTCAGTACTACTGTATGTGTATGGCTGGGTCACTCACCTCTGTATGTGTAATGGGTGGGTCAGTACTACTGTATGTGTATGGCTGGATCACTACCTTGTACGTGTAATGGGTGGGTCAGTACTATTGTATGTTTATGACTGAGTCACTCACTTCTGTACGTATAATGTGTGGGTCAGTACTACCGAATGTGTATGGCTGGGTCACTCACCTCTGTACGTGTAATGGGTGGGTCAGTACTACCGTATGTGTATGGCTGGGTCACTCACTTCTGTTCGTATAATGTGTGGGTCAGTACTACCGTATGTGTATGGCTGGGTCACTCACCTCTGTACGTGTAATGGGTGGGTCAGTACTACTGTATGTGTATGGCTGGATCACTACCTTGTACGTGTAATGGGTGGGTCAGTACTACTGTATGTTTATGACTGAGTCACTCACTTCTGTACGTATAATGTGTGGGTCAGTACTACCGTATGTGTATGGCTGGGTCACTCACCTCTGTACGTGTAATGGGTGGGTCAGTAATACCGTATGTGTATGGCTGGGTCACTACCTTGTACATGTAATGGGTGGGTCAGTACTACTGTATGTGTATCCTACCACTGTAGGCGTATGAGGGTCAGTTCCACCATACGTATATGGAAAGATCACAAGGATAAGGGAGGATTATACTCCCCATTGGAACTAATATTATAATTCCAACACCATAATATTAGTTGCAATTATAGGTTTTAAGTATAAATCATTATTGCAGCTTTTGTCATCTTAATTTCTTGTATGAAATATCTGGAAATAATGACTATAGCAAATAAAAGAAGTTCCACTCTTTTTAACGTTGTTAAGATATAAGATTTATCATTGAATCCAACAGAAATAGAAATGGCCTCATTCCATAACTGACGGAACAACAAGCCAAGACTGTGTGATATCACACCTGAAGTGAGTTTGGCAAGCCTCCTTCTGTTTTTGGTCTCACAGTCTACAAGTGTATAGCTAGACATTGAATTGAATAACCAACATGTAATGAGACAGTTGACTTTGAATATATAGCAGAGTTTTGTTATGATAATATACAAATATTGTACATTAGGTTTAAAGTGAAGTAATGGCATATTTTAAGCGTAAAATATTAAAAAATTAACAGTAATTCACAGCTATTTTTCACATCTTTCTGTTAAGAGTAATTTTTTTTTTCAATCACCTACACTAAATTCAAGATTTCATATTAGAGGAATCTTCTCACCTTTTATTTGGTTATCTAATTTTTATTGGATGAAATGCCACTTATTTCATAAGTAAATATATATATATATATATATATATATATATATATATATATGGAAAAAAAACAGAGTAACCTAAGTAAAAGCTTATCTGACAAAAGTTACAAGAAATTGCAAGGTAAGACACAACAAAACAAATAATTATTATTATGTATTACTGCGTTTCACCTTAATTTTTTGTGAGAAATAAACTTACATGAAAAAATGGCAATTTGTAAATAAAAAGTTCCATTGATATTTGAGGTTGTTATGCTCTTAAAATAACGTTCTAGTTGAGATATAACATTTATTATTGAATCCAACAGAAATAGAAATGGCCTCATTTTTTAATAATCAATCAATTAAATATAAAATAAGAACTTTAACTATTAGATAATATCATTTATTGATAATATTATTATTTAAATATTTAATATCATATATACAGAAATGCTGTATTACAATTTATGATTGTTAACAAATTAGCATTTTAAATGTAAAATTGAAACCTAGACATCACAATTTGAACAATACTAAGGGTTGTGTTTTGATTATGTGGCAAAATAATTATACTTATAAGTCACTATTGTTTTTAACGCTATTAACCTTTTTATCAATATCTTGTCTTGGAAAGGTTTTTCCATTAGTAAGGGAAACACTTTTTTAAACATCCTTTATGTAGAAGAATGAAAAATATGATCAGTAATGTAGATTAAGGCTTTGGGGACCAAATGACTATATTTTCTCATTTAGGTTTTTTCTTGAGGACCGAAATGACAAAATATGGTCAAAATTCATGTTGAGGACCGAATGACAATATCCCGTCACTCGAATTTTGTTACATATAACATCCAATTTACTACTTACGATAGCTTATACGTCTTTGGGATAATACGCAGACGTTTGAGAATGCCTTTATTAACGTCTGGAGCCAGCTGTTAATTGAATATAACGTCAATGAAAAGAACTGACAGTAATAGAAAGAGTTAATTTCAACAGACGAATCTGACAGTATTAACAAATTATCTCATGATATATTTTTTTAATTTTCAATCCGATTGCTATATTTTTTTCTGCGTTTGTAGGTGACTTAAAAAAAAAACACACAGTTTTCCAGTGGTAAAATATGTTTTGTTTATGAGCTGTAAGTGTACAAAAAAATAGTTTTTTTAAAACAAAATACACTTTTTATTGACAAAATATCAATATTTAAAAATTATAAGATAATTTTTCGGACATTTATACTGATAAAGTACTTAATTACAAACATTCTGGTCATGTTTGTATCTTTATTAGAACAGATTTCATAAATAAATGTTTAAAGACTTGTGTTGCTCCAAATTTTCAGCCTAAATATTTTAGATGTCGCTCTTAAAAAGTGAGGGAAAAACTTCACACTTTTTTTTTGTTGGTCCTCAAAGCATTCAAAACAAGCTGTTATTGTGTAAAAGCTCAACACACCAATTAATGATAGGGAGTTACTGATACTTGATGAGATGAAAGCCAGCGCCAAACCCACTAACCATCAGGTTCCCCTGACACAAACGACAAAGCTTTTATCTCTCTTGCCCAAACCACCAACATAGTCTTGAAAAGCTCTTCAAGTTGTCCTCGTAAACTACCATTTTTGCTGTTAGCTAAAAAGGAAACAATCATTTCACTAACCTTACTTTTAACGACAATAATTGTAATACTAAACAACATTATAGACATTTTTGTTTCCAGATACGTCTTTGAATTGATTATTAATATTTTATCTAAGCAACACAATATAAAATTCTAATCATATAAATACTTTAATGTATAATTTACAGTTCTGTTTGATCTTTTAACAATTATTAATATATTTATTTAAAGCAATCTTATGTATTTTTATGCATGACTACTCATATATATTGTACAACTTTTTTTGTCAAAATAAATACTCAAAAGTAAAGTTTTTTTATTAAGTTTAGTTCTACTTTGGTTAAAATATTAACTATACATGTAGTAGTTGCCTTATATAAGTTTACTATATAATACAGTAAGTGACTGTTATATTGTTAATATTTTGTAATGATTAATTTATCATTATTTAATAAAACACAAAGGAAAATAATAAGAATTCAAAAAAGAATAATTTTAGAGTTAGGTATTTTATAAATGTATATATTTGTTTTTTCATTCACATATAACAAGCTAATGTTTTTAGCTAAATGGGTTGTTCTTTTTATTTTTAAAAGTGTTTAACATTACATACATTTTCTTTTCAATTTTCTTTTCTTATTTTCTTTTTTATTATAGTCTTTATAATAAAAATATATAAGACTATAATATTTTTATTATTAGAAAAGTTGTAATTCCTTGGGCTGCTATTTATAATAATGTTATGATAAAAAATAATAACTGAGCACCCGTAAACAGTTTTTTTATTAAATTAACATGACCGGTTTCGGCATTTATGCCATCTTCATAAGGTGTATTATTTATTTTTTTATAGTTATTATTTTTTATCATAACATTATTATAAATAGCAGCCCAAGGAATTACAACTTTTCTAATAATAAAAATATTATAGTCTTATATATTTTTATTATATAAGACTATAATAAAAAAGAAAATAAGAAAAGAAAATTAAAAAAATGTAATGTTAAAAACTTTTAGAAATAAAAAGAACAACCCATTTAGCTAAAAACATTAGCTTGTTATATGTGAATGAAAAAACAAATATATACATTTATAAAATACCTAACTCTAAAATTATTCTTTTTTTGAATTCTTATTATTTTCCTTTGTGTTTTATTAAATAATGATAAATTAATCATTACAAAATATTAACAATGTAACAGTCATATCACAATTAGTAAAATTCTAAACTGTATTACATAAAGTTATAAAAAAACTTTGAGATACAGTAATATAATTTAAATACATCTATGTCTTAAATAATCTTTTCAAATTATAAAATCTAATAAAAAAGTCATTTTTGCTGAATAAGTTATGATGAAATAACTAATTAAATGTGCTTTATTTGTGAATATAAATAAACTGTTTACATGGTACTTATTGTCAAAACTGAATTAATTCTAAATACTGTTCAAAAATATATGACCTACTTGCAACCATTTTGTGGAAGGAAACGTAAAAACATGACTTCTGAAGGAAGTTTGGCACTGCACTGTCTGGTCAGTTAAACCACATGACTCCCCCACCAGGCTGTGGCTAAGTTTATCTCTTGACATTCCCCGCACTATTTCTGTCAGTTTATCATACATTGAAATGTTTAGTCCTTCAGGCACTGCACTGTCTTGTCAGTTAAACCACATGACTCCCCCACCAGGCTGTGGCTAAGTTTATCTCTTGACATTCCCCGCACTATTTCTGTCAGTTCATCATACATTGAAGTGTTTAGTGCTTCAGGCACTGCACTGTCTGGTCAGTTAAACCACATGACTCCCCCACCAGGCTGAGGCTAAGTTTACCTTTTGACATTCCCCGCACTATTTCTGTCAGTTCATCATACATTGAAGTGTTTAGTGCTTCAGGCACTGCACTGTCTGGTCAGTTAAACCACATGACTCCCCCACCAGGCTGTGGCTAAGTTTAGCTTTTGACATTCCCCACACTATTTCTGTCAGTTCATCATACATTGAAGTGTTTAAAGCTTCAGGCACTACACTGTCTGGTCAGTTAAACCACATGACTCCCCCACCAGGCTCTGGCTAAGTTTACCTTTTGACATTCCCCGCACTATTTCTGTCAGTTCATCATACATTGAAGTGTTTAGTCCTTCAGGCACTGCACTGTCTGGTGAGTTAAACCACATGACTCCCCCACCAGGCTGTGGCTATGTTTATCTTTTGACATTCCCCACACTATTTCTGTCAGTTCATCATACATTGAAGTGTTTAGTCCTTCAGGCACTGCACTGTCTGGTGAGTTAAACCACATGACTCCCCCACCAGGCTGTGGCTAAGTTTATCTCTTGACATTCTCTGCACTATTTCTGTCAGTTCATCATACATTGAAGTGTTTAGTGCTTCAGGCACTGCACTGTCTGGTGAGTTAAACCACATGACTCCCCCACCAGGCTGTGGCTAAGTTTAGCTTTTGACATTCCCCGCACTATTTCTGTCAGTTCATCATACATTGAAGTGTTTAGTGCTTCAGGCACTGCACTGTCTGGTCAGTTAAACCACATGACTCCCCCACCAGGCTGTGGCTAAGTTTAGCTTTTGACATTCCCCGCACTATTTCTGTCAGTTCATCATACATTGAAGTGTTTAATGCTTCAGGCACTGCACTGTCTGGTCAGTTAAACCACATGACTCCCCCACCAGGCTGTGGCTAAGTTTACCTTTTGACATTCCCCGCACTATTTCTGTCAGTTCATCATACATTGAAGTGTTTAGTGCTTCAGGCACTGCACTGTCTGGTGAGTTAAACCACATGACTCCCCCACCAGGCTGTGGCTAAGTTTATCTCTTGACATTCTCTGCACTATTTCTGTCAGTTCATCATACATTGAAGTGTTTAGTCCTTCAGGCACTGCACTGTCTGGTGAGTTAAACCACATGACTCCCCCACCAGGCTGTGGCTAAGTTTATCTCTTGACATTCTCTGCACTATTTCTGTCAGTTCATCATACATTGAAGTGTTTAGTGCTTCAGGCACTGCACTGTCTGGTGAGTTAAACCACATGACTCCCCCACCAGGCTGTGGCTAAGTTTACCTCTTGACATTCCCCGCACTATTTCTGTCAGTTCATCATACATTGAAGTGTTTAGTGCTTCAGGCACTGCACTGTCTGGTCAGTTAAACCACATGACTCCCCGACCAGGCTGTGGCTAAGTTTACCTTTTGACATTCCCCGCACTATTTCTGTCAGTTCATCATACATTGAAGTGTTTAGTGCTTCAGGCACTGCACTGTCTGGTGAGTTAAACCACATGACTCCCCCACCAGGCTGTGGCTAAGTTTACCTTTTGACATTCCCCGCACTATTTCTGTCAGTTCATCATACATTGAAGTGTTTAGTGCTTCAGGCACTGCACTGTCTGGTCAGTTAAACCACATGACTCCCCGACCAGGCTGTGGCTAAGTTTACCTTTTGACATTCCCCGCACTATTTCTGTCAGTTCATCATACAATGAAGTGTTTAGTGCTTCAGGCACTGCACTGTCTGGTGAGTTAAACCACATGACTCCCCCACCAGGCTGTGGCTAAGTTTATCTCTTGACATTCTCTGCACTATTTCTGTCATTTCATCATACATTGAAGTGTTTAGTGCTTCAGGCATTTAATTTGATGTTTTAGAGCATTGAATTCATTATTTAAATATACTAGTTATTATTTGGTACTAAATTTTATTATTATTTAGACATATCTAGAAATCATTAAAAGAATAGGATTTAAACATTGAACTACGAATTATAAATTTACATTATTCATTTGTTTATATTCTTATAACTTCTATACAAATTTGAGTTAGATATTGATTGTTGTTTTTAAAGCATATGTTTTCATAAATAACATTACTCAATAGTAGTATACTCAATCTACTAAGATCGCTGATAAAAATAAATAACTGTCTGAAAAATATCTGATTTGAAATATAGTTTCAGATTCATTTTAAACTTGCATGCAATAAGAGCCTTATTTGAAAAAAATTGGAAAATAACTGAACCTAGTGTTTAGTTTTTATAAATTGTTTACATTTTAAATTCTCTAAAAGACAAAATGAGCTGTTAAATGTATAAAAAATTCCATATCGGAATTAATCACCAAAATTTGATAATTGTTTGGAAGAGACCCTTTAATTGCATAGTTTGTACAAGCCTTCTAGAAATAAAAATTATTTTGTGAAATAAAACAAATTATGGAAATTTGGCAAATAAAGTATGTCTATAAAACTTTATTTTTATTTTAGGAAAACTCCAAAAAAATCTTCATAGTATTTAAGCAATACTCGCACAATTGGCATTAATGTGCTTGGTCAGGACATAGTAACAGAAATATCAGTAAACAAACTGTTGAACTAAAATTTACTTTTTAGCAGTAAGAAAATATATGTTACATTCTAAAAACCAGACTTCTTTAGAGGTTCTATAAGTTATCCTGAAAATTTTGAATCCACTCCTAACCTAAGACTGTTTAGTGGCATAGATTTGGTTAAGACATCAGTCACAAAAAGGGTTTAAATAAAATGTGGTGAACCAATAATAAGCGCAGTAACCATATGTTTTGTTTGAACATTTGTTTTCATTTATTTACTTTTCGGCCATCCTTTTGAATTTGGAGTTAAGTATGTAAAAGTGACTTATCTAATTATTATGTTGTGATGTGAATTATGAAAAAAATTTAAAGAAAGGATAGTTTGGTGCACTTTGAATGAAAGTACAATTCCAAAGTTTATTGTTGATCAGGAAGATTGGAATGTTTAAGAAAATCTGTGGATCAGTATTTATTTTTAAGTGAACAAATACTATAGAAGGGGAAGAGCGAACATCATCAGCTTTGATAACAATAATTGGTACAGAAGCATATTCAATATTTTAAAATTATATTTGTCTATAGTAAGTTTACCACAGATTAACATTTTATCATGAACTCTTCCATATGAAAATAGGATATTTCAGTTTTCTTGAGAACTATCAACCTGCAGAGAAACGATTTCGTTTTAGAAGACCATGCAATTCTTGTTTGCTCATATGAAAAGACAAGCTGCTAATGTTATTTTACTATGTTTTTTTACTAAAAAATCTTACCAAAGGATTTTGATGCTAATCTCTTGTACATTTCTAAACTCGATTTGCGATGAACCATGCGATGAGTTATCGCTTGATAGCGCCTCCGAAAATCCTGTTCTGATCCAGTTGAATCAACTGAATCTCTTCTCAAGGTTTCATCATCTTCTAGAAAAGTATGAAAATTGATTAGATGTCTATCACAGGACTTTTGAAAATGAACTATTAAACCTTAATTGCAAATATAATGTAAACTTAATTTGAAATTCTTAGTGGTAAAAATATTTTAAAAAGAATTATTTGAAATATACCTAATTATTACATCCTAAAATTGTCTTCATATTAAAACTAGCCAACAGCCCTGGCTTTGCTACAGGGTTGCCCTCTATGCTTATTTATTCTTCCCTCTCTGGTTCTCTCTAAACAATCACATCAATATAAAAACTCAGCCTACTGCCATTCCCCTGGATAACAAAGTTTTGTAGACTAAGAAACCCTATGTATAAGTTTACTTTAGGGACATTCAACGGAGTGCAATAATGTCAAAATTATCAAAAATGACGTTCAACATTTTACAATGAAAACCAAATCAGCATTTGTGACAT
Source organism: Stictocephala bisonia (assembly GCA_035578905.1). Taxonomy (NCBI): domain Eukaryota; kingdom Metazoa; phylum Arthropoda; class Insecta; order Hemiptera; family Membracidae; genus Stictocephala; species Stictocephala bisonia. The sequence continues at coordinate 3,265,920 of JAQJVL010000016.1, read as the reverse complement.
GTTTATGTTTTTTCTATCAGCTGTTTGAAGTAAATAAATTAAGTTACTGTCAATATTACTCTTATAAAAACAAAGAAAGGCTGTTTCTACCCCTCAGGAATGGAATTTTGTGAAATCCTTTCATAGTGGGTCTCTTTGACACAAAAGCTAACTTGCCTCGAAATTTCATCAACATCTGTTAGTGGTCTTGGATTTCATGATGCCTGAGTACATAGTTTTTAGGTTTTATATATTAAGATTATGATTTATATGTATTGAAAATTATGTACTAGATCAATGACTCTATAAAAAATACATCAAAACGAAGGTAGAAATGTCATATCAATCCTAGATCAGGCAGTCAGTGTCATGTACAGGATTAAACATGAAAGTAACATAAATTTAAATAAATTCCTGCTCAAACCTGCAAATCACTGACTGTTTATCTGGTTTTGAAGGATGAACAATCACTAGTTTTTATAAAAAATTTCAAGAAATACATAAAATTCACCTCTGCTATTCGGCCTCTGCCACACTTGCAGCTCTTCATTGTCACCTATGTAGACCCAGGTGGAACTGTGATAGGAATCTGCGTATATCCCACAGTCATCTTCGTCAGAGCAGAGACTACTCGGACTGCACCTCAGCTTTTCCATACTTGCATCTGTAGACCGTGTCAGAGGCCTGTGGGAACGAAAAAAGATGATTTTTATTTACTCTAGTACTTTACTTTAAGAGTCTGCTTTTCCTTTGCCATATTTAGATTTGATTCTCCATGACACCTATGTTAAATTCAAGTAAAAATTACAGCTTTAATTTTGAACATAAAATTTTAAACTTAACTTTTTTTGGAAGTGAAAAGAATTGTCTAAAGCAGTGGTTCCCAACCTTTCACCCCCAACCACTATATTCGCAAAAATGTCGATGGACCACAAGAAATTTTAATAAAAACCTTTATTTAAAAACTGACATTTTAACCCTAGATAGGTATCGCGTATGAGTATGACGCCAAAGGTATCGATATGTAAAATTTACACAACCATTAAAACTTCATAAACACAGTTGATGAATTATTTAATAAAATTCACTAATACAAAAAAAGAACATTTGAAAATCAGTTGTTAATACATTTTGTTAGCTTATATTACAATTTTCAGTGACTGCTAAGTCCCATAAGACCCTACTAAAAAGTATTTTTTGCTTCTAGGTACTGTACGTAAATTTGACATATGTTTTTCTCCAAGTTTTGAAATTTAATAAAAATGATACAACATTGATACATTACACTAAAGGAAAGATGAACTGAATCACTGCTTTTTGGACAAATATCTGCCGTGATAAACAACTAATTTAGAGCAAAAAAGTACCTAACAACACTTCAAGATTACGTACGATACCTATCTACGTTTAATAAATTACAAACATAAAACAGTGTAAAAGTAGTATACAGTAAGTAAGTAGTGTATCATACAAAAATGGCTTAGAAATTTGTAAAATTATTCAAACAAAATAAAATTCCTATATTATAATGATCAATCTCTCAGTGACTGTCTTGGTCTTGCAGACAAAAATTATCAATATTATTCTTTTTAGAATGAATATAGAAAGAAACTGCATGCTATTATTTTGACATTGTTTTACTGTGTTAAATTATCAAGGCATAACAGATAAATTATCAGGCATAAAAGATATTCTACTTGCTATGAAGTAAATTTCTCAAAGATATTTTGTACTTTAATCAATGCACAGTCAAAATTTTAACATCTTCTTACTTCAAAATGAAGTGTTAATAACATTATTTATCTAGATGCTAATTTATTGTAGACTACTTGAGATATTACTGCAGACCACAGTAGAGTGCGCTGGGATTAGATTTTAATTTTATTGCCTTATTTACTTTTATTTTAAATACAAAAATAGCTAGGCTATTGTTCTAATGTAATAAAAAAACCAAAACCAGTAGGAAAACAATCTCATGGAATAAGTTCCAGTCACATTTATCTTGTAAACATGCCAATATTTGTAATGCATACTTTAAAAAAATACAGTGACAAGTCTACAACTGAAGTAATTCAACTGTAAAACAGGAACTGATGGATACATTGCCTGGCCAAGTAGGGAATTGCCTATAACCACATGAGGAAGAGTGAGTAAAGTGCCACTCTACAATTCAAAATTCTACTCACAGGGTGTAACATTAATGCTCACTATATTAAATGAACACAGGATTTTATGTGACATACTTTGATGGGAATCAATTTCTTTGCAGGACAAGAAGATCCTACAAGCAGCAGCTTATAAATACAACCATTTCAATTTATTCAAATTACATTATTAGCTGTCATGAATTGAGCTTATAAAATTTAGGGAAGGAGATTCATGGAAACTCACCTGACTTTTTCCTTTTTTTCATCTCTGCCTCTCTCCTCTGATTTTGCCCTGACTGCTTCAGCATGTGCTCTTGTTGCTTGATGTCTTCTCTCTTCAGAACGGAACCGCTTGTCTGCTTTCTTGTAAAGTCTAGGTGCAGGTGTTGTAGCCCGGTCTCTGTGGGTGGGGCGAGGAGAGTCTGCAAAACCGGCTGGGGGTTGAACGATTGTTTCTCTCATTCCATTGTTGCGGTCAGTCGCACTGCTCACACCATTCCCTACTTGACCTGCTAACTACCATTGCACCTCATGAGTGAAACATTAATTGTTTAGAGCTTAACTTAACTTTGTCAAAAAAGTAATATCTGATTAAATATTGAATGGGAAGATATTTAAAACTGCTCCCATATTTAAAACTGCCTGAAAACGCTTGTTTTAGGAGTAAAAAGTTCTTTTCTAGCATTGTTCTTTATTATATCTCCATTTAATAATAATCTGCATTACATCTGTGAAGATATAAAAATATTTATTCCTAAATTCTTGTCCCCTTAAATAATAAAGGCCTATTAAAACAAACCATTTTAGTCTAAGAATGTCTCCAGACTTTAAGGGAATTTTTAAGTAAGTTAGTTAGTTCCTCAGGAAGACTAGTATATTAACATCAGTGCTTTTGCGGGGAGGTAATATTCCCGGGTACTATAGATTATAGGTATCTTCCTGTCCATATAACTCATGCTCGAGCAAAACTTGCAATTCTAAAAAAAACATTGTTTGACAGATATCAAACCTACCCATTTGCCCATACAGTACGGTACAATGATAGTGACCCACTTACCCGCCCATACAGTACAGTGGTAGTGACCCACTCGCATATACAGTACAGTGATAGTATACCGCCATACAGTATAGTGGTAGTGACCCAACTACCCACCCTTACAGTACAGTTGTAATGACCCACATACCCGCCCATACAGTACAGTGGTAGTGACAAAAATAAGTTCGGGGATAAGTTCGAGACTAGCTATTGACAATTTTTATCAGTAAATATTAATAGCTGATAAAGAAGTTTATTACTATTTTAATAAAAAGTGACATTCAAATAATGTAAGCTTACTGGTGGCGATGTGTTGACGTTGCGTCCACAGTGGTGGCAGGTTGGCTGCTCTGTCAGAGTGGCTGTGGCACTACTGTGTTCACTGTAGAACACCGAGTCACTTCCCGGACTGACGGAGCGTAGACTCTCAGCACTTAGTGCTTTCAGCCGTGCTGCGTCAGGACTAGTTATACCCTGCATGTAGAGTAGTTTTTTGTCACAAGTATACTTTTTTGAGGTTAATGATTGATTTTATAAAATGATCTTTAATCAAATATTAAATAGCATGAAATAATAAACAAACAGCATAGTGGTTGACTTTGTTGTGAATTTGGCATAAGGTCTGATATGAATAAAAAACTGTACTTAATATTATTTCCGGCAATTCTAGACTGGTAAGTTTCTATTATTATATAGTCATGTTTATTTATTGTGTCAGAGGTCAGAATGGAGCTCTCAAAATTTACTTGCAAGCTAAGTGGGTAGGTCGGCTAGACTTTGTTGAAAGGTGATTGACTTTACGATACAATATCTTTATTGCAGTAAATAATTGTTCAATTACATTGCAAATGTCACAAAAAAGTAAAAGTGGAAAACTTATACATTGCCACTTAGAATGTCTGGCTAAACGTACTCTCCAACACTCATACATAGACTTCTGGACAAACAAAATTCCATTAAATCTCCAGACTTGGTCATGTATTAATTAGTGTTCAAATTCTATTCAAATTTCCCAGTGGTTGTCCAAGAACTCCTCATCACAGTAAAACACATTCAGCACTAAAAATTACTTTTAATTAATTTTGATTGTTTAATTATTTCCAGGGAGGCTAATGATTAATTTGACACCAACTTAATCTTGAGATGGTAGCTGCTTAAATGCGGCAGTTCTATGTCTTTGAATTTGAAAGCTGTCCCTGCCTCTTGTCCCGTAAAGGTGGTCGTCACTGCCCAGCATTAAAGTGCATTTGGAATGACTAAAGAACCACCTCATGGATGTTAAGGCAGGGTAATGTCAGTAATCCCAGCTCCCTGAATTTATGACGGCACGACTCTTTAGGAATTATATTTTCAATAATTCTGACAGCTGTTTTCTGAAGTCTAAAAACTCTTTGCAATTTGTATTTTGCATAACTGCCTCATATCTCGCACCATATGCCATATGTGAGTAGAATAAACCATAATAGGCCATTTTAAAAATTTCTGAAGAGCAATTTTACTTAGCTAGGTTATGTAAAGCATAAATGCCTTTTGTAATTTGCTGTAACTTGTTGCTTCTGCAATAGGTGGGGAATATTTTTGATAACCTTTATATAGTATTGACGCTGTATAATGATGGTATGGTCTTCCCTCACTCACAAACCATATCCGTTGTTATTTTTAAATACTAATGAGACCAGAAGAGGTAGCAGGATATTCTCTTCAATAGCCATCACAAATTTAGTACTTAGTATTCTGTTACAGCTGCATAGTTTCAGCATTTATAATTTTGACTTTGAGATTCTATAAGTTTATGGTCTGCTAGACCGTAGTTATCAGTCCCTCATGTTTTGAATATTTCAAACTAAGCAAGGCCTGTTTTCTTTTCGCTTGTAATGCATACTAGGTACTTATAAAAAATAAGATATTAACTAACTAGTTTTACAATATAAAATAAAAAAAAATTGCTTTAAATCAATCTTTTAATTTACTTCATCAATTTTTCTGTTATACTTCCTAACACCACAATAATACTGTACAACAGTGATACAGTGATTGTACTTTATCTTGGATTGAAAGGGAGAAATTGGTTCTCTCTACCTCCCTTCCTCAATCGATGAATTATAAGTCTACAATAGTGAAAAAAAAAAAGTGTTTAAGAGTTAGTTATACGGTTACATAACTGTAACATTTTTACTAATGTTATTTTTCATGGTTATTATTATGAGAAGCACTTAAAACCAGTTAGTTACTCATATGTTTAGCTTGTAGTTATTTTTGAAAGTATAAAATCCTATGTTACCCTAATAGGTTTCACTCAAAGACATAATGAAGAAGTAAATAATTATATATATTTTAAAATAATAATCTGCTTTAGCTTTTAAAAAATATCCACAATGCCCTATTTGTGTACCAAAGTTTATAATAGCTTTTTTGTAGTGTATTTTTTGCCAAAAATAAAAAAGCTATTCATAAATAATTAAGCGTTTTTACTTTTTTCTAACTATTAAACATATTCTCTAGCTATATGAGCTTTTTTACCGTATTTCCTGTATTTATAGAAGAAAATATTTTTAAATGCTATGTTTGGTCTCCCAAACCTCAGTCACTACTAATGTCATAAAACTTCACGTCATCACAACCTATTGAAGGGGTAGTATTTAACAAAAAAGATGATAAACACTATAATGTATGTGTATAGCCTTAAGAGTAGGCTAGTTGCAAGTAATCCGAATATTTATATTGTTTCAGTAAAAGGTTATAGGATAAAAGTATTTAGTTCTTACACAGTATAATCTAAAGCACATCATAATTTATTTGAACTTGCATTTAAAAATGTGAATTGACATGGGAAAATTGTTTCTTTGCAAGCACTGCTGCTTGTGTGTGTGCTGACTAATCACCTAACAGATGTTTCAAAAAGTATAAGTGTATGTTTTAATCAATCTTATTTGGTAGTACTGTATATAATTAATTTTATAAATTAGAACTAATTGAAATAATGTATAATAGAATATATTTTAGAAAAATATACCAAAGTTGAATGTAAGAGACTAGTTTTCCCTCCAAACACACAATCACTCAACTCACATTTAAACCAAATAGTTTTAATACCTTCGGTTTCCCCTTCCTCGGACTTCCTCCTGGACTTCTCGAAGTTTCATGCCCTGGATAGAGGCGAGAGTTTGTTTTCAATATATTGTTATCCTCCACACCAACTGGACTTGGAGACTTGGCAACAACACCGGAGCCTCTTCTTCTATTATTTTCATCCCCACTATTGCTTCTTCTTCTTGTCCTAATATTATATACGTAATTGGTTAGATCACAAACAAAATAATACTAACCAAATTCTAACTGTTTATCAAATTGGCTGGGCTCATTTGAGAATAGACTTACACCTAACATGTATAAAATGTTTTGTTGCTTCATATGTTATTATTGATATTATTGGTTTTTAGTAAAATTGGTAAAATACACAAACAAAAATTATAGTTTTGAATAGTTTATTACAGTGCCAACAAATATTCTTAAACTTACAGTTACTTGTTTTTAGCGCATTTCTGAAACAAATTAAACATATTTCTCATAAATTGCTGATTGACCTTTGTTTTTCAACGAATTAATTTGTGGCTTGATTAAAAGCTATTGGTATCAAAAAATAATACTAGTCTAAATTCATATTTAGCTTCATGAACAAAATTAAATATTATGCTCTTTAACAAAATTAAAGTTGATAAAAACATTTCTGAATATTAAGATGTTTCTTTGTTGAGTTTGCAGCCAAACTTAGATAGGTTTAGAAGAGATCTATACAAACCGATTATGTGTGGTAGGGCTGCGACCACCAGATTTCCTACGAGGACTCTCCCTCGGCCTTCTCTGCCGTCCACAGGCACACTCTCCACTTGAGTCCTCTGATGATACCCCACCCATTCCATTGCTGACTACCACCTTAGTAACAAATATGTTATTTAAGTGTCTGAAATCGTTTTTTTTAATTTGTATGTTAAACAATTTAAAGTCTAATATATTATTAATAGTAAGAAAATGAAAAAGTGCACACTTGCATAATTGTTTGCTGTTTTTTCTAACTACAAAATCTTGATTAGTAATTTTTTTATTTTAACCGATTCTTTAATGTAAAAGAGTGGTTGGTTTTTACTTTCTAGGCTTAGCCTATTTTCAAATCAATTGGGATTTCCACACCTGAAACAATATTAACAGAACTTAATCTATTTTAAAGATTTTTCCGTAAAAATTAAATCTAACAATTGTTATTGACAAAAATGGTAAAACGCTTGAATTTTTAAATGTTTCTTATGTTCCACAATCTTAAAGGCTTAAGCAATTTAATGAAAATATGCATTAAGTATAGTAGATTGTGATTAATTTTACCTTTTCGGCCCATTTTTACAATTTTGTTTGGTACATTTAGTATATATATATATATATATATATATTTTTAAACAATTTGGGCGGTTCTTTATCATGCTCTTCAAAAGTCAGTCAAATTTAAAAAAGGTTACAGTCTTCATATTTCATACAATATTCAACATCTCTGTCTAGGGGAGGGGGTAACACTTAATTTTCCCAAACCCAATAATACATACTCTCAAGTTTAACTCTCATACCCTCAAATTAAGTCATTGGTCTTGTCTAACTATACCCATCCCTAAAATAATGCCAAGTGGTACCTATAATGCGAAGAGGTATTTTTAAGCAAGATACAGAGGTGAGATAAAATTAAGAAGTTGTTTGTAGAGATAGGTTCCCCAAACATAAATTAAAAACATACATAACTAGGATTAATACAAATTTAGAGCCACAAACATTTTGTTTTGATTAAAAATGAAAATATATTGAGAATATAGAAACGTGAACTTTAGCCCTCAGTTCTCAGATTTTGACTATTCTATTATAACAATTTTGTTGAACCTGTTACGCCTTTCATCCTAGCTGGATGTGTACCTTCAAACATAGTTACCTGTGTGGGAGTGTGTTTTCCAGGTGGTTGAAGAGGACTTGACATTTTCCCCTTAGGTCTCTTAGGCACTTCTTGTTCTGCATCTCTGTTTGGAGATCTTTGGGGAACCATACTTCTTTGAGGAGTTCCTACTGAAAATAAATTAGGAAAATCATTGAATTATATCAATACATGCACGGTTCTTCATTTAATTTGGTTTTTATGATATATGATTTGAGTTTTTAAAAAGACTATTGAGAGAGAACTATGAAGAACACCAGTACAATATTTAATTATAATCGCTAATAGGTAAAAATAAGTAATTATCAAGTTTTAATTTGTTAGTGCCATTTTAGTCATAAATTTTATTTATAATAAGATTTTATTAGATTTAAACTCTTGTTGGGCGAGTCATAATTAGTGAGGGATTTTTATACATGGCAAGAGGTGTGGATTGGTCATGAACTATGTACATAACTGGTTGGATGTGAGGGTGCGTGGTGTTTATAATGGCCAGTGATTAGAATGGGTAGATAACTCTATCGTGGTCTTCAAACTATGTACAACAACAGGAGCCAATGTTTTGGCCTCGTTATAAAGTGCCAGGGGCTACACACACTAGCACATATAGGGCTATATACTAGCAATAGCACATGTACTACTCACAGCTCTATGTGTGCTAGTGTGTGTAGCCCTGAAGGTGGCACTCTATTACAAGGTCAAAACGTTGGTTCGTGCTGTTGTACATAGTTTGACACGGTCCCACCTAGAATACCACGATAGTGATATGGATTACATTGGGCATGGAAGCGTCTCCAGGACAATGGGAGGATGTTAAATACCCACATTTTAATTGATATTTAATTTTGAGAAACTTGTTATCAAAAGGTTCATGGTTAATATGTTTAATCGCCAATCCTAAAGACGTGTATATAAAAGAAAACTAACAATAAATTTTTTTAATGTACTGTTAGTTTGTAGTAACATAAATGATAGGCGAATCTCTGTCTTGCCTATGTAATTTTATAAGCCTTTGTGAGGCAATGTTTTGTTAAAATACCATCTGTACTAGGAGTATTGTTTTATGCGCTATTGGTATACCTGAGTGGGGAGTTGAAGCTGTCTCTTGTTGAGGTGACAGCTCCAGTTTGAATCCTTTCTTTGCCTCACTTCTCTCTTCTTCTGTCCATGACCTAAGGCATTGGATTTAATTTTAGTCCTTTTATTATTATTACATATAGTACTCTACTTGTACACATTTTGTAACCCATCTTGGTTTAATCTTCATCCTGATATTCAACCATTGCAGAAAAAAGGAAAGTTAACTAATGTCTACAGTTATAGAGGAATTTTTTCACTTCTAATGACATAAAAAGTTCTACAAAGTGTCTTTTAGATTTAGATCAGCAACAGTTAGAACCTATACCTGAGTACTGTTTGGGCAACACCAAAACAGTTTTAGGTCACAGAAAACCTGCCCTGGAGAAATGCCAAACTTTAAACAAGTCCTTAGTCATACAAAGATTTATAACAAGATATTATTTTGTATATTTGTTGACTTTATAAAGGCACACACTTCATTTTATCATAAATCCTTGACCAAATTTGTCAAGAGAGGGCCTAGATAAGTAAAGTTTATGGGATGAAACTCTGAACCATTTGAAACACAAACTGGAGTTAGATAATTTTTTCAATACTATTTAGCTGTTTTGTAGACAAACAAGAAATAGAAAATAACGTTGGTCCCACCCACTGATCAAGGAGGTATTAATCTTAAAGTCAACTATCTAGCTTTTCAACTTTTTAGCTAGTTGCAAGTTTAACTCTAAACATCTCCAATTTTAAAAAATCAAAGTGAACTTCTTTTTGTATGAAATAGTAAAAAAGTAAATCTACAAATTATATAAGAAAAAAAGAACAGAATGTATGACTTTCCTCCGATCAGCTTATATGTTTCAGACCCCAAAAGACATGACAATAAAAAGGATTACTCAGTTCAAATATAATTTAAAAAAGCCATTTGTAAAACGGAATCCAACATACAACTCAACCATCATTTCATCATTCCTCCAACAAAATCCACTATAACATCGTCTCATCAAATATCATTATTACATTCTTCATTCTTCCATATGAAACATAGACACAACATTGTGCTTATTTTAAGGAGAATATGAATGATGTATGAGAGTAGGATGAGTGTAGTCTGGTTACTATCTGAGTTCAACTGTTCCTCAGAAAAGGCAATTTATTAATAGCGCAACAGACAGAGCAATATGGGACCTACAGCTTTATGTGGAATCCAAACTACGTAGTGTTAGTATGATTTTCAGCTAACTGTCAAGTCTAACACTCAGTTCTTTTCCCTACATAACATTCGATCCTGGACTACCATCCAACATGGACACCCCAGATGTCTCTAGTAGTGTCCACGGCGATGGCAACAATTGAGTGGACGCCGTGTCAGTATTAAGAGGACCGAGCATGGAACCTATCACCTACAATCTCCCAAAACTTTATCTCCAAGTAGCTGGGTTATAGCACTGAGCCACCAGTGCCGATCATATAAAGTGGCAACCTTTGTCTTCTGGCAGTCCACTTCAATAGTGGAAAGGACTACCCCAGGACAATACTGAAGAAATATAATAGTATTTATACAACTAACATATTTTGGTTTTCCAGCTCAAGCATTTTGGTCTCGAAAAAATTTTAAGCTAACCAGTTCTTTTCGCCATAGAAGAGTTTTTCAGCCTATCCGGTTGTGCCCTCTCTTGAAAAGTTATTACTTGCTAGGCTGAGTAAAGTTACATTGTCTATTTTGTGTGTGTTTGGTTTTTTTAAACTACAGTACTTGTTTCCCCATTTGGCCTGAAAGCAAATGTATGAACTCTACCTGGACTTTGTTTGCTCCTCCACTGGAGACTCGTATTCTCCGGGAGAGGAGCAGGCTCCACTTCGATCTGACTGTTGTTTCTCTCCACTACTACCATCAACACTGTAACTGAATGAAATACATTCATATCAGTTATTCTTCGTAATTTATTAATTGAAATTATATCAAATGTAATAATCTTTATGCAAATTTTCTTTAAATAGTATTCTCATTAGAATATGTTTGAGAAACAACAGAGTTATCTGACAGTTTTTCTAGACTGCTCGTAATATACTTTACTACTTACAAAACCCAAATTTAAAAAATAATTATTCAAATATATTAAAAGAGTGATTTTAATGGCTGTTAAATTAAAACTATCAGCTGTATAAGTTCTTAAAACCGTACATGTGAAATTTTATAGATGAATTGCAACCCATTAACAGTCTTCTCCAGTGAATAATTCCATCACAGTTAAGCCTCCTATCCACTATCTGGTGTTGACTTTTGAACTACTTGTCACTCCATCGGCTATTACGCCAAACCATCGTGTCAGGTGAGCAACGGTGATTGTCTTTGTCGCTTAGCCATCAGCTTTTCAGTAGCTGACGTTTGCCATTTAAAGTTGAACATTACTTCACTTACAGACTTATCAAGCATACAATTTTTTAAATATCGCTATGTATTTAAAATTTTTAATTGCTTTACAGGGTCATTGTGACTAGATCCTCGAGATTAGTGTATTTTCAAATTAGTTTATTTGCTTTTCGCTGATTTCTCATTAATTTTCAAACTTTAGGCTACCAAATATCAAACTGAGTGAGTATGAGATTTAACAAATACTAAAGAATACATAATAATTTACCAATAAACATTAAAATCCATTTATTATGCATTAATCCATTCACATATTTCCTATGGAATTTGTATATATGGCACCGCAACTACAAAAAATTTAGACAGGATTTTAATCCAGCAAAAAAGAGCGCTAAGAATAATGTTTAATTTGAAACAATCAGACTCTGCTAAACATTTATTTTCAAAACTTAAAATTTTTACAGTGTACAGTCTATATATTTATGAGACAATAAAATTCATTTTTTGAACAATAAAATTGCAATAGGTAACACCGTACATCAATATAATACTAGACCACATAGACTGATTGAACAACATAGACTGTGTTTTTTTTGAAAAGAAAATTACTTTTAAAGGAAACAAGTTTTTTGACAGTTTGCCACAGATCATTAAACAGGAGAAAAATCAAAACAAATTTCTTAAATTATTAAAAGAGTTTTTGATAGACTCATCATTTTATTCCATTAATGAATTTGTACTTCTGAACCATTAAAATGGGATTTTATTGCTATTATTTTTTGTTTTTTGTTTTGTCGAATAGTTTGCTATGTGTATTGTTTAAGGTTACAAAATGTTTAATTTGTCCTTAATTATTTTAAATTGTATTTTAATTGTATTAAAATTTAAATTGTAATTAAGGTTGACACTATTTCTGTACTTTGTACTAATATGAAATAAAGATATTTTGATTGATTGATTGATTGAATATTAACAGGTATTGGTTTGGATTTATTTTTAAAAACTATTAAATTAAAACAAATGTTATTTGTATTAAAAAAAGTTAGGGGATAAATTAAAATCTGATATCTAGAAGCTCTCTAGATAATTCTGTTCCCTTTATAAAAAAAGGTGAAGTTTAAAATATACATTCATAAATAAAGCTGTAATCTTTATTTGAATTCAACATTGGCCTTACGGAGAATCAAAACTAGTATGGCAGTAAATATAGAAGACTTGTAAAAAAAAGTCAACAAAGGAAAAAATCTGAATTAGTTTATCATGTTGCAGATGGCAGGAGTTTTGTGAATTTTCGTGTAATTTTTTTTAACTATATACAACTTGGATGATAGTGATGGGTTTATTCCATTACATTTACCGTGACTTTAGGATTGAAGTTGTTAGATATAATTAGAGGTTGTTTGCCCTAATGTTGAAACACACGGATAGTCTCAAGACACATTTCTTAGGGTAGAATCACACAAACAGCAGAGTTTTGTGGGACAGCAAAATAAATACATAACCAAATGAGTCTGCACACACAAGCCTTTTTTGGAAGCAGAGTGGAGCAGAATGAGCTGCCTTGGAACAAATTATTTATATTTTTTGTGGGAGAAGGAAGGGCAAATTTACTGTGTTGTGATCGTTATTGAGGGCATTGGGTTGAATCTTAAAGTTTTTGTGCTGTTTGTTGATTGAGCGGATTGACTAAGGTAAAAAATCCATTTGTTACAAAGGAATATTTTATATCAATGTTTGTAATACACTCTAATGTTATTTATTTTTTTATTAGCTGGCTTTTTATAAAAATATTTTCAATCACCAAATATTGCCATAGCTTCTAGCTGGTCACTCAGACTGATATAATATTATTTAAATATAATATATATTTTACGCTTTTTAAATCCACAACTTGTGTCTAATATAGTTCCGATTAATTTGCATATAATTTGTAGTAATACATATGGAATTACATTTGTTATATCTACTACTTAACAAAGAGGTATAATCAAAAAAAAAAACTATTATAGTATCATACATTTCCCTTTTATTAGGAAGGAAATTTAATAAAAGTTCATAGTTAATGCTTCAGTTGCCCCTGTAGCAATGATTAAAACTCTTTACTATGAAAAAAATCTATCTTATGATGTTTCTTCAAGAGAGATGATATATCTATATATTTAATTTCGTAAGGCAAATCAGTTGTGTCAAAATTCCAAGAACTTCACTTTATCCACGGCCTTCGGAAATGGCTCATTTTTAAGCTCTGATATTATACATGGCAGGAAAAAATAAAAGTTTTACGATTCGCCTTTAGAGCTCCATCCCATTGGCCTTCAAAGTTCCTATGTGAATCTTATGTAGAGAAGGTTCCTAACTCTTGTTTTGATTTATCGAGTCCAGCTGTCAATAAGACAAATTAAATATTCCAGCCGTTAATGGATACATACTAACTCTAAACCCAGTACATTAATATTCCAACTCTATTAACAAGGCTCAAGGCCAAACCTGATTTACTGAAAAAACCAGTGTTTACATATGGGTAACTTTATTTTGCATTTAGTAGAATAAAATCCCCAGACGTAATTAAATTGTTTATTGAAAATACAGACCAAAACAACGAAACGGACAATTCTTACACAAAAAATTTAGTGTACAGAGAAGTTTTAACACAACAATAATACATGATTAATCTGTATATATGATGATGAGTTTTACAAAACTATAAAACTATTAATAATTAAATATTATACATTAAATATTTAACAGCAACATTTTTATTTTGTTTATTTAGGGGTTTTTGCCCCTACAAGCCACTAGTTCCAATTTAATGTCTTATTTAAAATTCATTTGTACAAGGTATTCATCAATAGTGACATTTTATTGCGTGTTATGTTTATGCTAAGTGTGTCCCAGAGGTGGAGCAGGTGGCAGTGGCTGACATGTGTCTCATTATAACAACAATGAGATAAAGTTTACCAATTCCCTTTCAACATTGTCAACAAGGACTCATCACTTGCTGCTTTATAGATACATATATTTGAGTATGTATGTAACCCATTTCAAATAAAATTAGTTCATTTATTTAGTTGTATTGTATTTAGTTTAATTTAAATCATTAGATGTTTTAAATCACATTTACGGTAAATATAGTTGTTGAAGAAAATGCTAACTGTATGGTGATTTTAATACATTAATTGTTCCCGATGTTATCTTTAAAAATCGCACAATCAAGGATATGTTCCAACTGAAATTAGCTTTCAAAGAATTGTCGGCACATGAAATAAAATATAGAATACTTTCTTTACGTAATTTGACATACCAAAATATCCTTTGGTTCTTTCATTGAAGTGAATTTTAGTCGTTAACTCAAAATCATGTAGTGAAAAACACATGATGTTTGGAACAAACCACGTTTATCTGTAAGTTTACAGTTTCAAAGCTACTTACTATGAATCTAGTTATATTAAATATACTTTTTTAGTGCTGAATTGAACAAGCTGACATTTATTTGTTGATTTAAATGAAAGGTATTTAATAATTCCACAATTTTTAATTTTTTAATTATTGAAAATAAAAAGTTGTGGAATTATTAAATATGTTTCATTTAAATCCATCCTAATTCCACCAAGGATTGAATAAAGAAATTTATTTATTGAAAAGAAATAAAAGTCTTTCCAACAGTGTTGTCAGGTTAGACCAAAGTTTTGATATTTTATTATTTTGTCATTCTGGAATATTTTTCTATATTAAAGACTTTAGTAATATGTAAAACTTTGTATTATAAATACCAGGGGAAAACAAGAACTGCAAGCAAGGCACTTAAATATGTAGAGAATATACATGACATGTATTATATTATTATTGTAGTATTCTATAGCTCTTTGGCATTATTTAAAAACTACACTGGGGGGGGGGGTTTAGGAGAATATAATCATGAATTAAACACTATAATATCTTCAATAGATTAACGTACAACTATTGGTAAATTGACATGTAAACATTATCTAACTTGTTTAGTTACGTAATCAACAAAAATACTGTCTTAAAATTGTACATATTAACGTATAATTATTCACTAAAGCTATGAAATTAAGTGAAAGCTCTTTAACAATTGAACATTTACTCATGGGGTTAAAAAGTAACAAATATTTTACAAGTTGCACGTTACCTTCCTGAACTGCTGCTGTCTCCACTCAACGAATCTATATCTTTCAGTCTTCCTTCTTCACTGAAATCGTTATTCTTTTCTTTTTCTTCAGCAATCGGAGGCGGAGAACAAGGCACCTGTAAATTTGATTTTACAGAATCAAATCTTTATGTTTTTAATTGAAGAATATATAATTTCCAATTAAACTACACTCCAACAACTTTTTTTGGGTAAAATAATGTACTATAATATATATACTCTGATAGGTTTGGATCATGGAGGGTAGCTACTAATGATGACTGGAAG
Source organism: Stictocephala bisonia (assembly GCA_035578905.1). NCBI lineage: Eukaryota > Metazoa > Arthropoda > Insecta > Hemiptera > Membracidae > Stictocephala > Stictocephala bisonia. Next base: position 3,249,909 of record JAQJVL010000016.1, on the reverse strand, counting down.
AAGAAAGAAGATGCGAGGTTGGCTGAATGTATACAAGGGAAAGTGGGACTGGTTACCATTGTTTAAGAACATTTCTAGAGCTAATAAGTCTTTTGTACAATCTTGAACTATTTTGAAAGAGTGATAAAGATGAAATGAAGGAAATGTTATAAGGGGAGCACCAGTACAGTAGATCCAATAAAGGTTGCTACTAAAGCTTAAGTAGTATTCATTAATTGTGAAATAATGAAAAAAGTATCTGGAGAAGAAGATTACTGGAACAGATGGGTTTTTAATTGGAGTGAATCACGTAAACCAGAACAATTGAAATCTTGATTGTATGATGATTTTTTCATATTACAAAACAAAAAATATCAAGTAATCATTTATTTTAGAATTTGTTGAGTTACTTTCAGGTTAATTTCCACTTGTTTTAACAGTGTGAGGCAGTAACAAGAAAATGTAAATCTTATCTATTCATTGGAAAAAATATAGTTTTTAGCAAACTTAATAAACAAAATCAGATCACTCAAGAATAACACAAAATAAACATACAGGTAATATATGTTGTCTATAGGTAAAACAATTATATCTTAATAGTTATGCATAAATTATAAATATAAGTGTCCCTTTTTTAGATTGGGGTTATAGCTACAACAGCCTCTCCACTTGCTCTCTGTATAGAAATAGTGTCTTGGAAACAAAAAGTAGATTTATTAATGAAAAATCTCTCCTTACATATTTTTAAAACCAGAGCTTTATGATTGATAGAATTCGAAATAAGAAATCAATTTGTATGAAAGATTTAGATGTGATTGGAAGAAATGGATAAAGAATTAAGAAGAAATATGTGTATTACCTTATGGGTAATCTCTATTTATTACCTGAGAACTACACTATCAGAAGAATAGACTCTCAACAGTGGTCAGCGGATTTACGCTTTTACTTATAATTTATAAATATTAGTTAATTTAAAATTAACGTTAGGTATAATTTTAAAATACATGTTCAGATTCAGTTCGTAACAATATCTGGCCAATCAATCAATCAATCAATCACTTTTTATTTGTCTTTAGGATTTAACAATCATTGACAAAGTCATATTACAGCTTAAAGCCAAGTCTACAATTAATCATAATGTATAAATTAAATAAATCTAATAAATCCATCTCTGTTACAAACTAAAATAAATTTTAAATTCATAGTTATGTTATTCATTATTGAACATTACATCTAACCTGTTTTTATAATAATGTACACAACTCCAATGTCTTGACATATTTATATACATACACATGCTCAATTATGGTTGACCTTAAAAATGTATAATTTCAACATTATAAAACTCATCCAAGCAATAGAATGGGTTTTCCAGAAGCCAATTGTATAGCAATTGTTTAAATTTTCGAGTAGGGTAAGATTTAATTAAAGGTTCTAATTTATTGTAAATTTTAATAGACTGAACAATATGACTGTTTTGTGTTTTACTAAGTCTGTGAAATTCCAATGCAGCATTATTTTTATTTCGGGTGTTATAGTTATGAATATTACTATGGAACGTTAACAAAGTGGGATTTTTAAATATATAGACAGTTAGGTCATATACATACAAATTTATTACTGTTAGAATTTTGAGTTTTGTATATAATGGTTTACAGTGGTCTCTTGGGTCTGCCCTAATCATAGCCCTCACTGCTCTTTTTTGAAGGATCAAAATTTCGTGAATCCTGGAGCAGTTACCCCATAGTATCAGGCCATACCTAATTATGGATTGAAAATAGGAAAAGTATGCTGATCTAATGTAATTTTTAGGAATTAATTCGTTGAGACGACTCAGAAGATAAATCACTCGCGATAGTCTAGTACTTATGTAGTCTATATGTGTATTCCATGACAAATGATTATCAATTAATATTCCCAAGAACTTGGAAGACTTATGAAAGTTGAAATCTGGTGACAACATGGGTTTTAAAGTGAACAACATCTTTTGGGTTTTTTCCTTATTTAACATAAGTCCATTTGCATGAAACCAGACTAAAGCATCAGCCAGTGTTTCCTTGGAGAGCTCCTCTAGCTCACTTAACCCTTTACCAACATTCAATAGTGTGGTGTCATCTGCATAAAGAATGGTTTTTGATTTTAATGCCAGCGGTAGATCATTGATATAGATCAAAAAAAGTAAGGGACCCAGGACAGAGCCTTGAGGAATCCCCCATTGCACCACAATTTCCCTAGACCAACTTCCATTAATACACACCTTTTGCTTACGATTTCCCATATAAGATTCAAAAAAACTAAGCTGTGAGCCACGAATACCATAATGCTTCAGTTTTGTTATAAGAATATGACTATCTACACAATCAAAGGCCCTGCTCAGGTCACATAGAGTGGCCTGAGCAAAAGCCTTGTCATGAAAGGCTAAGTGAATCTGTCTTACAAAACTATCCAATGCATCAACCGTTGATTTGCCTGCTCTAAAGCCATATTGAGAACTATTAAAAATATTGTTTTTTTCACAGAAAGCATAAATTTGCTTAAATACCAGTAATTCAATTAATTTACCCAAAACTGGCACAATTGAAATTGGGCGGTAACTTTTCGGCTGCTCCCTATGGCCTTTCTTGTAAATAGGACAGACCCTAGAAATTTTTAAAGCGTCTGGAAAAATTCCTTCCCTCAAGAGGTAATTTATGCATATTGCAAGAGGATCAGCCAATCCGGTTATCATATACTTTAGCATGTTATTTGACATATAGTATATATCAAGACTATTAGATCTATTCATGTTATTAACAGTAGTCAGGACATCATCTGGGGTAACATATTCCCAATAAAATCTTTCAGGGTTATTACCAGTGTTTTGTTTTAAAAGTTCAATTGCAGATACATTAGGCACAAAGTAATCAGCTTTATCTTTTATGTCTTTAACAGAATCTACAAAATAATTGTTAAAAGTATCAGGTTCAATATTTAATTTATCTTTTTCCTTAAATTCATTATTACTTTTTATTAGATTCCAGGCCGCTTTACATTTATTGTTGCTATTTTCTATATAGTTAATATTATTCAAGAGTTTAGCATTTTTAATCAACAGTTCATACTGATATTTTAGTTTTAGATATTTATCTTTAATGTCTTTGTTACTGTGAGAATGTGGACATTTCATTAGTTTATTTAAAAACAACAACTTCTCCTTCATATATACCATCTCCTTGCTGTAACCATTCCTTTTTGTTTTTGTTCCTCACTTCCAATTTGCTCTGGACTTTAGTAAGTGTTCCACAATAGTTTAAGTTATCAATTAAAATACTAAAGAAAAATTGAAACATTATTTCAGAACCACTGCTATCAAAATCAGATAACATGTTTATCCAATCATATGATATTAAATTTAAAGTTAATTTCTGCCAGTTTTTATATGGGATGAAGAATTTAGACTGGTCACCAGAAAAATCAATAGTTTGACCTTTTGAACTTTTTAAGTTATGTTTTTTGCTAAGATTGACTAGTACACCATCATGGTCAGAGAAAGGGAAATGAAAGATATTTACAAAATAAATATTAGCAGATTTTTCACAGACAAAAACATTATCCAGACAGTTTTTGCCTCTTGTAGGACTGTTATTTAAATGATAGAAGTTGTATTGCTTAAAGAGGTTAATTAGTTCTCTTGAAAATTTACTATTAGTTGTCACATCAAATTTTATATTTATATCACCCCCTACAACAATATTATAAGTAGTCCAATGAGTAATAAACAATAGAAACTGTTGAAGAATATTCAAGAACTCATGTGGGTTCCCACTCGGTGAGTGGTACAGAGAGATAATGATAGATTTTATTTCATCAACAAAAATTGCCGACACTTCAAAGTCAAATTCTTTACAGAAATAGGAAACATCACATAACCTTGCTTTAAACTTGTTGTTTAAAAATATAGAAGTACCACCTCTGATGTGGTTGTTCCTACAGTAAGCACCTGCCAAATGATAGTTATCAGGAAAAGAGAATTTAATTTCATCTTTCCCCATCCAGTGCTCTGAGAGGCAGACTATATAAATGTTTGAATGGTGTAAAAAACTCTCAAGAATTGATACTTTATTTTTAAGCCCCTGAATGTTTAAATACAAAATGCCCAGTCTTGTAAGTGACTGGTTGGATAGTGGGGATATTGCATTTTGCTTAGAGCTAGTAAAACAAGTATTAGGAGATGATATGTCAAATATTCAAATTATTAGTGATCTGGAAAGAAGATAGAGATCTGTTGTTTGTCTTAAATGAACCTTCATACAAGTTATCAAGAGACTGAAAAGAACTATTACAGACAGTGTTACTTAATTCTACAGCTAAAATATTATTTACATTTCTTATGCCTACACTATTTACAACACCCGCACCAGAAGAAGCAACAATAGCATCTTCATTTGCTAATTGACTTTCACCAACACATTTACTCTGCTCTTTAACTTTTTTTAACACTTCACAATTTTCATGGCTCAGCTTTACGACTTCATTGAAACGAAGATGACCAGGAATAATAGTAGGGGTGACAGCTCCCAGAGACTGAGATATGATTGTATCATTTGTGGGTGTGTTGATTCTTGAGCCTTCATCTGGTTGGTAAGTGTTCTGTGGAGTAGGCCAACCATGCCAAGGTGAAACTAGTGAGCTTGTTGACAAATCAACTACTGTTGTTTGTAGTTGTGTACCAGGAGATTGAGACAGTCTATTGGAGAGGATTTTAGTTTTTGTTCTTAATATTTCGAGAGACAATAGTTTTTTAAAGTAGAGGACGAATTGAAGATAATCATGATACCTAGGAACTGTTTTTGGTGACTCGTAAATAACTATATTAATACAAGCATCTGTTTCATTGTGAAACTGAACAATTTTTGAAATAAAGTGATCAACTGGGATTCTGTCACGTATACAGCCCATTGGACTGCAGATGAGTCGTTTAAATGCTCTTTGTTTAAAATCTATAGTAAGCTGTTCAAATGCATGATCGTAGTCTTCTTTATTTGGTTTGCTATTGTATGCTAATTTAGTTATAAGACCATAGACACCACCACCATCATTTGTCCCCTGAAATGCAAGATACTTCCCGACACAATCCCTAACAGAAGGTTTGCCAAATTCTTTTTGAAATACTGTGGCTACTCCAGATGACATCTGCTTATCATGTCCAAAGTCTCCAGAGATGCAGTGGGCAAAAGCCACAGAACAGTCTTCCTGATATTTTTTCAAAACATCTGCCATGTCTTGATCAGTAATTGTTATATCACATGCTGTTAGATCTCTGTAGGGGTCACATTGGATTTTTGGGTGTTCAAATACTGGTTTGCCAAACATAGTTTCATAAATCAGCTTACTGATATGTCTTTTCCCTTTCTTGTTTATGTGATAGCCTTGCTTGGTGTGGTAATACCTTTCCAGCAGGAACAAATCAAGTAGATGGACATTTTTTGAATATTTATATGTTAGATTTCTAATTTCATTATTGATTAATGATACAAATGTATGCCTTCTATCATAGTTATGAAGGTCATAGCGATAGGGAATGGTCGCAATAATTATATTTGTGTGCCTGAGATATTGTATTTGCCTCTCCAAATTACTTTTAATTTCCATAGATAGGTTTTTTGGGTCTTTATTATTAAGATTGGCAATATTGTTGCACCCACCCATTAGTATGACCCAGTCGTTTTCGCCATATAACTTGATATCTGTGTTTTTCCTTACAGACTCCAACACTGTTTCAAGCAAAGCTCCAGGTTGGACAAATCCAAATACATTGCATTTTTCTGACATCAGTGTGTTTAAAAAAAGAGCTACATCTCTACCTTGGCTATCTGCAGTTATAGTTACATTGTGGCGGCTAGTATTTTTTTCATTGTGATTTTTTTCCGGAAATGTGACTTCTAGGTTTTTATTTACCCTGGTTTTCCTTTTAAAACCCAAATTTCTGGAAGGAGTGCCATTTTTGCTCAAACTACTTTTTATTTTGGTGTGTTGAGAATTATTGTCTATAATATTTGATTCTGTTGATATATCTCCTAGAACAGAGTATGAATTTTTAATTGGTATTTCACATGTTTTTTCAAGTGAGCCTATATCACCATTTTGATAGAATTTTTTAAGATCTTCAATTTCCTGTGTAAGAGTCTTATTAATATCAAGTAGCTTGTTATACTTCTCTATATTTCCATCACCAACACTGCTTACCTTGTTTTTAATAGGTAAATCTGGTGTTACCATTAGTGACAATAAAGTGTCTTTTGTGACAACAAATCCCATGTTCAATACATAGGCAATAAATGAGCGCTTTTTTACACATTCATAGCTTTTTATTTGTGGGATGTATAGATTTGTAAAGAAATCTTCTCTATGACCATGTAAGAGAATATATTCAGCAGCAATTATGACATATATGCCGCAGTCAAAATTGTTATTTTGATTGGGCCCTGAGATTTGTTTAATACCATTAAACTCAATGTTAAGATAATTTGCAAGTTTTTTTGCAACTATCCCAGCATGTAATAAATTAAAATTCCCTGCAGAGTCATAGTGGTAAAAGTTTTGTTTTGTTTTGTGAAGTATCAACAAGCTCCAGTGACTTCCTCGGCAATCATTTCCTTCCGCAACAATTTGTTTTGATATTTCTGACTCTTTTGTTAAAGTGTCTTGGTAATCATTGATAGGAATTATTATTATTTCTTTGTTATGAATAGGTGAGGGATCCAGAAATATGTCAATGTTATTTAAAATCTTCAATCCTTGAGCTACAGCAGGGTCAATTAAGATACAATTTCCTGAGGATCCTACAAGTTTTACCATTAATACCTCAAAATATTTAGTTATAACACTGTCAGTTATCCAAGTTTCTCCTAGAATTTGAAGCTTATCCTTACAAATAATAAGCTCTTTTTTTAAATCATTTATTTCTTTCATGTTGACCTTACAAGTTGGTGACTTAAGGTTCGTTATATTCTTAGATATTTGAATATTGTTACTATTTTTAATTTCAGATGTTTTGATACTACGATTTTCCATGCCCTTAGATAAATTTCTGTTTATGGGATTTTCTTGTGTAGGAGACTTATATTTTTGAAATGATTTATTTGTGCTAATATTCTTATTCTTATTGGCTTGTGCCCTCGTTTTAATAAAAGGGCTTATTTTAAAACTATTTTCCTTAACTGATTTTTGTGCAGTCATTTTAAAAAAATATTTCCTATTAACCACTCTCCTGCAATAATAAATGGTGCAATAAAATTAATAACTTAGGTAGATCAGCAGTGTCAATGTTTTAAAATAAATTCAACTTTATAAGTATCTCAGGAAAAACCAGTTGTCAAAATCAGCAGTTGATTATATTATTAGCCAAGCAGTTGTTAGTTGTTTACTTAAAGTGATTGACAGGTGAAAGATAACAGACATATGAAGACAGTTGTGTGGGTGGAGGTGGGGACAATCTTCAACAGGAAGAAACCACAGTATTCAATACACTCAATTCAGAGTTCCTGTCTTCAATAATCCAAACTTTTGTTTCTTGTTAATATTTATACAATAATCTTTTAATATTAGATCTAAAAGTTATTTGGTTGTGATATTGGTGTGTTATTATTATTTATTTTAATTGAATAAAAAACAAAACTGATAATGAAAACCCCATGTGCTTCTTGGGACTAAAAAAGTGAGTAACTTATTTTTCCATTTATTAAAATTATTTCTTTATATAAAATGATATTTACAACCTGTTAGAGATCTAAAGCAGTAGCTGAGGCTCTATACAAAAATTTAAATTGAATGACTTTAAATAAAACCTTTTAAACATTAAAAATAACACTACAACATTAAACACCATCACCTGTCATTGACTCTGAATCCCATGGTAATGATTGGATTAATAATTCTATGCAGCTGGCAACACCACCGCTTCCACGGTAATATAGGTACTGTGACCTTGAAAGAAATAGAATTTAACACATCTGTTCCCCAGATATAGACTGATTGGTTGGTTTACAAATATAAAACAAACCCACTGGCACATATTGTCCCAGCTCGCTACCCCATAATGCGTAATTTGGAATAAGATTGGTACTAAATGAATTAACAAAGGTGAATTCCAATACTACATCACATTACAATGATGCTGCCTAGTCATTGTTCACATCTCTATTCACATGTAATATACTGAGGTAGCTGCATTAGCTTGACCAACACGCTCTTTAGTTTTTATGGAATTGCACAAATTATATGCACTTGCTGTTAAAAGTCTTCATCACCTTTGCCAAGTTGGTGATCTGGGGAGAAGCATATGATATGAGGGAGGGTAGAGTGGATGGCGGTGTGGGGCCATTGTTTGTGCCATTCTAAAAACATAGTTGCAGCTGCTCTGAACCGCGTCGCCCGCACGCACACCTCTCGTCATAAGTAAATAATACAAAGAACAGTTATTGGTTCAAAACCAACACCCAAACACGTAGCTAGTCGACCAGCCAAGTTTTGTGAAGGGCTTTTATTGCAGTAGGCTCTGACGGCCGGTGCAGGTTTTTATCAAAATATGGTTTTGTAGTCTCCTGTTTCAGGTGCTATTTTTAAACGGATTTTCTTGAAACTGGATGATCGTTTAGTTGAAGAGTTACATCATGCCTCTTGTACCTTAGAAGTTTGTAAATATTGGTCAAAAGACCCTTGGTCTCTATATGCCATTCTGAAATGAGAAGCATATAAATCACTCATTTCAGAAAAATATATTCATATTTTTTAATTGATTTTTTTGAAATAGTAGGTCCAAGGGGCATGCTGCAACTCTTCAACTATACAATTACCGAATTTTAAGACAATCCGTTGAAAATTAGTGTCCGAATCAGGACTACTACTAAACCATGTTTTTAGCTTTTTTCAGAGGGGTGATGTAGACTCTTAACCAAGTGCTGTATTGAACTCTATATATAATGTTTTGGGTTTTATCCTTCTATCTCATCTATATGGTTATAAGCACTTCAATAAAAATTCTATTATGCTTTTAGATTCAAATATAAAACTCAATACATACCTGCTGAACCTCTTCAGTTGCGTCTGCTCGAGCGAGGCTGTAGAGTGAAGAGCCACTCTCAAAGGAGCTGCCTGTGGCGGAGGGAACACCGACACTTGTAGCAGTAGTTGTAGGCCCAGAGTCACCTCTAAGCAGACGTGAGCTCGTGTCCGTCCCAGAGTTATTTTCAGTTGCCGTGGCATAGTCTTCAGTCGTGGTTGATGTCTCTGACATGTCTGTATTGGTCTTCCCTGAATCTGATCTTGCTAACATATCTGAAATTTAGTCACATGCATCAGCAATTCAAAATATATGGAATATTAACCTGCTTTACTGATTTGAACTTCAGTGAACTTACAAAAAGCTCACACTTGACTGTTAAAATCAGACAAATCCTTTAACTTGCACATTAGTTCTGTTAATAAGATGTGGGAAAAGGTGTATCATCATAGACAGAAAATAGAGGATCATGCCGATTATTTACTTACTAATATATGGATGCTACCTGTACAATACTGGACTTATGTTGACATAACTTTTCTTGTTACACCTTTTTACAGCTTTCCCTTAAACAACAAAATTATTTTCTTAAGAATTGCTTAGTGCATTGTTAATTATGACTCATTTTTGCTTTGTATGAAAACATTTGGCAATCAGACGGCATTTGTGCAAGTATACCAATTGCTGTTTGGTTTGTTATAAGATAAGGAAGAAATGTAATACTCTAGATTTTTGAAATGAAATTATACTTAAATAATGGAAGTAATCTATAGTGGTTGGAAAATAGGGAAATATGTCTTATTATGTGATATAAGTGGTTCAAAGCGGGCTGGCATAATTGTACAAAGAATTGGAGTCTGTTTTGGCCTTTCCTTCTCCAGTCCTCAAAATTCATTAATTTCCCCTTACATTACCTATGCAGTCTGTGAGTACACTCATCATCATGTACTGTGATTTCACTGCATGTTGTAAGCCTACTTCAGTTTTATATTATGTCATAATTCTGCAATTATTATGTTTACTTACATCATTGTAATTGCTTATAGCTTGTTAGAGATATGCCTAAAAACATTTGTCCTCATCTGTGAAACAAGGGTATCAATGCTCTAAGCACATGTTGACGACTCTCTGGACACTGACTGGACACTAGACTTCCTGTATAAAAGTCTAAGAACTTTTATAGTTTTGTGAGTGTGAGGTATGTTTCACATTGTCCATGGTTTGTTTAATAGACCAATGTGACTTTTCTCCCGAATGTGACATACCGGTACTGTTTTCTATCAGGATGTGTAAAAGACCTGCCTCACTTAGTAGTGTCTCTAATTTCTGAATCCTGTGTGCTGCTGATGAGAAGTGATTATATCAACAGTCACCAATGAGGGGATCCATTGGCCGTTGGAATACAAAATATACCACTCATTTCCCATAACTGGTATTTTACAACTTTTAAGTTTAGTGCCTGTGTAATTTTTGTAGTAGCAAAATAAATTTGAAAGGCTATTTTACTTTTTGGGGTGGAATTAAAAACAAAAATATAATTTACTAGTACATTTTCAAATCTACACCAAAACAATTTTTTTAAATAAAAAATATGTGGTTTTCTAAATTTATAGTTTTAGTTGACATGATCAATGTGAATAGTATTTTGATTAAATAAAAATTACCATTATGTTGATTGTCCGAATCTGGAGGCCGCAAGTCTGGACTTCTCCTTCTAGGTCTATGACTAGGAGATAGTGATTGTTCTATTCGACTGAAAAAAATGTAATGTTTCAAATTTCACGTTGTTCATGCTATGTATGGACTCATTGGAATATTCTACTTTGAACTGACTAAAAAACAGACAGGAAAATTTGAAAAACATTTTCTGACCGATCTGCCTCGTCTCAGAGTTTATTTAATGAGGTTTATTAAAAGGCAATCGGTTTTAAATTGAAATTCTTATGAAAGAGATAAATATGCTAAACTACTACAAAATATCAGTGTTTCATAAAGTGATAGAACTGAAGTGCCATGAGAAGAAAATAAAATACATCAGAAAATAATAGCACTAAACTACAAATTATCATGGGACTGGAGTAAATCTACTTCTGCCATTGAAAAAGAGATATTTGTTAATAATTATATAAGATCGGTTTAATATAATAGGAGAGATAGGGCTTCAGCAAATTTACCTGTAGAGGACAAGTCCACTCACAAAATACACAGGAAAACAGATTAAGACTTAACACATAACAGAAACTTTTCTTTTTATGTCTCGTCCCTCTCCTTCTTCACCTAATGAAGTACCAGTATTACTGGAAGTTTGTTTAATATGTTGAGACTTTATATTGTGTTTTCCTTTATATTGAGTCAGTGGACTTGTCTCATCAAATAAGCTTGATGAAGCATTATCTCTTCTTTCATATTAATTCCTTAGTTGATGCCCTACAACCAAACTTATGATTATTAATGTTGCCATAAAACATTTAAATAAGAGAACTTATGTTGTCAATGTATTTCGTGATATACTTAAAAACTGTATTAAAAGTATAATTTTCTGTACTTCTGATTAGGGATGGCAACGATATATTGGAAATATCAATAAATATGTTTCGATAAATCATATAACAGTATACTGACATTATTCTCTATCCTCAAAATCATCTATTCGAAAAAAACATTTAAATTGGGTTTTATGCGTACTATAGATACTATTTTAGTTTAAAAAGCTACACATCACTTAGTTTTTTAAAAAATGTTATATTTCGGCTTACAATCTAAAACCATTCTCAAACATTTGACAACATAAATAGTTTTAAAAAAATATAAATTAATTAATAGATCATATGTTTAAAAAATATATAACAGATGATTTGATCAATGAAAATAGTTGAATATATACTATATAAATTTTGATAAAAAATTGTTTAGTCACTTATTAATTTAGAATTTTGAATTTTATTTAATACTTCTGATTTAATAATAGGCAGGTATATTGAGCATAAGGTGGCACTAGGTTGTGAAATGCAGCTTTCTACAGCCATACATGCTGCTTCTTTTATTGTTCTTTCTTTCCACTATATAAAGAATATATATAAAGAAAGTAAATTTATTAATGACTATAGATACATTGAAATAATAAAGTAACTTTATTAACCTTTTTATGGGAGTTTAACACACTAAAATATAGTTTATTGTAGACCAGTGGGTGGAACGGGTAAATGAAGCTCTGTGTGAGTTGACAACTCTAACTCTAAGATGCCTAATTTGAATGTCTTAGTGAATTAGTTTGTTTAATTTTTAGTGGTTATAAGAAGCCTACAGGCATTTTGAAATGTGAAAAACAAAAATAACAATGTTACTTTATAATTAACATAGTAAATAAAGGTGTAGTTATTCTTATTTTGAATTTTTAAATTCAGTGTCACAGACCACAACTTGTTTCGTGTAGATAATGAACTGTATTTAATTTTTACATTCAGTAGACTATTCTAAATAAAGACAGCAAAACATGAGTGTATTGTTTGTCATGACGTAAGATTTAGTGCATAATTTTAAACAGATACACCCTGTACAATTCGATATATCGTTTACCTGATATATCGATATTTTTCTTTTGGTATTATTGTTAGATCGATATTTGGTTTGCGATATATCGATAATTTGATATGTTGAAAATATTTGCCATCCCTACTTCTGATTAGTACAGTTCTGTATTTGAAATTTGTTTGATATTTCTGTTAGATCTTTAAACAAGTGAACGGGAACCGTAACTTTCAGTTTTTATATTGTTATATTTGTAGCAAAGACTTATTAAGAATAAATTAATATTATTTTTAATCACAATTTATATATTAGCCCACCATCGATCGCGTGGTGAGAACAAATTTCTCTAAAACAATCGTTATATTTAAAGGCTTTTTAATAGTGTGCGAAGAATTTTGGTACTTCAGAAATGCTTCAACTAATCCTATCCATGTAATTTTCATATTCCTGCAAACAATGGAGGAGGAGAAGAGTGGGGAGGCGGTAAATGCCACACCATGTTTCGTGAATTCGAAGTTTTCTCACCACGTGACTGGTTCTGTCACAGTAGCTAGGAGAAGTTTTCTCAGTTCTATATCACAACTTATATGTCTTTCAGTTCTGTACCCATTTTTATTTATACTTTTTTCGGTAAATTTTAGTTTGGTGTTTAAAGTTACTTTATTATGTCTTACATTGTGTAATGGCAACCTACCAATAATACAAATATTAATTTTACCGATGTTAGGATTTTTAACTGTTTATTAACTATTGAGAAATTTTCCATACATGCGACTGAACTTGTACTCTTCAACAACATAACTAGTGATGGATTAACACGTTGACTGACACAACAATTTTAGCTCACACCATGAGGGCCACCGGTGGCCCTCACTAGATTTCAGCCTGGCACCACAGCTGTTTCTACGGTAAAGTTCAATATTCATTGTTCCGAGTTCTGTGTTCCATGCAACCGGAAATGACCCCCCAAATACAGAAATAGCCGACATCCTGTCTTTTGCGCCATTTTGTGAAGTTATTGATGAAGTACACCGGTGGCCCTCATGGCGTGGGGGCAAAACTTTACATATGCCATATGATATTATGTTTCAGCTGTTTTGTTGTGATTTTTATATTTTCTTCCCGCGCACTGATCAGATTTTGAGGTTAGGTGTTTAGTAAGTGATATTGATTCTTTTTGTGACAGAAACTAGTCTGTCTAAATGTCGTAAAAACTAGTTCAAATATATAAAAACGTATTTAGGGTTGCTTTATTTAAAAACCAGAGGACTGTTTTCTATCACATTTTATGAGCTTTCAGAATATATAATTAAAAATTACGTAATACTAAAAATGGCGTTACAATTTGTGTTTGATTTATAAAAGACGCGGTGGCCACCGGTGGCCCACATGGCGCACAGCGGCACGTATGGCGTGGGCTACCGGTGGCCCTCATGGCGTCAGGCGGACCTACAGTTTTACTACGGCAGCCTCAGAATGACACAATAAATTATCTACGCTGGCAGTCAACGTGTTAATAAGGAGAATATCATTAAAGCTAACTTACTTAACCTTAATCTAGATACATTTGTATCTAATATTTGGAATTACAGATATCATACATTTAAAATTTACAACTTAAATTGAAGTTCTTAAATGGCTAGTCTAGCAGATAACTCTTAACTTGGTTCTGTTTTACACAGAAATTGAACAGTTTTTGCAAAATTAAATGATTGTTTTATCTTGTAAAATCAATGTTGATAGTAAAGTCCCCTAAAAATTGATTTGACCAAATCAAATTTACTTACAGTAACATTTAATAATCCTGCAACAATATATATTAAATAATAAAGTTTGTTGGATACTTACGTTTTGAAATAAGGCAGTGTATTTTTTATGACAGGTTTTGACATGTCTGTTCTATCATGTACTGGAGTTGTCACGGCAACTAGAGGCACTGTTTGAATTGGTTCTCCACGTATTCTTGGTGATAATGGGGGCTGAAACATAACGATTGTATAGTTGTAATGGTCTTATTTTGGTTTGGGGAATGGTGGAGTAGTACAGACATCTAAGTACTGAGCCATTAGGAATGCATTCTTCAGTTACAATGTTGAGTTTTCTTGCCTTCAAGATATACATCTACAGACTATTAATTATTATTGAATTTAAAATTATCATTGAATTATATAATATAAAATGTAAAGCCCTCTCTTAGGTATCAAAAGTTATCTAACCTCCCGATGAGCTAGTGAGGAGAATTTTGGCAGACTCTTAGGGCCTCAAATATAAAAAGTAAAGATTTCTGATTGGCCTTGGATCTCAAGGCTAAGAAAGACGGGGTTAAAATTTAGTTCATATGTTCTTCTTATGGAAAAAAGGATTATTCTAAGCTTCAATTTGAACATTCATCAAATATAAACTTAGCTCTGATTAAAAACATAGCACTGTTATCCTTATACAGAAGTGCAGTAAGATACTATGCATAAATTTACAAATTATGATTCTACTTTGATTTATGATCTGAAGTAGATTTGTTGATAAACTTGAAAAACACATTTTTGGAATGCCATAAATACACTTTCTCTACCCTCAGCGTATGGAAGAAAGTAGCACATCCTTTAAACTATTTACTTTTGAAAGGGATTTAAAAAAAAAAATATTTGTTTTGATCTTCCTGTCACATAGTGATGTATAGGCCGTCAGCTAGTAAGCAATAAATGTTTCGGTTATTATTGTGAGTCATTTAAACTACATACTTGTTCGGCATCTAGGTCTTCTACATCTAAGGCTTCAGTGTCCATGGATGAGCGCTGCTGATGCTGGAGCATGAGTAGATGTTTTCTGCGAGATGAAGGAGTCATACTTATAATGGCTGCTGAGGGTGAGAGGGAGGAACTCAAATCAGAACAGCTCACACCCGTGCCTGCACCATTGTTATCTGAATCTGCATGAAGGATCTTGAACAAAATTAAAGCTAATTACAATTCGGAAAAAAGGGGTAAAAAACTTCAAACATCATCAGTATAAGAACAATAATCACAACAAGATTCAAGGTTTGTTCAACCTCATAAAATAAAATAATATTTTTTAAATTTTTAGCTCCAGATCTGATTTTCAAAGCTCTTAAGGATTAATTGCATGTTTAAACATATATTAGGTAATAGTTTTGGAAAGCTGACCTAGTTAGAGAGAATCCAAAAAACATCCTGACTGGTTATCATGTTAAATATCATACATATGTATATAACGATCCTAGCAGCATATATTAAAAAGTATTTTCAATGTTGTTCACTCATTGGGTGAAGTGAATAAACACCTAGTAAAAGCTCGAAGTATTTGCTCACGAGTAAAGTAAAAGCGCATCCGCCGTAATAAAACAGTCAATAACTTGAAACCTCTTACTTAACGTTGACGAGGAATTACTAGGTAAATACTTGCAACTTCGTTGAGCCAAGTAAATACTATTGAAACACTACAGGTCTTAACATGCTCGTCTAGCATGTCGCTCAATTACCTTCCAGCAGACACAGTGTTCACAGTTTATGCGTAGGCCTACTTTTTGTGTTGTGATGATGTCTGTAGACTCACCTGTTGATATTCCAGAGGGTACTGACTGCCGAGTGGTGCTTACCACTTTGATAAAGGACTATCCAGTAGTTTTAGAAAAATCTCTTTTACCTGCAGTAATGGCTCAAAAGGACAAAGCATGGCTAGAAGTAAAAAATGCTTTCCAGGTGAACACGGGAAACCTAGTTTCAGTGGCGCAACTGAAGAAGCAGCTGAACAAAATGAAATCATACGTAAAGAAAAAACTGACGTTAACGCTACTGGGAACCTACCGATAAAATTAGTAGCATGGGAAAAAGACTTTCTTCAGGTCTCCCAGAAAGATGAAAATCACCCCTTTTCAAAAATCCCTGGAAGTGCAACTGTCAACGTGGGCTTGAATTTACCTGGTACAAGTACACAAAACTCAGAAGAAACGGAAATAGATAACTTTGAAGTAGTTGCAGAAACTCCTGTGGTGAAGAAGAAGTTACCAAAAAATCGAAAATTAAGCATGGAAACTGAAGAAACAGTTAACTTCAGTACATCAGAGTTGCAGCGGATTTTGTTGTTGGAAAAAATTAAACTGACCTGTTTGAAAATCCAATGAGAAGAAATGATAATTAAAGACAACTACGTAAAAGATGGTTCTATGGCTACAATATAAGAAGATGGTGCCATAAAAACCCTAATGTTCTTGTAAACAATACATTTTCCATAACCCAGTCCCTTATACTGTACCTAATAAATTAAAATAATAATAATAAAAAAAATAACAATACAAAAAATAAAATACGTAAATACGTGTGTGTTGTGGGTGCATGCCCGTATGTGAGGGTGTGCGCATGCTGCTGGGACATGCTCACGTTTGAAGCATGCTGTGTATTCGCGGCTGTGTTTGAGACGTGTATAGCACCAGAGGGTTCGTGTGTGTATAAAACGTTAGTGTGAGCCTCCAATATTTATGTTTCATTAATATTTTGGGGATTTTGGTTTTTTTTGAAGTTATACTTCTTTGCGCCCGTTAGACACTTTGGGATGGGATGTTGGTCGAGAAACCGCGTCACGCTGAAAAGTAAGAACAAATTTTTAAGAACTATCGATTAATCGATTGTTAATCGAAGAAATTTAATCGAAGAAATTACTGATAATGATAATATAGGTGTATAATATAATAATGAAGTCACGTATAATATATTGAAGATAAATATATTGAATAATATTGAAAAATGTCTTATATTTCATTTATATATCCTGTCTGTTTGTGTGCGTGAGTGGGTGTATGAGAATGGACAAAGAAGTATAACTTCCACCGTGTGGTCCGACGCACACCCAATTTTTTTTTATTTTATAGTTTTGTCAAATTACATTTTACATTTTTTTATTTTCAAGTTCAATTCATATTTATTTTTTCATTTGTTTTATTTTAATATTTACTAATTCACATTTCTTAATAATATACTTATAACTATTAGTACATATATGGGATAGTAAAATTATTGAATAAATTACATTTTGCCTAACATATGAGCTGTGTCACGTCGTTTGGATTCTCCCCGTCGTCGGATTATCCTGATATTACTGTCCAGCAGTTCATAATCTTGTGGTTCTATTCCCTCTTCATCAATTTAATGGTTTTCATAGTTCCACCCATCATTTAAGTGCTTAGAAATATTGTGTAACATAGCACAACTTATAACAAATTTTGGCATTTTATGTAACATTGTGCATTTACGATTGCCAAGGATTGGGAAGCGCCGTTTCAACTGTCTGAAAACTCGTTCTATAATTACTCTTTCTTGAGCATGGGTTACATTAAACAGCCTTTCCTGGTCATTACGTGGGGCAGCATATGGAGTCAAGAGCCAGGGAGTTATACCGTACCCTTAGTCACCCAGTAGGCAAGCATCGCTATCATAGGAACTTAAAACTTTCTGAATGTTGCTGTTTCGCCATATTTTGCCATCGTGGACACTGCCAGGCCACTGAGTGTTGATACTGGTGAACCATTCATTCGTATCACTGGTTGCCTGCACATTGATCGAAGCTTTCCCTTTCCTATTGATGTATTCATCTCTAAACTGTCTAGGTTTTTTAATATTAACATGAGAGTAGTCAAGGGCTCCAATCACTGTGGGGATGTGGAACCTCCTATTCCACTCAAATTTGGCTAAAATTATCTCATTGATAGAAGTTGGGAATGTTATCCAATCATTCGCTTTCTCCACGACTTGATCCAAGACTTCAGCGAACGTTTTACACACTGTTGTGCGATTCACACCTACATCAAACGCCACACCACTCTGAAACTCCGGATCACTCAAGTATCGTAAAAATATTTCCATTTTGGTTATGTTTGTTAGTACTCCTCCACACGTTTCATCTCTCTCTTCTAAAAAATATTCAGTTATAAAATTAACACTCTCCGACTCAAACCTCAACAGCTGCTTGCACTTACCGTTAGGTACTCGCACACGGTCTTCGTAATGCTTAGGAGCACAGAGTTACATGAAGGCCACCATCTCAGACATGAATGACACCAAATCCAAGTGAACAGTGTTGACCTACATGCAACAAATACTTCCCAACGTTTCCATAGAAAAACTACCTATTCCTGTGTAGAATATTTAAAATTTTACTTTACAAATAATAACTAAAATAGGCTTATAAATTACTAAACTTATTAATAAACGAATCCGTAAATATGTATAACTATTATAATGACAAAAATATATTAAATATATAAATATATAAAATATATTTGCAATGACATTTTAGTAAATGGTGCTAGCATGGGTCTGGCTAGACTTGCAAATCCACGAGTATATACTTTTTCTTGTGAGCAAAATACTTTTTTTATTCACCTCATTTCCAAGCAAATACTCTATTAACTAGTAATTACTACGAGTATTTACCTTTTTCTTGTTTTATTCACGTACACCTTTTTCTTGTTTTATTCACATACTCGCAAGTGTTTCCTTGTCACACTGAAAGTAACAGCTTTTAATCGTTTTTATTCACTTCACTCAATGTATTAAATTGTTATTTAAGCACATTAACGATGCATAAACAATTAAAACCTCATCAAATTAAATATAAGATTGAAAATGTACAGCAAAAATTATCATTTTAGCACTTTGGTTAATGCAGTTATATATTTATGTTGGAATTTAAATATTGATGTACAGCATATGCTCTAAATAAATATTATATTTCAAAGAATTAAGAATGCTTGATTGTTGTTGAGAAATAAATTCCATTGAATAACAGTCTATCAATCTATATACATGTAGGGTCATTTATGAAACTAAGCACATCATTAAAATCTATAATGAGAAGCTTGACTTATCTTAAATTTGAGAAAACATTTTAATATTTCTTTCAATCTTATCAAATTTACACTCAATATCCACCTCAATATTTACCAGTGACCAATACTCACTGGTAAATATAGCGAAGAACTAAAATAATAGGAGTAGCATTTACCCACCCACCCACCAATTGACGACCAGTAGTATTGACCCACCCGCCTGCCCATACACGACCAGTAGTATTGACACTCTTGCCCACCCATACACAACTAGTAGAATTGGCTCACCCACCCACCCATACATGACCAGTATTCACATTATGTTCATAATTGTATGTCTTGTATCAAACTGTGTACAGGACTGTGTTACTAAACTGTCATATGTATAATCATATGACACATGTATAACTCGACACACATTTAGCACACTGTTGAATATACAACCTCTGCTTCTTGCTTCGCTGTGATGAACCTTACTAAACATAAGTCAAATATAAATAACGCCAGTCTTAACGTTCTTACCAACCTTAAGTCTTGAACAACGTAGGTAACTTGAAATGTGACCTAACCTAACCTTCCCACTTACCCAATGTACAATTGAACACAGTAATCAAAATATTACTGTACACTAAATACTTTAAAAAAGTACCAAATAATATAATATACACTTATACCAAATTCATATATGAAGAATATATTCAAGTTTTTACATGTAAAGTGTCAAAAATAAATATGTTACATGTCTTATATTTACATAATACGAATCCGGTTAGCGTTTTATTGTAAATATGAATAAAGGGTACTTTATTAAAATTATTAATCAATGTATTACATAATACCTTTAATTATAACAACAATTAATATATTATTTCTCATGAAATACAACTATTTGTGCATGTAATTAGATTAGGTAGTAAGGTCTGGGTCTATTGCTAGTACTTGTTTTAAACTGCTTTACATTTACATGGGAACACACTAGCACTCCACTTCTGAACCTCAAAACAGCTGATTATTAGCTGACTGAGACAAAAAAGTTAGCATTGTATGAGAAATTAATCTGTGTGCATATACAATAAATGATAATACTGTTGTTTCACATACTTTGTTCTCCTTGTTGATACAGTACGTAGTGATTGCCTTATATAACACAGTTGTTTACCGTTGTTTGTGACTCATTCCAAATGCCATCACTGTGATCTCTTGTATTTAGAGAGTCGGAGGAAGCGAATGGAGATTGAATCTTGGTAGTTGGAGTAGCTTTAGGGTCAGCCATGGACATAAGACCGCTGTCAGCGTCTTCTGCTGTGCTTTGTTTTCTAAACATACCCGAGCCGTAGATGAGATTTTCATGAAACTCTTCTTCCTGAGAGTCAGCTGATATCTGAAAATTGGATTTAACAATCTTAAGTTATTTCTACTGAGTAAAAATTTTCTATTGAATTTCACTAAAAGTTTGTGCTGTGATTTTACCATCACCCTCCCACATTCTATTAAAAGATTGTTTCCATTAAAGCTTTAATATAAGAGCATTGTTATGTAAAGTTGTTCACATATAATGAAACTTTAGATTATTAGATTAAAATACTACATTACTTACTATTTAAAGATACCTACTGATAATATATTCTAGTTTTTAGACAAATTCAATAAGAAAATACTCCTATTGCGTATAATCAATTTGATGTGAGTTATTCTAAATTTTCTTTAACATGAAAATACAATATATATAAATTTATATAATATAACAAATACAGTTTATGACACTGCTTGACTTGTCTCTGATAAGTTTTACCCCCTCCCCCCCCCCAATCCATACACGTACAGTGGTATTGACCAACCCGTACAAGTACAGTAGTGTTCCTAAGCTCAAAAAAAACAAAAAAAAAAAACCCATACAATCATAAATACTATACCATAAAGATTAAGTATTTTTTTCAAATATCACATTATTTCAGTCACAATTTTAATGACTTGGTGTTTTGGGGCTACACAGAACCAAAAGTCCAAGAAAACTTAACAAATGAAACAAAAAATTTCAAGAACTAAAACTTGAAAAAAGTATTGATGATTGGTAAATTTGAAGACCCAATAACCCTTAAATTGAGAAACCATCTAAATTGTAGAACATTTTAAATATCTGGCAAATATTAGTACTGAAAATGGCACAGATATAGAAGTTACAAACAAATTAAATAAATCAGTCATATTTTATCACCAAGTAAAAATTTTAGTGTGGGATGATAAAGTATCAAAAAAGACAAATCAGCAATGTTCAACACAAACTTCTTACCCATTCTAACATACAGTCTATAACTATATAGACTGAATAAGAAAGGCTTTAGCGGAATTCAATCATCTGTGAGAACAGCAATGCAAAAAACTAGAAATGAAAGAATTTAAAATACAATAAAAAAGTTAGGTATAATACAGCAAAGGTTCTCTTCAAATACATATAAGAGAAGACTTTTGATGTAACAAGAAAGTCCAGGAAAAGATGAGAATGCTAAGACTAGGATGGTTTGAACATGTAGAATAAATGGGGCACTGACCCACCCACCCACCCATACACGTACAGAGGCATTGACCCACCCGCCCGCCCATACACGTACAATGGCATTGACCCCCTCACCCATAAACGTACAGTGGCATTGACCCTCCCGCACGTCCATACACGTACAGAGGCATTGACCCACCCGCCCGCCCATACACGTACAGTGGCATTGAAGAGAATGGTTTGAAATTATGGCCAAAAGAAGAGTGGAGATACCACACAAGAAATGGATGGATATTGTAAAGGGAGGATATAATACTTAAAGGGAACCAGCTGCAGCAGTTGGAGGATGAAAAAATATACAAGTGCAAGATGGAGGACGATTGTCAGCACACCCAGGAGACTGGAGCTGTTAAGCCAATGATGATGATTGAAACAAGTCTGACATGTTTAGTCTTTCCACCAGAATAAGCTATTACTATCAAATATTTCTACCACTATGAAAATTAATTGTGTTTAAGATAAAAATTGATTTGTATTAATTATAAAAAAGATTGTTTATATATGCTACAGTATTTTGTTTTCTTAGTTGTCGTTGCACTCCTAGTATAAAACATACATATGTATACAATTTTAATGAAGCCCACATTTTACTTGGGGTATTCTAATACACTTATTTTATGTCTGATCCCCAGTAACTTTTTGCAATGTCAAGACTTTTTGCAATGTCATCTGTTTTATTGTTATCACCAAAACTCTTTCTTTGACAAATTTAAATCTATATTAGAATAAATGTTAATATAATGTAAATCTTTAAAAAAACAAATCTAAATTGAAATTTAAACTCTACTCATGACTTATTCAGTTGAAAATCACTTACTAACTGTTTGACAGGACTTGTTGTGTCTGAGCCAGAGAATGCAGATGATGCTGATCGTTTTTCAGATGGCTCATCAATTGATGTATTCTGATAGCAAGCCTCACAGTCAGATTGTGTAGCTCCATCTCCTCTCTCTTCTTTTTCTCTTGCTGCTTCTAAAATTTCTCCATCTGATACTGTTTTTCCTAAAAGCCTTTTTCTGCTTCTTCTTTCTAATGGTTCAAAATCAATGAGAATTTCTTTTGGGCTTGTCGGTAGAAAAGGGGATCTGGAATAAGAAAATAACAGAATTAAATCTGGCAAATTATTTTAATAAGCTAAGATACTTTGACAATTCAGTCAGCAAAGTATAAGAATATTTATGGAATTAAATATGGTTCATTGATAAAGCAACTAACTCAGTGACTTAATCAATATTTGAAATTTTCTTGCAACAGTTATGTAAAAATATGTTTACATATATTTAGTCATATTAAAACCACTCATATTGATTGGGGTTTTTGCCAAGACTATAGACTATAAGTCTAAGACAGTATGTTATTAAATAAAATTAATCTTAAGGCCTGGAACCCTCCAGGATAAAATTCAAATCAGTAATGAGAAAAAAAGATTTGTCATAAACATTGTTATCTTTGCATCTTAATTAATAATTTTCATCAATTTGAAACACTGAGTAATGTTCCTCCTTTCAAATTAAATTAAAATAAAATAATAAAGTAAATATTTAAAACGATATATGATTTAGTATCCTCAGATAAATTAAGTTTTGTTTACAATAAGTAAATTAGAAGTTATTACAAAATTCAGACATGTATTATTCATTTTTCTATCTTAGGTATTTAGTACCGAGGTGGCTCCTCAGACTGAGTCCTCTGGAGAGGCTCGTGTGAGTCGGCTGCATTGTTGTTGTTCGCCAAGCCAACACCAAACTGCCCCACTTCTGAGTAACTCTTCATGAGTCGCCTGTTATTCTTATCCCCATTGGTCTGCGCACCTTGCGACACCATTCTCACCTATGAGCAAAGTACCACTGATTGCAGTAGATTTGTATGTTTATATGAAATTTGTGTACATTTGTCATCATCTGTTTTCTGTCATTATCAGCTCCATCACAATATTATGCATTGTACATAAGCATAACTGACAACAACTGTGAGCCTACACACAGGCTATCTGCCCATGTAGGCTCATTCCCTCAATATTTATAGAAATTGCTATGTACATATAGTTCTAGTAAAATTACTCATTATTATTTTGTCATTATATTTGTTATTATTTTGATTTTATTATAAATTGTATATGTAAATTTCGATCAATTTTGCATATTGTAATTTACGCATTACTTTTAATGTACATTGTTCTTCTTGGGAATAAACTTTTATTTGATTTGAATTCTATGATCAATTTTGAATAATTGAACAATAATTATTATTGTTCAGTCTTTATTGGACACATCATTAGCATTACAAGTTTTTGAAAGAAAGTAACTGTGCAAATATTAGAGAGATAAACAATGAAAAATTATCTAATAGAAAATACTCAATCATTCACATCCAGCCACATACAACTCAAAATAAAAATTACTTTTATCTGCACACATTTTTACAACAGTTTGTTAATCAAGAATTGTGTTAAGTCCTGTAATTTATATACTTGAAATTACAACCAGTACATTTTCATACAAAATTACGAAAAGGATGAATTATTCTGTTATGGTAGGCAACGTTTTCAAAAATATAGGTTAGTTCATAACAAAATTCCAGAAAGTAATAATTAAAAGCCCTATGCCTTAGTATTATATGTTCATACTAAGATATATCTCTTTAAATCAATCCTGTTCCTTCTTATTTGCCTAAATTTCAAAACAAATATCATATTTCAAACATTACTTACCCTATGTACTGTTCTTGGACTTAAGGTAAGGTAGTTTGGAGGGAGTGGCTTCCTCCCTAAGCATACTTCTGTTTGTGTTGCCTGTGTTTTCATTGGAGCCCTTTTCACCTTTTCTATAAAAATTATCATATTTTACTACAAAATCAACATTGAATGTATATTTGCAAATTATTTTTAGGTGGGAATAGATTTAAGATTACAAAAGTATATTACAGAAAAAAATGGGTGCTCTCAATTAATTAATTTCCTCCAGACTCTTTAGTTTAGGTCTTCTTCCGAATGTCTCCACATTTGTTTAGCAATGATTAATCCTCAATCCTCAAACGAAGGCCAAAGTTCACATGTGTGTGTGTGTGTGTGTGTATATATATATATATATATATATATATATATATATATATATATATATATATATATATATGTAAATGCAAGTATCAAGTCAACTTATATTTATTTAAATCTAATCATACCCAACCTAACAAACCAAGATCTAACCTAAATACCAGAGGGGCCAAGTGATAATTAAAGTGATGATGCTTGCTTATTATCTTCTTGTAGGTCAAAATCACATGACCAATATCAAAGGTACATTGTTTGTAAATTTATTTTAGTTCAAGACTTTTTAGACAATCTTTACCATATGCAGGAACATTCCGAAAAAGACTCTTTAATTTTAATAACTATAAATAATAGCATAGAAGCAATAAATATATGTTTTTGTAAGATATTACCATTCATGTCATTGCAACTGGTCAGTAGCTTAGTTGGTTAAAGGTTCTCAGTTTGATCCCAATCAGAGTCGCAACAAATTTTCAGAGATAATAACTACTGGCTTTTAATTTGTCATTGACATATTAATTAATGACACTTTCTAAGGAATAGTCAGCCTTACTTTGTAACAATAACTACATCCGCTCATTTACACTCATCATACTTATTCAAAATCCATATTCATCCATATCTTTATGATCAGCTTAAGAATAAGTTAATAAATAAACATAGACAAATACTTTTATTGAAATGGACAAAAGAGGTAAAGTAGTTATTGACCAACAAGAAATTTAATTTTAAGCTCACTTACCCATGACAACAATTTTTTGAGGTTCTTGTAAAGCCTCCATCGACTTTTTCCCATCTATCAGCCTTTCTTGACTGCAGGAACCGACACCACTTTTGATGCTCACAATAGCATCATCAAATGATGTCAACGTATGAGAGCGAGCAAAACTGACATGTTTCGTCCTGTAATCATTTAACCAGTATAAATCAAGTGAACAGAAAACCTTGGAATATTTAGGTTCTTTCATAAACAAAAGTGCTGTTTAACCTAACCCTGCATCAAATAATTTAACTTATGGAAAAAGATTACTGTTATCTTTTACAGTCTGTTAATATTAAATTTTACATTCACGATGATTGTGGTCAAATTATAACCGCTTTATAAATGCTAATTAACCGATGGTAAATTTATGCAATTCTGTAATCATGATGCAAAAGTTATTTAATAACAATAAATATTGTATTCAATAAAGTGTTAAGATTTAAAAGGTTACCTTTTTAATTATTAAATTATCTTTTAAGATTTTTGTAATATTACCTCCAAGTCCAAGCCATTTGTTTCTAATAAGAGAATCATATACACAGAATTAAATCTTTCTCTATGTTGCCCTGCAGGCTAGAAAAATATATATTTTGTATTTAAATTTGTAGTAATGATTTGTGTTTTTAATGATGTTTTATTGAATTAAATTTGTAATTCTACAACTTAAGGAATGTGTCTTAAATGAAGTTTGCAAAGATGAAATGAGAAAACTTCTGAAATTCTCATTTCCTATATTGCTCAATTTTAAGCGACATGAGAATGTCAACATTCCTTCACAAAGTTAACGAACATTAATGTCTAACTTTCTGAACATTAGACTGTTACCATATTACAAACTTCCACGTAACTATTTTACAAATCCAGTTAGAGAAAAGTAATTTTCAATTAATTAATACTTTTAATATTTTCTGAGTTGAGCTAGAAAACATATTTTAGTAAAATATATTCTATGTCCTTCTACCCAATTAATATCCCCTAATTCCTCATACTATTCAAGGGCCTTTCACTCAGAGTACAAACAGATACAAATTTCCATGGTTCTCTTGGCCAATAACAAAATGACCAGATAGTAAGCAGGAATATTCTCATACAACAAACACAACACATTCTTGACCTCCAACAGAAAATGGCTGTTTATTTTATTTTACAATTCCAACTGTCATCTCCATTTTTACAGTTTTGAACAAATAATATAACTAAAGCAAAGTATGATAATAAATAACAATAGAAAATATATAACTAATAACAATATTATCCAAAAATACCAAGTGGAGATTGAATATCCAATGCTACAACAAATTTTTTTCAACATACATGACCTGAGATCTTCTTGAGTGCTGCTACACTGTCCTGAAAAAAGTCTACAAACTCGGCCACACTGTTTTCAGTTCTCTGTAGTTGGGCTATTGTGCTTTTTTCAGTATTGTTAGTGTGGTGGTATTGCCTAATGAATAGGTCGTTGGATTGAGTGGATGTTGGAGTCTTGTATAGGACCAGGTGCAGTATGTCAGAACAGTCGACTCTGCCGTTAAGGATTTTATGTAGCAGCATAATATCCACAGAAAATCTGCGATCCATAAGAGGCTGGAAGCCCAGATCATGAGACCTTCTTGACACCCAACCATGCGGACAAATCTTCTTTGAATACTCTCCAGTTACTCTATGAGACATTTCTGGTAAGGTTTCCACACTGGTGAGTCATATTCCAGAATTTGGCATACCAAGGCACAACTCAGTAGAGGTACCATTCCTAAAATTCACATTTTATTGACCATTCATGTCCACCCTGAATCATTTTGTGACATTATAAACTAAATAAATATAAATCACTATAAATCACTAGGAAAAAATGTACAATCTAATTCTAAGCACACATATTAAAATATATTTGTTTTATAGTTTTTTCAATATCTGTATAAAAGAAAATAAATAGAAAATGAAATAAATAATAAAACAAATGCACAAAACAATATCCTTCAAACATAACTAAAAAAGTCTTGTTGGATTTTGTCCTGTTTCCAAATTTACTCAGTAAAATGTTTAAATTCTAATAAGAGAAACTAGATTTAACCACAGAGCAAATAACTTTTGTGAATAACTAATCTCTGTACCTACAATATTTAGAAGGAAGCATAAAGAAGAAAGCACAACAATTTAAAAGTGTGAAAGGTATGAGATAAGCAAAATTCATATAATTGTAAATAGCAATATAAGTTTAAGCAACTTAGAGTCAAATACAAATTCTGCAATATTGCGAAAATTCAACTTCATTTGTTTTTACTATCAGTACCTTTGTCTTACCAGCTTCAACCAAACTTTGTTAATAATTTAACTATTGCTTCGAATCAAATCATTTTCAGTATTGACTATTTACTCTGACATTACAACAACCTTATCTATACAAGGAGAGCAGTGAAGAAACAAACCAAATTATAGTAAAGCACTCTAGACTAGCAAAGGCAATTTTGTCTACACAGAAATCGGTTTACTACAGTTTCATTAAAAATAACACAAACTAAATTAAAAAAAAAGAAGAACACGACTAGTATGTTTTATTTGTTTGTATAAATTGGATAATTGATAATTATGATTATTAGTTCTTAGCTTTAGTTTGAATTGAATATACTTAATACATTATGAATTATTCAGCTGTGAAAAGGTTAATCGTGATCATTGCATGGTTGTCAAGAATGCATGAAAATACTAAATCAGTTTGCACAATGACTCTGAATTTCCCTGACATAAAATAATATTGTTAATATATTTAATATGTTAGATTCACTATATTACTACCTATGTGGCATTGTAGGGATGGCAGGAGGTGGTGGTGGGGGCGGTAGATGGGGGTGGGCAGGACAAGGCATGTGACGACCAACCAAATACTCCGAGCTGTAGCTCATGTAATGTGGGCCTCTCCGAGGGTAGCTGTTACACATGTCGTACTCATCTGGACGTATGGACCTCGGCCTTTCCTGGAACAGGACAAGATACCTTTTATGTATTTACAAAGGTAAAGTACTGCAGTGTATATGGTGAACAACCAGGTACTCCGAGTTGTAGCTCATGTAATGTGGGCCTCTCCGCGGGTAGCTGTTACACATGTCGTACTCATCTGGACGTATGGACCTCGGCCTTTCCTGGAACAGGACAAGATACCTTTTATGTATTTACAAAGGTAAAGTACTGCAGTGTATATGGTGAACAACCAGGTACTCCTAGCTGTAGCTCATGTAATGTGGGCCTCTCCGAGGGTAGCTGTTACACATGTCGTACTCATCTGGACGTATGGACCTCGGCCTTTCCTGGAACAGGACAAGATACCTTTTATGTATTTATAAAGGTAAAGTACTGCAGTGTATATGGTGAACAACCAGGTACTCCGAGTTGTAGCTCATGTAATGTGGGCCTCTCCGAGGGTAGCTGTTACACATGTCGTATTCATCTGGACGTATGGATCTCGGCCTTCCCTGGAACAGGACAAGATACCTTTTATGTATTTACAAAGGTAAAGTACTGCAGTGTATATGGTGAACAACCAGGTACTCCGAGTTGTAGCTCATGTAATGTGGGCCAGTAGTAATGGGGGGGATCGGGAGCAGAGGACCTCCTTTCCATGGGCGCGGCCATCTTGGATCACGTGACTAGGTCGGCCATCTTGGATGTGACGTCAGAGGTGTATATATATATATCGGAGGTCGGATGTCGTAATTTTGCGCGGGAACTTTTGGCGCGCATTTTTTTTCAGCCAGCTGTTGCGGCCATCTTGGATGTGACATCAGAGGTGTATATATATATATATATATATCGGAGGTCGGATGTCGTAATTTTGCGCGGGAACTTTTGGCACGCATTTTTTTTTCAGCCAGCTGTTGCGGCCATCTTGGATGTGACGTCAGAGGTGTATATATATATATCGGAGGTCGGATGTCGTAATTTTGCGCGGGAACTTTTGGCGCGCATTTTTTTTCAGCCAGCTGATGCGGCCATCTTGGATGTGACATCAGAGGTGTATATATATATATATATATATCGGAGGTCGGATGTCGTAATTTTGCGCGGGAACTTTTGGCACGCATTTTTTTTTCAGCCAGCTGTTGCGGCCATCTTGGATGTGACGTCAGAGGTGTATATATATATATCGGAGGTCGGATGTCGTTTTTTTGCGCGGGAACGTTTGGTGCGTTGTGGATGTGTGACGTCACCACATTCCTAATTCAGACGACGACGACAACCACGAGATGGCGCGCGCGGCGCACCTCGTGTGAACCCCGTAGCAGACTGCCACTGAGTCATTTGCTGCTCAGTCATTGTGGGGAGTGTCTGTTGTGCTGTTTAGTGCTATTATAAATTCTTCATACTTCTTTAAAAAATACCATAAAGGTAAGAATTTATAGTGTGTTATTAATGTAAACCTAACTTTTTATAATGGTGTAATAAAATGAGATAATTGTAAACCACGATACTTGATTACATTTCAAAAATGCAATAGCCTAGCTTGGTCTTTCTTTTGAAGGAAAAAATGGCTCTCGTAGACCACTGTGTTCATAGAAATTAATTTATTTATAAAAGATTTTTTATAATATATAAATTGTAAACCCAGAAACATGATAACATTTGAAAAAATACAATAGCCTAGCTGAGGTGCTCTTTTGAAAGTAACAAAATATGGGCCTATAGATATTTATTTTATTTATAAAAAAGAATATTTTTATACTTTTAAAATTATGTCTAATTTCGAAGATTTTTATTAGGTGACCTTATAATTTATCTTTGCCACATAGGTATGGATACTTTTAACATGTGATGATTCACCTGTTGAAATCAGATGTGGGAGGAAGAGGTAAATGCACTTATCTAATTTTCCACGTTAAAATTCGAGACAGTGGAATAATATACTACTAAAAACGACACTTTATTACATTTTGTTTTGGTTTTTATTAAGTGGATCGTAATTCCGTAATTTTCTCACAGACTAAAGTGATCTCGCACTAATAACAACTACGAAATTACAGAACTTACGACTGCAATGGTTCGGATGTTACTAAGTGTCTCTGTATTCTGTGTGTTGTAGAATGAAGCGGTCTTTAAACAACAACAACAAGCCGAGTGTCACTGATGGAGATGAGGAAGGAAGTCCATCTGCTAAACGCGCTCGTAGCGATGAGGTCGAGGACACTGTTTCTCTTCAGCAAACACTCACTGAGGACAGGAACGCCGTCAAAAGATCGCACGAGGAGGTGGAATCAGAAATGCCCGCTAAACGACCACGGCCAGAGTTACAGGATCACACATATGCCCGAGAAACTCCGTCGACCGTGGACCGTCCGATCACGGTTAAACGTCGTCAAGCGGACATGATTGATTCGTCACCGACACCGATCAAACGTAAAACACCGGACGACAACGTGTTAGAGTGTGGTCTGTGTAACGTCAATGTCATTCGGAAAAATTGGTCACGACACGTGAAAACAATTAAACACAAACGTCTTTTGGATCCACAGTCAGATATGGTGCTACCCGAGGAACGCGTGCCAGATCCATCGAGGAAACCAGGATAGTCCTCTCCTTCAAGAGGGCTCTAAAGGGAAAGAAAATATAGAAGTCATGCGACACTGGCGATAGAAGTTGGAACTACGTCCAGTTTAATCCGCCGGACGAAGTGCAATATAGTCCCAAGAATCATTTCCTGTATAGTAGGTTTTCGTAGTATTTTCAACCGGAAACCCCAATTACCCCTTCCTCCCGTCTGCCGTCTCCTCAGGTGGCTACACCCAACCTTCTCTGTCTAAATGTATGTTGAGCCGAAAGGCCAATTCTTTTCAACAATTGTCAATTTTCCAGTCAGTACCGGTTTTGCTGCTGTATTTTATTTCTTAACATTTTTTATGTCATTTTGTTTTTATAAAAAATAGTAATATTTGTTTAGAAAAGTAGACTTTTTACAGCGAAATCAATTTATTCACTGATCAAATAGGGGGGTCTACTAAAATATTGAATTTCTACTTGAAACGTTTTCCAAAATCATAATTCTTGTTCAAATCTTGTTATTCTCAAAACGGTTAAAATTTAACATAGTTAGGCATAGGCTTACCATACTTATATTCTACAATTGAAGAGTTTGATTTATAAACATAAAGATACGTTTTACTAAAAACTAAGTAAATTACGTTACAAAGAATGGTTTTTGTAAATATTTCTTAAAGTTCTTGGATTGTGATCTAAATATTGGTTTTTATGTGGTTAAATATTTAATAAAAGGCATTAATTTGCAAATAAATTTCTATTTCGTATCTTTTTATGTTCAGTTGAAGATTAAAACAAAATAATATTAAATGAACGCCACAACAATTCTCAACATACGCTTAAAGCATTAAAGGATACGCTTTACTGAAAACTAATAAATCACGCTAAAAAGTAATGGTAAAAAATACCAACTGTCTATTTATTTTACGTTTTATAGTTTTGTACGGTTTATTAATTATTTTTAATAAAATAAAAATGATTTCACATAAACTGTCATAGTTTTATGGCAGTTACAACATAACACACTAATTTCCAAACATTAAAAAATAATTGAAATGTGGCCACTTTTTTTATTTGCTTCTGAAGTATGCTGAATGAATTACTGCAATACGGAAAATGACACCACGGGGACAATTTGGTTTCAAAAAGCGAACAAAGATTTTCGCGGACAGAGACGAAAACCGAAGCGAACCGTATGAATGATATCAATTATAATTAAAATAATATATTATAATCTTGCTAAATTTTCCCATTGCCATGAGAAAAGCAATTATTTTACTTCGACAACAGTTCTTACACAATTACTTTTCAAAGATTTTAGTTTTACTGATAAATATTTCACAGTATTTTAGAAGTGACAAATTTAATATGATTGAATTAGGCATACACAAATTACTAAATATCACGATTTTTTTAAACACAACTGTTAAAAATAACCAACAATTTAAAAACAGAGAAAGTGCTGTGAGCATATATCAATTTCGAACATATAACTTTAGACGTTCAAAGCAGATTGGGCTCACCTGCCTGACAGTAGTTTGGCCTCATAAACATGTATGTTCGGGGTAGTTTAGACTTACTTAGTCTACCAGTTTGACCTCAGCAATTCACACAGTACTTTGGTCTCAGTTTTTTTATATGAGTAGAGTAGTTTGTAGTACCGCGCAAAGCAGTTATTACGCTCCACTGAAAATAAGGAGGGCTAATAAATTATTGAACTTCTAATCAAAGTTTACTGTAAAATCACGGGTTTTGACAAAATTTGACTCCTAAAACGTTTGAAATTTAAAATTGATTTATATACCACACTTATTATACCCAACAATTGAAGAGTTTGATATAAAAGTGGGGTTAGGTATGCTTAAAGAACTGAGGACAACTATAAATAATGTATTTTACTAAATAGCTGTAACAAGTGTTTAGCACCCTAACAATTTGCTTTACGTGGTTTATTATTCAATAAAATGCCAAACATTTAAAAATAACAATGTATTTTGTACAGTCAATTGAAAAATGAACCATACAAAAATATTTTGATGTTAAAGTAGAATAATATATCCAACTGTCAAATTAAACTGTAGTTTGATTAATATTTATTGTATGGTTTTTACAATTATTTTTAACTAAATAACATATCATTTAACATATTATGTATTGTACAAAGGTAATGTAAGTACTGTAGCACATACAATAATAAGTTTTCTTACTAAGACAATTCCAACATATAAGTAAAAAAAGCATGACAATTGAAGTAAAACTATATAACAACAAATTCTTAAGGCAACTAATTACCTCAAAACTACTGTAGGCCTAATTAAAAAAAATAATTTCACTGTTAATACTACACAGAACATAGTTTACTGAAGTACAACTTAGAACATAGTTAACTGAAGTACAACTTATAATAATACAACAAACATATTGAAAATAAAGTAACCCCTAAATATTTTCTTAAACACCATATAAATAACAGTGACAGGGGATATAGTAACTCAGCAGCCATCTAATTAGTTCCTATGTGTAGGTTTGTTATAGTTAATTTTGTAGTAGTTAATTAATTCCTAATATTGGAATAGTTAATTACAAAAATAATATAAAAATGCATAACAAATAAAAATAAATAACAACTGTGTACAACAATTTTACAAGCCAACTAATTTACTAAAACTAGACGAGCTGGTTGAAAACATGTAATTAATTGAATAGATAGTATGATACATGAACTTAGTACATCTTGTAAAAATGTGGCAAATATATTAAAAACTTTTTTTATAAATGTTTACAAATTACCAATAAAAACATTTTATTACTTTTAATAAATTGTTTTATTGGTAGTTTGTGAAAATATATCAAAAAATGAAGTAATTGACTTAATTTCAAATTAACAAATATTCAAAATAAATTAACTAATAAATATTTCTCACCCTAATAAACTGAACAAACATTACACGCGAAGGATTTACGAAGACTTTGTCGGATCCAACACGACGTACGATGGTTTCGAAAGTATGTGCAAGCGCTGCTGGAGCAAACCTCACGGGTTCATCACCGTGGACACGACAAGGAAGGCACACAACGGCAAGTACAGGTGTATGTTGAAAAACTACATTTTAAACGTCACGTCGAAAAACGATATTTAGGCCGAACGTGGATTAACGATATTTTAACGTTGACTTCGAGAAACGATATTTTGAGCAAACATCAAATAACGTTATTATGACGTTGACGTTAAAATATCGTTTTTAGCCACAACATCAAATGATGTTTTTTTACAGCCTTGTGAATGAATGACGTTACTCCACTGGTTGACTGGACCCCGGTGTTTGATAGTCATTGTATTTTTGAAGTGTAAGTAAGTATTTTTGAAGGCACACAACGGCAAGTACAGGTGTATGTTGAAAAACTACATTTTAAACGTCACGTCGAAAAACGATATTTAGGCCGAACGTGGATTAACGATATTTTAACGTTGACTTCGAGAAACGATATTTTGAGCAAACATCAAATAACGTTATTATGACGTTGACGTTAAAATATCGTTTTTTAGCCACAACATCAAATGATGTTTTTTTTGCAGCCTTGTGAATGAATGACGTTACTCCACTGGTTGACTGGACCCCGTTGTTTGATAGTCATTGTATTTTTGAAGTGTGTATATAAGTAGTCACTACCGACTAGTTACTATTACTATGGATGTAAAGGAAGCTAAACGTCTCGATGCACTCGAGAAGATGCTGATCAGTAAATTCAAGGCAGCCGAGTCGGAAGAACTGAAACAGCGAGCACGAACGGCTGCTGACAATCCGGTACCTAGTGTCGAACCACCGTTTGAGATTTTGAAGCCGTCGTCACCGTTTGCCATACCTCTACCACCACCACCACCACCACCACCACCACTAACGCTTCAATCTACAAAACAACAATCCGCCACGAGTGTTTCCAAACCCAAACAGTTGGAAGTTTTAAACAGGAGGTTGCAGGACGAATTCGCCGAAGTACACGCCACCGAGTTGGCCGAACAACAGGAACGTGAGAAAAAGTACGAGGCCATAACGAAGGCTATCAAACAGAAAAAAGAACAGGACGCCGAGGCCGAGTTGAAAGCCAAAGAGTGGCTACTCAAACAGAAGTACAATCAAATCATGAAAAGGTTTGATCAACGCGGTGCACGACGTTTCACCCCGTCAGTAACCAGTACACCCGAGCGAGCAGGTTATATCGGTGGGAACGACGGTGATGACGATGTTGATGACGATGAAGAGAAGATGGAAGTTGAAGACCTACAACCTACAACTCTACCGAACAAGTCTATGAAGCAGCTGATGGACAAAAGAGTAGTGAACTTGGGTGTTGTCGGCACGCGCTACTTGGCCATATTTATTTTGTTTAAGGTTAATCTAAATATAGTAACATAAATGTTATCTCGTAATTATTTTAACTGTGTGGTATAATAA
Source organism: Stictocephala bisonia (assembly GCA_035578905.1). Taxonomy (NCBI): domain Eukaryota; kingdom Metazoa; phylum Arthropoda; class Insecta; order Hemiptera; family Membracidae; genus Stictocephala; species Stictocephala bisonia. The sequence goes on along the minus strand of JAQJVL010000016.1, from coordinate 3,214,181 downwards.
AAAATACTACGTCATTTGTTAATATTTATATGAATCCAAAAATGCAACTTCAAAAGGAACATATTTTCTAAACGACAGCAAGGATAGACAAATAAGACGGCAGTAGCGGGGCGGCATTTCTTTTTTTATCTATGAGGTCATGGGGAGTAGTGTGTGGGAATTACATACGGTAAGACTGACTTCCTTCCCCTTCGCTTAGTGCAGAGGTTCCCACTGCATCGCGGATGTTCATTTGTTACTTTCGCTTGTTGTCCGTCCGACAGTCACTGTCATAGGTTGAAGATGTTTTAAATTTTATAATAATAAAACTACATAATAGCTCTGTATAGTTATGTAGTGATATTCATTCATTCAAATCGTGGATTCTTTTGTGGCCACATGGACTAATTAGTGAATTTTTGTAAATAATTTGTATTATATATTGTATATTTTAGTGAAGTGGAATTGAATATAGAGTGTGATTTGGTCTTAGTAATGTTATAAATAATTTAAGCTGTTACTTCGTCATGGGGCGTGCGGTAAAAACGCAAAATAAGCGTGTTAGAGCTAAAAAAAAGAATAGGGGAGGTGACTTTCTGACTGAATGGAGAATATTACGGAACTTCCAGGAATACAACGCTGAAAAATGTAAGAAATTCAATTCCCAGACTGCTGTTTCAAATACTGAAACATTTGTTAGTGAACCGCTTAGTGATATAGAGGAGAAGATAGTTGGTGAGGTTCTTGGTGAGAACAGCATTTGTCACAGTACTCCTAGCAATGAACCAAGTACTTCGTATGATGTGACGAGTAACAATTTACATGGACGACGAATTGTTGACATTAATTTTTTTTAAGAAATACAAAGGGTTTCCCAACATGGGCCTTTTGATTGTAATTTTGCTAACATGGTTTTTATTACAGAAATTCATCATGGTCTTAGGTCCAGGTTTAAATTTAGATGTAATATGTGTGGTAGTGTCTGTATGTGTTTTTATACAGACATTTAAAATCTCAAAAATCGTTTGACATACAATACTGAAATTTGGAGTGAAAGTTGATCTTAGAAAAACACATTTCATAAAGCATAATGTGTACCCAGATGAGTATCCTTTCAGTTACAAAAAAATAAGTTTCCTATGTTGTTTATCGCCCAACCTTTTAAATTAGCATATCATTGAATTTTGCACAATGTTTGTCTACAAATATTGTATTTGATTATTGTTGGGTAAAATGTGTAATTTTTTTATATATTTGAATTGAGTGAAAAAAGTACATTTTTGTGAATTTTCCTGAATGTTTCTGACCGAGAGATTCAATTTTAGTATACACTGTATGGGGGTAGTACGCCGGGAAGTGCCTCAACATTTATGTCAGTGAGTGGGTGAGTAATTCCAACCCAGCTATATGTAGAGAAACAAACAAATCTCTAAAATCTAAAATATGTGACAGTCAAAGCTGGACACCATGACAGCATATGTTTTGTAGATATTATTGTAGATTTGATATTGTTATTTAACAAACTATTATGACATTACATCATGTTATTTAACTACAGCAATCTCTGTATAAATATATACTTATGAATATTATTGTAAGGTCAGGGAATAAACTGTACGAATTTCACTATATTTTTAACTGATAATCCAAATAAGAATAATCTTATGTAATCTAAAATTTATGTTGACTATGTCATTTGTGTAGGCTAATAATATAATCAATTGTAAATGATAATTTTAAGCCTGAAAGCCTATTTGAACCTGTTATAAAATTGATTATAGATGTACAGTTTATAATATATTGTGTTTAGTAACTTAGTGTAATATTTAAAGGCCATGTGTTTATTAGGGTGAGAAATATTTATTAGTTAATTTATTTTGAATATTTGTTAATTTGAAATTAAGTCAATTACTTCATTTTTTGATATATTTTCACAAACTACCAATAAAACAATTTATTAAAAGTAATAAAATGTTTTTATTGGTAATTTGTAAACATTTATAAAAAAAGTTTTTAATATATTTGCCACATTTTTACAAGATGTACTAAGTTCATGTATCATACTATCTATTCAATTAATTACATGTTTTCAACCAGCTCGTCTAGTTTTAGTAAATTAGTTGGCTTGTAAAATTGTTGTACACAGTTGTTATTTATTTTTATTTGTTATGCATTTTTATATTATTTTTGTAATTAACTATTCCAATATTAGGAATTAATTAACTACTACAAAATTAACTATAACAAACCTACACATAGGAACTAATTAGATGGCTGCTGAGTTACTATATCCCCTGTCACTGTTATTTATATGGTGTTTAAGAAAATATTTAGGGGTTACTTTATTTTCAATATGTTTGTTGTATTATTATAAGTTGTACTTCAGTTAACTATGTTCTAAGTTGTACTTCAGTAAACTATGTTCTGTGTAGTATTAATAATGCAATTATTTTTTTTAATTAGGCCTACAGTAGTTTTGAGGTAATTAGTTGCCTTAAGAATTTGTTGTTATATAGTTTTACTTCAATTGTCATGCTTTTTTTTACTTATATGTTGGAATTGTCTTAGTAAGAAAACTTATTATTGTATGTGCTACAGTACTTACATTACCTTTGTACAATACATAATATGTTAAATGATATGTTATTTAGTTAAAAATAATTGTAAAAACCGTACAATAAATATTAATCAAACTACAGTTTAATTGACAGTTGGATATATTATTCTACTTTAACATCAAAATATTTTTGTATGGTTCATTCTTCAATTGACTGTACAAAATACATTGTTATTTTTAAATGTTTGGCATTTTATTGAATATTAAACCACGTAAAGCAAATTGTTAGGGTGCTAAACACTTGTTACAGCTATTTAGTAAAATACATTATTTATAGTTGTCCTCAGTTCTTTAAGCATACCTAGCCCCACTTTTATATCAAACTCTTCAATTGTTGGGTATAATAAGTGTGGTATATAAATCAATTTTAAATTTCAAACGTTTTAGGAGTCAAATTTTGTCAAAACCCGTGATTTTACAGTAAGCTTTGATTAGAAGTTCAATAATTTATTAGCCCTCCTTATTTTCAGTGGAGCGTAAAAACTGCTTTGCGCGGTACTACAAACTACTCTACTCATATAAAAAAACTGAGACCAAAGTACTGTGTGAATTGCTGAGGTCAAACTGGTAGACTAAGTAAGTCTAAACTACCCCGAACATACATGTTTATGAGGCCAAACTACTGTCAGGCAGGTGAGCCCAATCTGCTTTGAACGTCTAAAGTTATATGTTCGAAATTGATATATGCTCACAGCAGTTTCTCTGTTTTTAAATTGTTGGTTATTTTTAACAGTTGTGTTTAAAAAAATCGTGATATTTAGTAATTTGTGTATGCCTAATTCAATCATATTAAATTTGTCACTTCTAAAATACTGTGAAATATTTATCAGTAAAACTAAAATCTTTGAAAAGTAATTGTGTAAGAACTGTTGTTGAAGTAAAATAATTGCTTTTCTCATGGCAATGGGAAAATTGAGCAAGATTATAATATATTATTTTAATTATAATTGATATCATTCATACGGTTCGCTTCGGTTTTCGTCTCTGTCCGCAAAAATCTTTGTTGTAACAAAATGTTCGCTTTTCGAAACCAAATTGTCCCCGTGGTGTCATTTTCTGTATTGCAGTAATTCATTCAGCATACTTCAGAAGCAAATAAAAAAAGTGGCCACATTTCAATTATTTTTTAATGTTTGGAAATTAATTAGTGTGTTATGTTGTAACTGCCATAAAACTATGACAGTTTATGTGAAATCATTTTAATTTTATTAAAAATAATTAATAAACCGTACAAAACTATAAAACGTAAAATAAATAGACAGTTGGTATTTTTTACCATTACTTTTTAGCGTGATTTATTAGTTTTCAGTAAAGCGTATCCTTTAATGCTTTAAGCGTATGTTGAGAATTGTTGTGGTGTTCATTTAATATTATTTTGTTTTAATCTTCAACTGAACATAAAAAGATACGAAATAGAAATTTATTTGCAAATTAATGCCTTTTATTAAATATTTAACCACATAAAAACCAATATTTAGATCACAATCGAAGAACTTTAAGAAATATTTACAAAAACCATTCTTTGTAACGTAATTTACTTAGTTTTTAGTAAAGCGTATCTTTATGTTTATAAATCAAACTCTTCAATTGTAGAATATAAGTATGGTAAGCCTATGCCTAACTATGTTAAATTTTAACCGTTTTGAGAATAACAAGATTTGAACAAGAATTATGATTTTGGAAAACATTTCAAGTAGAAATTCAATATTTTAGTAGACCCCCCTATTTGATCAGTGAATAAATTGATTTCGCTGTAAAAAGTCTACTTTTCTAAATCGAATATTACTATTTTTTATAAAAACAAAATGACATAAAAAATTTTAAGAAATAAAATACAGCAGCAAAACCGGTACTGACTGGAAAATTGACAATTGTTGAAAAGAATTGGCCTTTCGGCTCAACATACATTCAGACAGAGAAGGTTGGGTGTAGCCACCTGAGGAGACGGCAGACGAGAGGAAGGGGTAATTGGGGTTTCCGGTTGAAAATACTACGAAAACCTACTATACAGGAAATGATTCTTGGGACTATATTGCACTTCGTCCGGCGGATTAAACTGGACGTAGTTCCAACTTCTATCGCCAGTGTCGCATGACTTCTATATTTTCTTTCCCTTTAGAGCCCTCTTGAAGGAGAGGACTATCCTGGTTTCCTCGATGGATCTGGCACGCGTTCCTCGGGTAGCACCATATCTGACTGTGGATCCAAAAGACGTTTGTGTTTAATTGTTTTCACGTGTCGTGACCAATTTTTCCGAATGACATTGACGTTACACAGACCACACTCTAACACGTTGTCGTCCGGTGTTTTACGTTTGATCGGTGTCGGTGACGAATCAATCATGTCCGCTTGACGACGTTTAACCGTGATCGGACGGTCCACGGTCGACGGAGTTTCTCGGGCATATGTGTGATCCTGTAACTCTGGCCGTGGTCGTTTAGCGGGCATTTCTGATTCCACCTCCTCGTGCGATCTTTTGACGGCGTTCCTGTCCTCAGTGAGTGTTTGCTGAAGAGAAACAGTGTCCTCGACCTCATCGCTACGAGCGCGTTTAGCAGATGGACTTCCTTCCTCATCTCCATCAGTGACACTCGGCTTGTTGTTGTTGTTTAAAGACCGCTTCATTCTACAACACACAGAATACAGAGACACTTAGTAACATCCGAACCATTGCAGTCGTAAGTTCTGTAATTTCGTAGTTGTTATTAGTGCGAGATCACTTTAGTCTGTGAGAAAATTACGGAATTACGATCCACTTAATAAAAACCAAAACAAAATGTAATAAAGTGTCGTTTTTAGTAGTATATTATTCCACTGTCTCGAATTTTAACGTGGAAAATTAGATAAGTGCATTTACCTCTTCCTCCCACATCTGATTTCAACAGGTGAATCATCACATGTTAAAAGTATCCAGACCTATGTGGCAAAGATAAATTATAAGGTCACCTAATAAAAATCTTCGAAATTAGACATAATTTTAAAAGTATAAAAATATTCTTTTTTATAAATAAAATAAATATCTATAGGCCCATATTTTGTTACTTTCAAAAGAGCACCTCAGCTAGGCTATTGTATTTTTTCAAATGTTATCATGTTTCTGGGTTTACAATTTATATATTATAAAAAATCTTTTATAAATAAATTGATTTCTATGAACACAGTGGTCTACGAGAGCCATTTTTTCCTTCAAAAGAAAGACCAAGCTAGGCTATTGCATTTTTGAAATGCAATCAAGTATCGTGGTTTACAATTATCTCATTTTATTACACCATTATAAAAAGTTAGGTTTACATTAATAACACACTATAAATTCTTACCTTTATGGTATTTTTTAAAGAAGTATGAAGAATTTATAATAGCACTAAACAGCACAACAGACACTCCCCACAATGACTGAGCAGCAAATGACTCAGTGGCAGTCTGCTACGGGGTTCACACGAGGTGCGCCGCGCGCGCCATCTCGTGGTTGTCGTCGTCGTCTGAATTAGGAATGTGGTGACGTCACACATCCACAACGCACCAAAAGTTCCCGCGCAAAATTACGACATCCGACCTCCGATATATATATATATACACCTCTGACGTCACATCCAAGATGGCCGCAACAGCTGGCTGAAAAAAAAAATGCGCGCCAAAAGTTCCCGCGCAAAATTACGACATCCGACCTCCGATATATATATATATATATATATATATATATACACCTCTGACGTCACATCCAAGATGGCCGCAACAGCTGGCTGAAAAAAAATGCGCGCCAAAAGTTCCCGCGCAAAATTACGACATCCGACCTCCGATATATATATATACACCTCTGACGTCACATCCAAGATGGCCGACCTAGTCACGTGATCCAAGATGGCCGCGCCCATGGAAAGGAGGTCCTCTGCTCCCGATCCCCCCCATTACTACTTGGGCCTCTCCGAGGGTAGCTGTTACACATGTCGTATTCATCTGGACGTATTGATCTCGGCCTTTCCTGGAACAGGACAAGATGCTTATATGTATTTACAAAGATAAAGTACTGCAGTTTATGTGGTGAACAACCAGGTACTCCTAGCTGTAGCTCATGTAATGTGGGCCTCTCCGCGGGTAGCTGTTACACATGTCGTATTCATCTGGACGTATTGATCTCGGCCTTTCCTGGAACAGGACAAGATGCTTATATGTATTTACAAAGATAAAGTACTGCAGTTTATGTGGTGAACAACCAGGTACTCCTAGCTGTAGCTCATCTAATGTGGGCCTCTCCGAGGGTAGCTGTTACACATGTCGTATTCATCTGGACGTATTGATCTCGGCCTTTCCTGGAACAGGACAAGATACCTTCTATGTATTTACAAAGGTAAAGTACTGCAGTGTATGTGGTGAACTACCAGGTACTCCAAGCTGTAGATCATGTAATGTGGACCTCTCCGAGGGAAGCTGTTACATATGTCGTATCCTTGATTATATACGCATATAATCAAGGGTCGTATTTATCTGGATGTATTGATCTCGGCCTTTCCTGGAACAGGACAAGATACCTTCTATGTATTTACAAAGGTAAAGTACTGCAGTGTATGTGGTGAACAACCAGGTACTCCTAGCTGTAGCTCATGTAATGTGGGCCTCTCCGAGGGTAGCTGTTACACATGTCGTATTCATCTGGACGTATTGATCTCGGCCTTTCCTGGAACAGGACAAGATGCTTATATGTATTTACAAAGATAAAGTACTGCAGTTTATGTGGTGAACAACCAGGTACTCCTAGCTGTAGCTCATGTAATGTGGGCCTCTCCGAGGGTAGCTGTTACACATGTCGTATTCATCTGGATGTATTGATCTCGGCCTTTCCTGGAACAGGACAAGATGCTTATATGTATTTACAATGATAAAGTACTGCAGTTTATGTGGTGAACAACCAGGTACTCTTAGCTGTAGCTCATGTAATGTGGGCCTCTCCGAGGGTAGCTGTTACACATGTCGTATTCATCTGGACGTATTGATCTCGGCCTTTCCTGGAACAGGACAAGATACCTTCTATGTATTTACAAAGGTAAAGTACTGCAGTGTATGTGGTGAACAACCAGGTACTCCGAGCTGTAGCTCATGTAATGTGGACCTCTCCGAGGGAAGCTGTTACATATGTCGTATCCTTGATTATATACGCATATAATCAAGGGTCGTATTTATCTGGATGTATTGATCTCGGCCTTTCCTGGAACAGGACAAGATACCTTCTATGTATTTACAAAGTTAAAGTACTGCAGTGTATGTGGTGAACAACCTGGCACTCAAAGCTGTAGCTCATGTAATGTGGACCTCTCCGAGGGAAGCTGTTACACATGTCGTATCCTTGATTATATACGCATATAATCAAGGGTCGTATTTATCTGGATGTATTGATCTCGGCCTTTCCTGGAACAGGACAAGATACCTTCTATGTATTTACAAAGGTAAAGTACTGCAGTGTATGTGGTGAACAACCTGGTACTCCGAGCTGTAGCTCATGTAATGTGGACGGACCTCTCCGAGTGCAATTACTTCATGATTGTCAATTTTATATGGTAATTAGGGGTAACCCCTGCACGCTTCATGTGCCAAACCTAATTCTCGCTGCGCTTGATACCTCAGCCTTCGGCCTCGGCATCTGACTTTGACTACAAATAATAGTAGATTATCTGTATAACGTAAAATCACAATATTACATTTATTTACACTATTTCAGTCACAATACTTGTGTTACTGTCTATTTATTAGTATAGGGTATTACTTAGCCTATTTCAAAAGTGTTTATTTTGCTTAACAGTTGTAGATTCAACTCTTAATGTCTCAATGTTTAATTTGAGATATACTAAATAAACATGTTTATTTACAAAACAGCTGTTATTAGTTTAATATAAACAACCCAATGTTATTCCTATGGGGAAAAGGAAATGCTGAGGAGCTGTTTGTACCCCTTAGGAATGCAATTTTGAAAAATCCTTTCTCAGTGGGTCCCTTCAATACTAAAGCTAACTTCCTTTGAAATTTCCTGTAAATCCTTCTGGTGGTTTTGAGATCTTGTGTTGAGTGAGTGAGTCAGTCAGTGGTATATGGCTTTTATAATATATATAGATAGATTTATAAAACATGTGATTTATTGTTATTCATCTTGTTAAATTAATTCATATTCATAAAAACTTGCTTCATGGGTGACAATTATTTTTATTTGCTTTCTTAATCTTAGTAGTTTGTCTAATTTTTATCTGTTTAGTTTAATTTTAGTTTTAGTTAACACCCAATGTAAATTTTCTTCACTTATGATTTTTTGTCTGAACAATTTATTTTAATAGCCTCTGTTAAGGCAATCCAGGCAAAATTTATCATTATATTTATGCAACTTTATTTTGCACGATATTGACATTGACTGTAATTGCTTGGTATGCCAACCTGTTAAAAATTAATTAAGCCTCCAGCATGTATAAAATTGTCAAATTTTTAACAGTATTAATGAATAAATAATAAGAAGTCAGGCAAAAGATCTCATTGTAGAATAAATAACCTTCCAAAAGTAAAAATAGTAATATTTCCTGTTTGTTAAAAATTTTACTTTAAGTTAGAGATCAATGCATTTCTTCATTGTTAGATATAAGACATTTAATTCTGAGCAAATAAATTCGTCTGAGATTAATTTTAAGAACTAAATTAACTTTCCCAGGAATAGTGATTTTTCAAATCCACCCTTGCAGTATTTTGATAGCTTTAGAGAACAGAATGGAAACTGGCTTTAGCAATGTGTAAAGTTTGAGTGGAATAAATACACTTTGGTCGTACATTAAAAGCTTAAAGGTTCTTCCAGACAGAACGTATTGTTTGTTTTGTACTACAGTGGTCGTTTACTGACAATAAAGTTCTTGTCAATTTACCATCCTGATAGCTTCCTCCTCCTCCGTCATCCAGGCGTAACTGTTTGGATCATTGCACAGGGACTTTGGCCTCCTTCTGAAGTACACAGCCTCGTCATGGGGGAAGTACCGGGGCCACCTGGGGAAAGGGGCGTAGTCATGAGGTGGCCGTCGACATAGCTCTGCCAGGTTCTCGTCGGACGGTACTTTTCGGCGAACACAGACTGATAGCAGCCCAGGACTTCTAGAACTACACGATGAATCCTGCAACATTTCAATCCAATAACTGATATTTTGGAGATAAGGAATGCTTTGCACAGATTAACTGTATAAGTGTTTGTTCTTATAGTTTTCGTATCAAACCTTGATTGTATTTTATCAAGTCATTAAAAAGACATGAATTGTTTGTAAGTTACATACGCAAACATAGACGTTAAATAAAAAGAGATAGCCCGCCCCCAGTTATGTTATGTTTTATATTTATACATACCACACCATTTATACATTTATACCAAACGAACAATATCCTGAAGTTTTTAACAAGAATTTTAAAACATCCTGTCTAAATAAACTGATGGCCAGGAAGTATAATATGAATTCATTTCAAATACCGGCATATTAAGAGAAATTAGTAAACAAAAAGTTAGTATCTTTAGGCAAATATATTTTTTACCAAAACAAAGAGTGTAGTAATGCTTTTTTCTTGGTCAAATGAAGGGTGTAGCCTATAATAGTCAAATAAAAATAATAATAATAATAATAATACATACTCATTATTGCAAACGTAACAATCTAACAATATTTAAGTTGGGAATATCCACTTTAAAAATAAAAATGTAAAAAAAATCAAATAAATAAATATTGTAATTTTTCATTGTAGGTGGATCGAATACTTGCACAACCTACCATCATAACTATGTAAAAGCATAGGAACCTTAATTAATACGTTTTGTAACTTTCAAACATTATGAAATACTTATTTCATAACAGTAAGAAGAGTTTACAAATACACCATCAATAACGTAAATTTGAATTCGTTTCTTGTTCTAATTCGTTTTCATAGCTCAAGTCTCATTAATCTGCACACATTTTTTTATAACATACACAATTTGTGGATTTGTCAATGAAGAACTTACCATTGGGGTACATCCACCACAAACAGATGATAGTGTCATTTATTTTATCACACAACTTCAATTCATAAGAGTGTATGCCTACATAATTTATAATTCTAGACTTTTTAGAGATAAACAATTGAATATAACACATTATGTGTGTGAATATTAGGAAACTGCCTGACAACAGACCAATGAATTGAAGTTGAAGTCACTAAATTCCAGAGAAAATAAATCCCTGAAGTTGTGGTCACCAACTGTTACATAAACCAAAGACCTAAAGTTGAAGTCACTAACTGTTACAGAAACCAATGAATTGATGTTGAAGTCACCAACTTCCACATAAACCAAAGACATCAAGTTGAAGTCACTAACTGTCACAGAAACCAATGAATTGATGTTGAAGTCACCAACTTCCACATAAACCAAAGACATCAAGTTGAAGTCACTAACTGTCACAGAAACCAATGAATTGATGTTGAAGTCACTAAATTCCAGAGAAAATAAATCCCTGAAGTTGTGGTCACCAACTGTTACATAAACCAAAGACCTAAAGCTGAAGTCACTAACTGTTACAGAAACCAATGAATTGATGTTGAAGTCACCAACTTCCACATAAACCAAAGACATCAAGTTGAAGTCACTAACTGTCACAGAAACCAATGAATTGATGTTGAAGTCACCAACTTCCACATAAACCAAAGACATCAAGTTGAAGTCACTAACTGTCACAGAAACCAATGAATTGATGTTGAAGTCACCAACTTCCACATAAACCAAAGACCTCAAGTTGAAGTCACTAACTGTCACAGAAACCAATGAATTGATGTTGAAGTCACCAACTTCCACATAAACCAAAGACTTCAAGTTGTAGTCACTAACTGTCTCAGAAAGCAATTACTTGAAGTCACTAATTATCATATAAACCAAAGAGCTGTTGCTAAAGTGACTAATTGTAACAGAAACCAAATATTTGAAGTTGAAGTCACTTAACTGCCACAAAAACCATAGATTTAAATTTAGGTCACTGACTGTCAGTATAAGCAAAGAATTGATATTAATGCTGTCGAAATTTATGTAATGTATCCAACTCTTAGAATGTACTCATAATGTATAGTATAGGAAGAGATTTACACTAAGGTCCTACATTTCGTCAAGGCGTTGGGTGAGGGTGAAATTTGACTTACACTGAGGTCCTACACTGTCCTATATTTCCCCAAGGCCAAGGTGTTGGGTGAGGGTGAAGTTTGACTTACACTGAGGTCGACATGGTAGGATGACAGACAACCAAACAGCCCTCCCGAGCCCTGGATGTCCTCGAGACCGTGCAGTTGCTTGTCGTTGATGCAATACTGTTCTCGGATGTCTTCTTTAGAGTAGAGAGGGGTGCCTCGCTTGCTTCGGCCCAGCTGCTTGCGCCGCCCCATCCCCATTAGCTCATCTTCCGACTCGTAGGTGGTGGGCTCCGCCACGCGGATATCAGCCTACACAAAATACTTGTACATTAATAACGTTTTGTGAAGAATAAACAGGCAAGTTAGAAACAACTTTTATTTACTCGAAAGATCAAATATTAACAATTTTACTATTGCCATTATCCTATATCATGGACAAACTCATGTGTCATGTGATTATAGAATAATTAATTTTTAATGAAAGATATTATTTTATCTGATGTTTGTGTAAAAATAAGGCTGCTACTTACAGGTACATAATATTTAACTCAACCTACTTAATACACAATAATTATGATAATGATAATATTTTAATAATATTGTAAATAATCAAAAACACAAATAAATCATGAATTTATGGCTATTAAATTGTATAATAAATTACCTTATAAATTAAGAAGTCTGGAAATGAAACAATTAAAAAAAAAATTATATGCAACTATTTATCAGAAGAGTGTTTATACAACATTGAAGATTAAAAAAAAATCAACTGTAATTTATATGTAGATTTAAGTCAATTTTTATTATATTTATTATATTATATACTGTAATACCTCATTTGAGGTTTGATGCAATAAACATTACTATGCAATTATGATTATGCAATAAAAGAGCTAATCAATCTAGTTGAATAATTTGTAAAAGAAATATTTTGAAAAAAAATTTATATAGATATTTTAGAAAATATCATATACTGGATGAACTATGAACTTGAATAAGAATTCTAGTTATAAAATATATTAAAGAAAAAAATCTATACTACGATATACTTATGTCTTTGTGTTTAAATATTGATCTTCCATCACAAAGCTAAATGTAAGTTATGAAACCATTAAAAACCTCCTTCTCTGATTCAATAAAGTCCAGGGTATTTTCCCTGAAAAGAACGTAGTAATCAATAATTAACTATGTGATCCATAGTTTGAGTTTCAGATCCTCAATCTCATAATTCATCTTTTGACATTCTCCACTTATATTTCTTGTATTTCCACCTTTCCACCTGTACGAGAGAGACTCAACCTAGTCCACTCCTTACGAGGAAGGTTCGTATGATAGTCATAGGGTCTAATACAAAAAACTTGCTCCGACTGTCAAACATAACCCAAGCTAATTGGTCAGAAACATGCGGCCTATTCTTCATCTCATTCAATCTGTATACAGCGTCTTTGTCAGAAGGTTAGCGAGTTAACTTAGTATATAAGTAGAAAATGCATTTTGCTATGTCTATAGGTCTTAGAGAAACCAAGCGTGATTTGATAAAAGACTTGCCAGTGGACAATTCCTATAGTAGAGTCCAACCTGCCTGGCGCGATGGGTAACATTTAGGGGGTTTTTTATAGCAGTTACCCACTTCTTTCTTTTGGGATTATCAAGAGAGTGCAGCAAGCTGCCAAATGTGTCAGAGTTTTCGTTGTTCTTAAAGATCTCTATAGACATTCTTGGTTCTATCCTGGTATGCATTCTTTTCTGAAGCTCCTAGGGACACACGCCTCATAAGTGAACATGTCAAGGATCATTAAATGAGCACAGTTATTTATTAAAGGTGGAATGAACCAGATACCATCTTCAAGTCTTGATGAAAAAAGCCTCCTGCACAGCTTCGATAAAGTTCAATCTAGGCTGGGGAAAAGATTGGACAATGGGAACATGAATTCCTACAGATATCGTAACAGGCCTGTGTTGTGAATGGGAGAAGGCACCAAGGAGAACCATACTAACTGTTAGGGGCCTTAAAGATTGTTCACACGAACAACAGTATAAGTTTGAGAAATAACCGTGAAGCCAACAAGCTGAGAAGTACTTGTAACTTTAGTATTAAAAAAAAGGTTAGAGTCCCCAACATACAGGACATGGTGTTTGAGAACTGGAAGTACTGCATTTGACCAAAGTATATTAGATGGTTTGTATATGCTACATTCACTATGGTAGTTTCAGATAATTTTACGGTTTTAACCCCATCAATGCCGTTTCACATACGTTGCTAAGCTAAAAGTTTTATGTCCAATACCTCCACCAGTATACCTTAGAATGCTTCTTGCACTATTTTCTAGTTCTGAAGTGTGTGTATTTTAGTTCAAAGATATCAAAACTGTATTCAGAGATAACTTTTATAAATCATTTACATTTAGCTCTACTCAGACCCTATAGATTGAAATGATAGATGTTCAAAATATAACTGATTTATATTTTTATAATTTAGTTTTTTTTTGTTGGCAGCTGACATAGTTGTGAGATCACACAAGTGACGATTCGCCAAAAACGTCGTCATTTGTTTAGCGTCACCCAAGGGACACGTCAGCTTAAGGACTGCTGCGGATGTTAACAACACCTTCCCCAATCTATATTTGGTATCTGGTTATTGAATGAATAGAAAAATTCGATGCAGTTGAAGTTTATAGGAATGTATACTTAGCAGTGAAAAAATGAAATACCTAAAGGTTTGCTAATAAAAATAACCTCTAAATTTGCTCAAATTTGTGATTTCATTGTCTAGGTGTGTAATAATCATAGATAATTATGATTAAATAAAACTACAACATAGAGTTTGATCAATTTGTAACAAGCCCATCACACATAGTGAGTGGAGTTTGTGATCAGAGACGTGGGATGCGATGTTTGTCTGTTCTTGTATAGCCGAGGGCTGTTAAACTCCATCCTTTGGCAAGTCAAGCTAAAGCAATCTCAGTCTAGAGAGATAATGGTTTTATCATTAGTCTCTTATATGACATGTTCAATACGATCACATGAAACAATATGCATAAGTAACTTATTGTTAATGTTAATTATATGGAATTTTGTATTATGTTTACTTAATTATACTTGTAATGATGGTATAATCATGTTTTTGTGGTTAAATCCTGACCCTACTTAATTATATAAAACATTTTAAATCATATATTTCGGGAATGATAATAGTTGTCAATATCTCAGTTATTATAACAGGGTAATTTTATAAAGGAACTCAAACTCGTAGGCCCTATAACTAAAACTATATGAGTTTGAAGGCCTAACTCAAATAAAAACTCGGAAAAAAGGTTAGTGTCTCGAATGGGAGACTCAAATAAAAGACCCTAACTTGACAGCTACCACATATATGTAAACATTTTATGGGTGACATTCTACTGACAGACAGTCACGAACTTTTTAAGACAGGTCTCGATGTATGACAGCTCTACGGCCGTATTTATAATTATAATATTCACGTTTGAATAGAATGTTTGTATACGGAAAACTAACACTATACGCTGCTAGTCATATAATATTTCGCATTCTGGTTTATTATTACTGTAAATAGAAAAAATTGCCAAATTTACTGAAAATGAAGCAACTCTTTCTAGAAAAAATTATTTAAAAAAACACTATACTACATGTATATAAATAAAGTACTAGTTTTGTTTGTACATTGGTGAGAATAGGTAAATTTTACGTATTCATTTATACGCTTCTTACCCAAACGTTCAAAAAACGAACCATATCTCATTATTTCAGTTTTTGTTTATCTTTATGTTAGTAACGCTTCCTTTGCTCGCTTTTCAGGGAACTCAAGAGTACCGATGTTCATGAAACTACTGTATATAATAAAATTTCATACAAACGTGGGAAGGTTTTAGACTATTTGAATCTTTAGAATTCATCTTAGGATTTCACCCCCACTACTTCGAAAGTTACCATATACAAAGTAAAGACAAGTGAACCATTTTTTAGTAATTTAAAGTCATTGAAAGAACTACAGTATTTTTCATGACCACTGATGTTTGACAGGGAAATTTTACAAACTACAGTACATTTATGGTTTGAAAATGTCTACGATAGATTTATTGAAAAGTAGTACAGTAGTTAGGGCCAGGGGTGTTGGAGTGCTGGTGTCGGACGATATCCTTAGCTAGGATAGTATCAACACGGGACATATATTGTCAAGTAAACATGGAAACGACAGTGGTAAGGCAATCGGCCAATATTTCTAATATTTTAGCAATTAAGTTTCTATACTTGTAATGGGATTTGTTTTTTAATGATATAATTAGTTGCAGTAATATTTTGTAATTTATTGATATCTAGTGAAGGACTATTGTCATTCTGCATTTGAAATAAAATATAGTTGTTGCTGTAGGTACATACCTGAATGGAAACATCGTTTAGGGGGTTAGGCTTTAAGCTGACGTCGCGTAGGGCGGATCTTAGGCCTGAAACAAAAACACATTTTATTAGCATTATTTGAAACTGAAAAAAAACAACTTAAACGTATAAAAAAGACTTAATTTAATATATTTAGTATAGAAACCAATGTATGTGGTCGAAATGGACAACGTTAAATGGGGTAAATAAATGCAGATAAATTCTCTAATTAGTTAAAGGTTTTTTTTTCACCTGACGATGAAGATAGATATTTTTGAAAGTAGAGAACGGTTTCTTAATTCACCCTAAAGATCTTAAATACGTGTAATCTAGCAATCCTTGCAAATATTTAACCAAATAAGTTCTTTCTCCTCTATATTAGATAGAATATCTATCTCCTCTACATATTTATTTTATTAAAGAAAAATTAATTTTTTTATTTGCAAACAGTTTGATTGTTTCCATAGGCAACTCGGTGACGTCTAGATTGTCTCTCAATGATAATTTAGTGAGTAAAATTTGTTAATTGACTACCTAGAATGTTTGGTTGATAATTACTGATATCTGCGAGTCTCTAAAAGCAATTTATAAGGTAACAGAAATAATTTACTAAAGTAACACACAAACATGTAAACTACTGAACTATCCACATGTGCGAAATTAATGGGTGTACTCGACAAATACTTCAGACCACTAGTCTACCATGTTCGAACATGTTGCTTCAGTGACATGTAAAGTTCAGGCTGAAGTTACATGTTGATGTTGGCTGAAGTGTACGGAGACACTGTTGTTGATGTTGTGCCAGTAGAGTAGCAGTGAGCAAACACTACACCCAATCCCTCCCACGCCTCCTCTCAACATTAGAGTACTGTACCACACCACTTTTCAGCTCTCAGTAATCAATAAATAATCTTCAACACACTAGTAAATATAGAATGTGCGTTGTGTGAAAAAAAGTTGTTGAGTTGATCAGCCTTAAATATTCAACCCGCTCAGAATTCTTGAGCACTCAAAACGTTTAAAAAGGTTTAAGGGCTTAAAAACTGAATTCACTCCCCAACGTCATATTTGCCAATTTCCTCTAGTAAATTTAAGCTTGATTAAAAAAACATGCCAATAAGCAGTAAGTATTAATGGTATATACATTATGTCAGACGGATTATACACTAAATATTCTCCTACTTCTGGGTTGAGCTTGTGACATCTTCCTTCGTACAGTCATGAACTATTCGAAAACGCACAAAACATGAGAATATCTTTACCCTCCATATATATTTATAATAGTTTCCACCTAACACCTTGTGTAAACACAATCCATCACTTCTCACTATCCCATCACTATTCGTTGTACACCCCACACAAGTTTCTACCTAACACCTTGAGTAAACACAATCCATCACTTCTCACTATCCCATCACTATTCGTTGTACACCCCACACAAGTTTCTACCTAACACCTTGAGTAAACACAATCCATCACTTCTCACTATCCCATCACTATTCGTTGTACACCCCACACAAGTTTCTACCTAACACCTTGAGTAAACACAATCCATCACTTCTCACTATCCCATCACTATTCGTTGTACACCCCACACAAGTTTCTACCTAACACCTTGAGTAAACACAATCCATCACTTCTCACTATCCCATCACTATTCGTTGTACACCCCACACAAGTTTCTACCTAACACCTTGAGTAAACACAATCCATCACTTCTCACTATCCCATCACTATTCGTTGTACACCCCACACAAGTTTCTACCTAACACCTTGAGTAAACACAATCCATCACTTCTCACTATCCCATCACTATTCGTTGTACACCCCACACAAGTTTCTACCTAACACCTTGAGTAAACACAATCCATCACTTCTCACTATCCCATCACTATTCGTTGTACACCCCACACAAGTTTCCACCTAACACCTTGAGTAAACACAATCCATCACTTCTCACTATCCCATCACTATTCGTTGTACACCCCACACAAGTTTCTACCTAACACCTTGAGTAAACACAATCCATCACTTCTCACTATCCCATCACTATTCGTTGTACACCCCACACAAGTTTCTACCTAACACCTTGAGTAAACACAATCCATCACT
Source organism: Stictocephala bisonia (assembly GCA_035578905.1). NCBI lineage: Eukaryota > Metazoa > Arthropoda > Insecta > Hemiptera > Membracidae > Stictocephala > Stictocephala bisonia. Next base: position 3,195,919 of record JAQJVL010000016.1, on the reverse strand, counting down.
TCTCACTATCCCATCACTATTCGTTGTACACCCCACACAAGTTTCCACCTAACACCTTGAGTAAACACAATCCATCACTTCTCACTATTCGTTGTACACCCCACACAAGTTTCCACCTAACACCTTGAGTAAACACAATCCATCACTTCTCACTATCCCATCACTATTCGTTGTACACCCCACACAAGTTTCCACCTAACACCTTGTGTAAACACAATCCATCACTTCTCACTATCCCATTACTATTCGTTGTACACCCCACACAAGTTTCACTTTATTAAGTTATAATTCAAACAAAACTTGTTTTTATTACAGGGGCGAAGTAGGTAAATCTAATTTTAACTTCTGAATATTTCAACGAGATTTGAAAACTTTTGCTCAAGTTTGTCAATTGCCTTGTGAGAAGTTGTAACAGTATTTGTAACCGAGCTGTACAATTTGTATTTCTATTCTTGTTTGAAACATATTTATGTGATGATGAAGAAAGGAAATGGCATTCATACATTGGGAATGGTTGTATTGTACAGTGTATGTTGTGTTCATGTTTTTTCATCTAAAAAAATTAATGAATTTATTAAGTGTTTGTCCTTAAATATTCTATTTATCCTAACTCTATGGCTTCGCTTATACTGATATTTAATAAATTAAAATTATTGTATTATTTATTTATCGTAATTTTCAATTAAAAAACATATTGCAGAGATAAAAAAACCATATAATTTATTACTGCGATAACGGTGTAAAATAAAATGTGTTCTAAGAGACGGATTTATCTACAACACATGACGAGCTAATAAATAGGCCTAACGACGTTGAACACTCGGAGTTCATAGTTTAAAATTGACTGTCTTTCGTTTGTAATTGTACAGTATTTTAACTACTTTTGTGGAAAAAAAACTCCGTAGTCAAATTCAAAATTACCTCTGTAGAGACTCAATTCTACGAAGAACCGTTAAAAATGTACACCAATAAAAATATTAAATCACTACATTAAGAGTTCGTAACATTGCAACATTTACAATATTTAGTAAAATATGTCTTCCTTTGATATTGATTTTCTAAAGAAAGAACATAATTATTTAAGTAGGCTACAGTAAAATAATAGTGGAGAAGTTGAATATAAACTAGAACAAAATTATGTAAGTAGGCTACAGTAAAAAAATAGTGGAGAAATTGAATATAAACTAGAACAAAATTATGTAAGTAAGCTATAGTAAAAATAATAGTGGAGAAATTGAATATAAACTAGAACTAAATTATGTAAGTAGGCTACAGTAAAAATAATAGTAGAGAAATTGAATATAAACTAGAACAAAATTATGTAAGTAGGCTACAGTAAAAATAATAGTGGAGAAATTGAATATAAACTAGAACAAAATCATGTAAGTAGGCTACAGTAAAAATAATATTGGAGAAATTGAATATAAACTAGAACAAAATCATGTAAGTAGGCTACAGTAAAAATAATAGTGGAGAAATTGAATATAAACTAGAACAAAATTATGTAAGTAGGCTACAGTAAAAATAATAGTGGAGAAATTGAATATAAACTAGAACAAAATTATGTAAGTAGGCTACAGTAAAAATAATAGTGGAGAAATTGAATATAAACTAGAACAAAATTATGTAAGTAGGCTACAGTAAAAATAATAGTGGAGAAATTGAATATAAACTAGAACCAAATTATGTAAGTAGGCTACAGTAAAAATAATAGTAGAGAAATTGAATATAAACTACAACAAAATTATGTACACTTTAAAAACTTAACGAATACCATTAGACTTATAAACAATATATAAAAAAAAAAAAAAAAAGAGACGGAGTTACCTAAAGTCCAACTAGCTGAAAGTTCTTTCACTATGTATTTTACATGGAAAGAGCAATAATATCAGAGAAATAATGACAAAGGCATCTCATTCCATTCTACTCGAATAATTTTATTTTATTTAATCAATTAAGTTTCAAGCTTAAAATATCTAAATATTAAATTAAAGCCGTTTAAAAATTAAATTCAATTGAACAGGTGACAATCGCTGCATCCTTAAATGGCAATGTAATGAGATTATTAGAGTTAGTAGATATATCGAATCGCAAGAAATAAAATATGTCCATAAATGAATTTTTACAAACTAAATAATATGTATTATCCTAATATACATCCTAAGTTACCTACAACACATAGACTGTACTCAATTACGTCCGACAAATCTTGTATTTGTTCGAAAAACATAACGTCTAATATTATAAACAGGCGTTTTTGGTTTTCATAAAACTTACACATTCCATAACATTCAGGTTGCGCGCGACCACAAATTAAAACGACAGATGGAAATGGAAAAGGCATCGTTGCCTTTTGGCAACTCTAACTACTTTAGATGAAAGCTCTTGGTCTGAAAAAATAATGACATAAATCAACCGTATTTATGTTTCCTTTTAACAGCTGATTTAATTGTATATTTCATAACAAGAGTGGAAAGTGGGGTTTTGCATGTTCGAGACCATATGTTTGAAGTGCGAGACTTGTCGAGCACTTCAATTGGTCGAGAACATAAAAAACAACTTCAATTGGTCGAGAACATAAAAAACACTTTCACTCGAGTTTTGAACGATACTTTTCACTACACTACGGAATAAAAACAGGTATTGTTGACTTTGGAAAATTTTCGGTTGTAAACAATGTTACTTTTGGTAGTAAACAATAGACAGCTGTTGAAAATATGATGTTTCCAAGGTTGTAAACACATAACAAAACAGCTAAACTCATAGTAGTGTAGTGAAAATGAGTTTTTATTCCGTAGTGTAGTGAAAAGTATCGTTCAAAACTCAAGTGAAAGTGTTTTGTATGTTCTCGACCATTTGAAGTGCTCGACAAGTCTCGCACTTCAAACATATGGTCTCGAACATGCAAAACTCCACTTTCCACTCTTGTTATTAAATATACTATTTCGTAAATATGTTTTAGTTATTGGTTAATATAAATAATTACAATACTTTATATTATTGAGATATTCTATTCATTTACAATGGATAGTTTTCCCCTTATATCTGTTTATGTTTTTTCTTTATTCAATTATTTTCATGATAGGAACTCGAGTTTATTACTTTCGTAATGGAAATTTTATAACCTGAGCAAATAGATGTATAACGAATGTGAAGTACTAAACAGCAGTTCAAAGACATTTTAGTCACTCTCAAATAATCGGCTATTCTGTAGGTCCCTATATATATATATATATATATATATATATATATATATATATATATATATATATAATATATATATATATATATATATATATATATATATATCTGCAAATATATTTGTCATTTTGGTGATAATCCCATCCACATAATATTTTAGCTCAAACCTAAAACGTTAACTTAAAAAAAACCCTATAAAATAGATAAAATTTTAATAGGGTTTGTTAAGTTTTATGAAAATTTTTATACGATTAATAAAATTAATGCTAATATAAGAAAAATTGGCTTTTATTCGACTCATTATTTAAATTTATTACCATTCATAAAATTATATCATTTATTTCATTTCCAGTAGGAAACGTTCTTTAAAAGTATGATATTAATGGTAATAGTAAACAAAAGAAAAAAAACACTCAACGTAAATTGAACAGGAAGACATTAGATAAAAACATTTGGATCTTTGGAAACTTAAGGCGAGGCAAGATAGTAGCTGAAAACTAAGTCAGTAGAGGAGAGATGCGAAAATATAAGGGTTTATAGTAGAATTATGTATTAGAATATTATCACTAGACTGAAAAATATTTAGGAATACTAGAAATGAATACCATTTGTCATAGGGATGGTAATTAATAATTGAATTTCTCAGAAATAGTTGGCCTTAGTTTGTAACAATGACTACATTCACCCATCTACACTTATCACACTCATTCGAAATCTATATTCACCCATATCTTAACTATCGAAGTCATAAGAATTAATAAATGAAAACCCATGTTAAATAATACGGCAAGGTTGTTAAACTTACCTAGACTATATGTAAATAAAAAGATGAAATACTAAATTGTTACGATAAAACATGTATATATATATGAGAAATACAGGTTGGATATTCGATAAAACATGTATATAAATGATAAATACATGTTGGATCTTCGATAAAACATGTTTATACATGATAAATACATGTTGGATCTTCGATAAAACATGTATATAAATGAGAAATACACGTTGGTCGATAAAACATGAATATACATAAGAAATACATGTTGGATCTTCGATAAAACATGAATATTTCTATGGAGCAATACGAGAGAGAGAATTTCTCTGGGACCAATTCGATACAGCTTATCCAGGAGAATGTAATGATTCACCTTGTCGAAACCTTGCTAATACAAAACAAGGCACCGATGGAAGCATTTCCCCTGTCATTAGATTGTACAAGTGATGAAAGTAAAAGTCAAAGGCAAATCAGTAATCCTGAGATGCCTTTGCTTACTAAGGAAAAAAATTAATAAAAAAAAAAAAAAAAAAAAAATAGGAACACTAGTCCAAACAGGTATAAGTATAAATGAGGTGGGGTGCTAAAATTACACACAGGGAGCAAAAGCAGGGCACGTACCGAAGTGTTATTTAATCAGGGATGACTGTTTATTAAAAACTAATTTTTACAAAAAATAAGTAACAAGACAATTATCTATAACTTGCGTTTATACTGTATAGGCAAATAGGTAAAATTATACACTAATAGTCTGTGGTAGTAAATATTTGTAATGCGCTTGATGCTTTATTCTAAAATGAATTTCGTTCATAAGTTGAAAATTTTTTCAACTTTACAATTTTACACATTCTATCTCACTTATTAACTATACTCATAGAGAACCTACATAAATTGTTTTTACAAATCTATTTTAAATGACCTTGTCTTATACACGTTTTGTTGTCATAGTTGATAGTTATTTTCCTATTTTATTTACATGTCTGTACTATGATTGATTTTTCTAAGAAAGGTTATTTGCAGAATAAAGTAATATACATGAACAATTTGCGTTATACACGATGAAAATCGTGTTAAAATCAAACAAAAACAAAAAAACTATAACACAATAATACACAAAAGTAACAATAAAAAATAACGGTATTGAGCATGTAAAAAAATAGGAAGATAGAAAAAATTGTTGAAAAATGGTCATTTAGATAAATATCCATTACAATTACACTGCAGGAATTACAATGTTAATAGTTACAACAAATGTACATAGTCTGTTGCTGTGGTCGATACGCTTAGCTTCGCCTCAGTTGTAAAGCCTGTTTTTGTTTCATTTCATGAATGAGTGGAGAGTGATACTGGCTGATAAGTCACTTAAGAAGTATGACCTTGAGGAGTCTGACTTCCTAGTCCGAGTCAGTTTGTGGAGTCGGTTTGTGAAAGGTTTAATCTGTTCACCAAGGTCATTGCGTTAAAGCGATCCATGAAGCAGTGATCGGTCATTCGACAATGGACAGGTGGCGAGGAAGAGTGGCTCTGGTGACAGGTGCCAGTGTGGGTATAGGGGCGGAAATATCAAGGGTGTTGGTTGACCAGGGGATGACGGTAGTGGGTCTGGCCCGCAGAGAGGAACTACTACAGGTAAGCTCTAAGTTATGACAGAACTGACAAGAGAATATTTAGGAGATTAATTGATATTCATTTGTCATATTTTTACTAAGTTACTAATATTTATATAGAATATACTGTACAGATAACGTGTTATACATGCACACTGGCTCTAAAAGTAATTCAAGAACCACTCACCTTTAATTGGTACAGGCCTTACGTAATCAACTTTGTACCGTCCTGTTTGACATTAAAACTAAAACAATTACGTGTAGCTCTGTGAAGTGAGTCAGTACATCTTTACAGGTTGGAGATAAGAACATCTGCTGAAATCATTATGTATTTTTTTTTTATAACGAAGCATGTTTTCTTTATTTCAGAAGTGAATGGTATTAAATGCGTTGGGTTTTATTGTTTAGTGAAAACATAGCATTTTTAACTTATATGTGTAAAATCAACATAAGTTTACGGTGTAAAAATAAAAAAGTTTCGTATATTTTTGAATCTGTCATAAAATATTTTTAAATTAATTATTGTCAGTGATTAATAAGTGAAAATGATCAGGTGACGTCTAGATCACAGTGGACTTATTAAAGTGTAAAAATTTTCCCAGTCAGAATATCATATACGAGAAACGTATCAATTATTTCCCAGTCAGGAGTATAGCCTATCATATATTAAATGAGTATAAAATATTTTACAGTCTGGAGCGTATCATATGGGATGAGAACCAATAATTATGAGTTAGGATCATACATTAATTATTTACTAAGTTCACTGGCTAACCATCACAATCAGATACAATATTAAATTTTGATTGATTATTCTAAAACCGATTTTTCTGGGTTATGTTATTGATTGATCTATACTGTACACTTGTAAATAATCAGTTAACAATCATTACAAATATTAATATAGTAGGGTTTTGAACCACATAACAATTTCTTAATTCATCTGGTAGGAGTTTTAGATAACAAGATAAAAGTTTTACTTAACAGCAATCTCATTTAAGCAAGGCCAAGGAAAATGTTTCCAGTGTCGAAGGAGATGTACATTCTTTTGAAAGAGACGGGTCACATAGAAGACATGGTGGATGATTGAAGTGAATTTCTCTTTTTCCTGGTTAGAGAGATTACTTGTCTCTTAAGATTTAGAAAATATATAGTTAGCGAAGAGCCAGAACCAATAAGCATATGTTGCATTGTTTATAGAAAAATATTCTCAATTTTGAATCAATAAAAAATTAATATACCACTAGATTAAATTTTCTGTCTGAGAATTAACTTATACTGGTGATTAACTAACTCAGTCCAACTAACTGTGTAAACACAGATTCGACAAGATTTATATCAATGATGACATTGAACTGTGGTTGAACTAGACAGTGTAGTAGTGCTGTAACCAAGCTTTTCAAGTTAAGTGTTGTGCAGATTGATTGTGATATAATTTGTCCTGGTCGTGTAAACACTGATTCCACAAGATTTATATCAATGATGACATTGAGCTGTGGTTGAACTAGACAGTGTAGTAGTGCTGTAACCAAGCTTTTCGAGTTAAGTGTTGTGCAGATTGATTGTGATATAATTTGTTCTGGTCGTGTAAACACTGATTCCACAAGATTTATATCAATGATGACATTGAACTAGACAGTGTAGTAGCGCTGTGACGAAGCTTTTCGAGTTAAGTGTTGTGCAGATTGATTGTGATATAATCTGTTCTCGTCGTGTAAACACTGATTCCACAAGATTTATATCAATGATGACATTGAGCTGTGGTTGAACTAGACAGTGTAATAGTGCTTGGACCAAGCTTTTCGAGTTAAGTGTTGTGCAGATTGATTGTGATATAATCTGTTCTTGTCGTGTAAACACTGATTCCACACGATTTGTATCAATGATGATATTGAGCTGTGGTTGAACTAGACAGTGTAGTAGTGCTGTGACTAAGCTGTTCTAGTTAAGTGTTGTGCAGATTGATTGTGATATAATCTGTTCTGGTCGTGTAAACACTGATTCCACACGATTTATATCAATGATGACATTGAACTGTGGTTGAACTAGACAGTGTAATAGTGCTGTGACGAAGCTTTTCGAGTTAAGTGTTGTGCAGATTGATTGTGATATAATATGTTCTCGTCGTGTAAACACTGATTCCGCAAGATTTATATCAATGATGATATTGAGCTGTGGTTGAACTAGACAGTGTAGTAGTGCTGTGACTAAGCTGTTCTAGTTAAGTGTTGTGCAGATTGATTGTGATATAATTTGTTCTCGTCGTGTAAACACTGATTCCACAAGATTTATATCAATGATGACATTGAACTGTGGTTGAACTAGACAGTGTAATAGTGCTGTGACGAAGCTTTTCGAGTTAAGTGTTGTGCAGATTGATTGTGATATAATATGTTCTCGTCGTGTAAACACTGATTCCACAAGATTTATATCAATGATGACATTGAACTGTGGTTGAACTAGACAGTGCAGTAGTGCTGGGACCAAGCAGTTCGAGTTAAGTGTTGTGCAGAGTGATTGTGATATAATTTGTTCTCGTCGTGTAAACACTGATTCCACACGATTTATATCAATGATGATATTGAGCTGTGGTTGGACTAGACAGTGTAGTAGTGCTGTGACAAAGCTGTTCTAGTTAAGTGTTGTGCAGATTGATTGTAATATAATTTGTTCTGGTCGTGTAAACACTGATTCCACAAGATTTATATCAATGATGATATTGAGCTGTGGTTGAACTAGGCAGTGTAGTAGTGCTGTAACCAAGCTTTTCGAGTTAAGTGTTGTGTAGATTGATTGTGATATAATATGTTCTCGTCGTGTAAACACTGATTCCACACGATTTATATCAATGATGATATTGAGCTGTGGTTGGACTAGACAGTGTAGTAGTGATGTGACAAAGCTGTTCTAGTTAAGTGTTGTGCAGATTGATTGTAATATAATTTGTTCTGGTCGTGTAAACACTGATTCCACAAGATTTATATCAATGATGATATTGAGCTGTGGTTGAACTAGGCAGTGTAGTAGTGCTGTAACCAAGCTTTTCGAGTTAAGTGTTGTGTAGATTGATTGTGATATAATCTGTTCTCGTCGTGTAAACACTGATTCCACACGATTTATATCAATTATGATATTGAACTGTGGTTGAACTAGACAGTGTAATAGTGCTGTGACCAAGCTTTTCGAGTTAAGTGTTGTGTAGATTGATTGTGATATAATCTGTTCTCGTCATGTAAACACTGATTCCACACGATTTATATCAATGATGATATTGAGCTGTGGTTGGACTAGACAGTGTAGTAGTGCTGTGACAAAGCTGTTCTAGTTAAGTGTTGTGCAGATTGATTGTGCTATAATTTGTTCTCATCTTATTAGTATTACTCTCAACGGCGTGAACCCTACTTGGGGACTGCAGGGAAGGTGATAGGCATCGGATGTTTTCTAAGAGAAAACTATCAGGATTGTCAGTTAGCCAAATATTAGGGCAATGCCATGTGGTTCAGATTCCATCGTAAAGTGTTTCCCTAGCTATTAGTAACAAACACTATTCTTGTTCATATATAACCTTATTGTTATCTATCCGTGTTTAAAACACGTTCGCGCCGACTGCCATGTTGCCGATCTTCTCACTTCACGTCTGCATTTACAAGTGTTATATAAAAAAACCGATTTTTATATTTTTCTGTTGAAAAGTTTGTATTTTGAGAGTTACATAACATACAATAGTTTAAAAATTTATATAAATTTTTTTGTGTTTTTTCGCATTTTTTCATGGGCTTTAAGTGGCTCACGTCGGTCTATTGTAATAACATAATTATTGCGTCTGGCCGTCGTGCGCCATTAGAGGCCCATGCGGCTCTGCCCGTAGTAAATACTTTCTGTGACAATTATCCTGAAAATGGAATCCTCTCGGTGTATTCTAGATGGCCGCTTAGTCATTCTAAGCAGCCGTCACGACTTCAAACACCCAGTCAAATGAAATTCATGTGTTGGCCTCTTGGAGACCCACGGCGGCCAGAAGTAATACGAGACGTGCGCCATATGTACACCACTTCGTCCCTGTTGAATAACCACATGGGCCAATAGAGATCCACGTAGGCGCAAACGTGTTATATGACAAATAAGTACAAACAAATTACAATGAATTGTATTGGTTTACACAGGAATACTGTTTTTTATACATAGATTCCACAAATTACGATAAAAAACCACATCCTGTCATGACCTACTCTTGTGACAGGTTAACTGTTATATTCGAGCTGAAATATAGCGTCCCACATTCCATATCAGCAAATATATGCTGTAAACAACTAGAACGTGTGTTGGGCAACTGGGGTAATCGGTCTCTGAGGGGCTGTAGAGAGGAGGACAGTTCAAAATAATGATCCTAATTACAATTACCCTACATGGTTTGTGATGGTCACTGTGGGGAGATTGGCATCTGGAATGAATCCGACAATGGTTATTCGTGCTCACCTAACTGTTTAAACTTCACACTGGACTGTTGATAATATTTTGCCTTTAGTGTCTTACGCACCATCTGCTCTTAGTAGGGAGTCGTTTTTGCTTTAAGGAATGGATGTTATTAACTTAAATGTCTTATACTCTCTTACAAGAGCCCTTCTGACTATGTCCCTGAGAGCGTTGGACTAAAATTGAAAATAAAAGTAAAAAAAAGTTGCATACTGACGTTTTTATCTACACATCCGGTGACTGAAGTAAACGTTAAAATAAAAATAAAAAAAGTTGCATACTGACGTTTTTATCTACACATCCGGTAACTGAAGTGAACGTTAAAGTAAAAATAAAAAACATTGCATACTGACATATTTATCTACACATCCGGTGACTGAAGTGAACGTTAAAGTAAAAATAAAAAACATTGCATACTGACATATTTATCTACACATCCGGTGACTGAAGTTAACGTTAAAATAAAAATAAAAAACGTTGCACACTGACGTTTTACCTACACATCCGGTGACTGAAGTGAACGTTAAAGTAAAAATAAAAAACATTGCATACTGACGTTTTTATCTACACATCCGGTGACTGAAGTTAACGTTAAAGTAAAAATAAAAAACATTGCATACTGACGTTTTTATCTACACATCCGGTGACTGAAGTTAACGTTAAAATAAAAATAAAAAACGTTGCACACTGACGTTTTACCTACACATCCGGTGACTGAAGTGAACGTTAAAGTAAAAATAAAAAACATTGCATACTGACATATTTATCTACACATCCGGTGACTGAAGTGAACGTTAAAATAAAAATAAAAAACGTTGCACACTGACGTTTTACCTACACATCCGGTGACTGAAGTTAACGTTAAAATAAAAATAAAAAACGTTGCATACTGACGTTTTTATCTACACATCCGGTGACTGAAGTGAACGTTAAAGTAAAAATAAAAAAAAACATTGCATACTGACATATTTATCTACACATCCGGTGACTGAAGTTAACGTTAAAATAAAAATAAAAAAAGTTGCATACTGACGTTTTTATCTACACATCCGGTGACTGAAGTGAACGTTAAAGTAAAAATAAAAAAGTTGCATATTGACGTTTTTATCTACACATCCGGTGACTGAAGTGAACGTTAAAGTAAAAATAAAAAAACATTGCATACTGACGTATTTGTCTACACATCCGGTGACTGAAGTTAACGTTAAAATAAAAATAAAAAAGTTGCATACTGACGTTTTTATCTACACATCCGGTGACTGAAGTGAACGTTAAAGTAAAAATAAAAAACATTGCATACTGACGTATTTGTCTACACATCCGGTGACTGAAGTGCACGTTAAAATAAAAATAAAAAACGTTGCATTCTGACGTTTTTATCTACACATCCGGTGACTGAAGTGAACGTTAAAGTAAAAATAAAAAAACATTGCATACTGACGTATTTGTCTACACATCCGGTGACTGAAGTTAACGTTAAAATAAAAATTAAAAACGTTGCATACTGACGTTTTACCTAAACATCCAGTTTACTCTTCCAACGATAACACGAGATAAACAATAAATATATAACAATAGTCTATACATTTAAGAGAGGTGTTAAAAGGCAGACTATTTCAAGATTGAACTTGTTTCCAAAAGTAACTGTTGACAAAGGTCTTGTAGTTAATATTATTTACTTTATATCTTTAGGTGTGCTAATTTAAAGAAAAAATAATCTATCATGTTACTTAATATTTGCCCAATTGACTAGTAATAAACTAAAGCCATATTTCAACCAATTACTAAGAGCTAAAATAGAGTTTTCTACATACTATCAGGTAGTATTATACAAGTTGTTACAGTCTTAATTTAAGAAAAATTGCAACAATCTACAATAATTTAGTTGCAAACAATAATTAGTAGGTTACAATACCTTTTATAGTTTGATTCTAGCAGCTAACTACTTAGTTAAATTCCAAGACAAGAGCGAGTAATGACTCTAAAGGCTAGGACCCACGGTGATTTGTTACTACTACTGCGTTCTATCGAACATATAAACTTTCATCGCTTTTATTGCATATTGACGCAGTAATCATTCAAGGTCTTCTTTATACTAAAAAGAAGCTAAATAGAATAAAATTTAAAAACCTAAATCTTTTTAAAAATAAAAATATTTCGACTAAACAAATTAAAAAAAGCTACATTTTGTATTTTTTTAACTTCACTCACCAGTTAATATGGGCCTGCAGGCATGTGCGTCAAATTTATTCAACGAGTGAAGTACCGACCGTTGGCTCAGTGGGGGGATTCGAAACTTGGACATTGCCCTCCGCAGTCCGAAGCCTTAGCCACTGAGCCACCACGCTGGTTTATTAGAAAGAGAGTATTTGTTTATTTATGCTTAAGACGCCAATCATCATGTATGGGTGAATATCGATTTAGAATGAGAGTGTTAAGTGTAGATGAGTAAAAGTAGTCATTGTTACAAACTAAGGACGACTATTCCTTTAAAAGTGTCATCAATTAATGGCCCAATGACAATTGAACATCTGGTGGTTATCAGCCGATTCATTTCAACAATTGTTATAACTGATAGGGATCAATCAGACTTTATACAACTACGCTACCGACCAGTATGCTTTAAACTATAATTTGATGAGTTTGTTCAGACATGACAAGTGTGTTGACAGATATTCCTACGGCCTACATAGGTCGTTTCAAGGCTAAACCATGAAGGCCATTTGCTTGATTCACACAAGTTCCTGATCCATTAGTTCCTGCACTGACCGAAACAAACGTTCCATAGTTCCGTGCTTTTAGGAATATGTCGGAACAAGAGGAGTGCAAGGTCATTGAAGATAAGTCATAAAAAACCGTGCATTCTACAAGTTTTGTACTAAATCTAGTGACCTACATTTATTACTTTATTTATTTTATTATATATGTGGTGTTTTACATGTTATACATGAGTAGGAGCGGCCATAGCTAAGGGGTTAAGGCGATGGCTTGCCATGCCAATGGTCCGGGTTCGAATCTAATGGGCGAGCCGGTGGCCGAGTGGTCTAAGGCGTCAGGACTTTGGGCTTGGGTTAGAGATAGCGCTGGTTCGAATCCGGCCTAGACTGAAAGATTTTATCAGTAATATTCACCTTGTACTGTACAGGTTCACCCTCTTACTCTGACTGAATAAGTTCCTCGCACAGATCAATGGTCTATGGGGAATGGTCAGAGTAAGGTTAAGGAGGAGATCGGCCTCTCCTTAAAAAAAAAAAAAAAAAAAAAAAAAAAAAAAAAAAAAAAAAAAAAAAAAAAAAAAAAAAAAAAATCCCGACAGTACCACTAAACAGTTTTTGCCCTGCCGCTCCCGTGGTTCGGAAGACACGTAAAGCCGTTGGTCCCCAGGTTTTAGTGAGGGAGTGATAGAGAGGGCTTCTTAGCCCTAACTTCACCTGGTAAAATAAGACGATCTTTTACCTTTAGCTTTAGAGTTTGCTCATATGAGAATTTCTATGTTCAGTTGTTTTCAGACTCCTTGTAGTCTATATTTCAACTGACCACTATACTTGTTTAGAAACCATCTAGTCTTATATTCTGCTGATACATTTGTATGCTTCTAAATAGCCTACATAACCTCTTATTAAACTAAACATCACTCTCCAGCTGACAAGCTCATGTACATGTGGGTTAAACTGATTAAACAAGTGAATAATTCCTCAGATAACTTGGGGGTTGAATCTTGGAAACTTGACTTTACAGTCCGAACCTTAACCACAGAAATGCCATACCAGCAGTGGGTTGCATCCGATTTTGATAAATTTGCTGTAACATTTGTAGACTATTAATTTCCTACGACTGTGAAACATTTTTGAAAGCCTCGGGTTTTTGGAATGAACCAGTTCATACTTCACATAACATATTTTACAAAATAAATCTCGCCAACAGTTTTTAAACGGTAAAGTTAGCAGAAAAACCAGAAGGAACCTGTGTGTGGGAAGAAGACAATGAAAATGTATTTTACTAATATCCAAAGTAATTTTTTAAAATCTGAATACACCTTTAAGCAGGCAGAACACAACAAAGTCAAGGAATCACCTAAGGCGAGGTTAAAAAGTCCTTTCTTGACCTTCATACGTCTCGAAAACCAACCAGTTCGATTCGCAGTCAAGTGCACACTGTGTTTCGACTTGGCTTGTTTTGAACTGCTTAAAGTTGTCTGATGGGTGTTGCCTTGTGGAAATATACTTTTACAAGACTCAAGCGTTTTTGCATGCCCAGCCTTCATTAACTAGTTTGATTTGCATACTATGCTCGTCAATTCCACCCTTACGTTGTCCTCGCAAAACACAATGAGAAATAAGCGGAAACATTTCTTTTGGCGTTGATTGGACCTGATATACGTTATACCAAAAATGTAAACATAAGATTTCCCCGAATTTCCCTATTCAATACCTAACAATAAAACCGAACTGCCATCAGTATTGTCTTGACTTCAGTATATCTCTTACATACTAATCTTATTTTGTCTTAATTCCTTTATATGTGGATTTGGAATTAACTAAACCCGAGACTCGATTCCTGCTATTATTGCTCAGACAACAAGCAGATGAGCTGTGAACATGTTTATTTAAATTTGTAAACTACCGTTTGATATATTTAAGTTATTATTAAGTGGCGCAGTGCTGTAACCCAGTTACTTGGGGACAAAGAGTTGTAGAGATTGTTGACGATAGGTTCTATGTTAGGTCCTATTTAATACTGACACGGCGTCCGCTCAATGGTTGCCATCGAAGTGGACACTACTACAGAAGTCTAGGGTGTCCATGTTAGATGGTAGTCAAGGTTCAGATGTGTAGGGGAGGTAACTCAGTATTAGACTTGTCAGTTAGCTGAAATAAGACCAACACTACGTGGTTCGGATTCCACGCAAACTGTTGGTTCTTAGTTTCCCTAGCTACTGGGCAGTTAATAAATTGCTCTTTCTGAAAAACATTCGATCTTAGTTAGTAACAATGACTAGACTCATTCATATACTTTCATCACACTCATTCGCCCTTTTATATTCGCCCATATCTCGACGGTTGGTGTTTTACTAATAAATAATTAATATTTACTATAAATATTGTATTTAAAACATCTCTGAATATATTGGAATGGAGATAAAATTTTAAGGGAAAGTTCAACTGCTTGTAGAGTACCAATAACGGCGACCGTCTAATAAAATGATGTGATTGTGTGCTTGTCGCAGAACCTGGGGATCTTAAAAAAACTGAAGCTTTTTTCAATGGAAGGATATGAATATAGCCATTTAATATTGTAAAAAAACCTAAAGTACAATACAAAATGTTCAATCACGTTCATAGCAATTAAAGTGTTCGTTATAATTTTATTTGATTGACTTAACAGCTATTCAATTCCGGCATGGCCTGAATAGAACAAAATGTGTTGAATTACGATTTTAATGACTCTCTTCCATAGATAACACAAGATAAACAACAAATATATTATAACAACACCGTAATATACATTTAAGACACGTGTTAAAGGACAGGCAATTTTATGATATAAACTTGTTTCTAAACGTAACTGTTTACAAAGATCTTGTATTTAACCTTATTTACCATTTCTCTTGTATTCAGGTGTACCAATCTGAAGAACAAAGATATCTATTAAGTTAGTTGATAGATTTACAATTTAACTAGAAATCAACTCAAGTCTTGTTACATAACTTGTAACAAGGCCATATTACATGTAATTACTAAGAGCTAACAATCAAGTTTACTACTAATAAACAGGTAGAATTATACAAATCTATACTGTCGTAAATTCTAAACAATGCAACAATCTACAATAATTTAGTTAATGAACAATTAGTAAGTTACAAAACTTTTTTAATTTGATTCTAGCAGCGAACTCTACTTAGTTAAATTATTCCTCTAAGAGAGAGCGAGTAGTGACTCTAAAGGCTACACCTGCAGTAATTTGTTATTGCTACTGCCACAGATAACTAACTCTATTCATCCAATAAAGATCACAACATTTAACCCAACCCTCTGGCTCTAAAAGACCCAACGATTTTCTGTCTCTACATTGATTTATTGATACTCATAAAAGCTGTTTATGTTTATAGTAAACATTGCGTAATTTCAGTGTGTTTTATACTGTGATCTCAGTGCGTTTTATACTGTGATCTCAGTGTTTTATATACAGTGATTTCAGTGTGTTTTATACTGTGATTTCAGTGTGTTTTATACTGTGATCTCAGTGCGTTTTATACTGTGATCTCAGTGTTTTATATACAGTGATTTCAGTGTGTTTTATACTGTGATTTCAGTGTGTTTTATACTGTGATTTAAGTGTAGATTTAAAACAATCTGATTTTGTACGTAATAAAAACAACTGTTAAACACAAACAATCTTTACTTTGTTTTGTTACTTTTTACAGACTGAAGTTTTGATTGAATGTAAAATTTGTTATCATACTATGAAATGACTTTTAAAAAATTCCAATATTACTAATATTTAAAAGAACCTTCTATATTATAAGAACGGCATTAACAAAAGACTAACAACAAATTAAAAAAGAAAAATACAGGTAACAAACTAAAGCAATACTAAATATTTGTTCTTTTTAATTGGTCGGTAACTTAGTTGGCTTGAGCCCAACTTAATAAGTTACGTCTTCTCAGTTCGATCTCAATCAGAGTCGTAACAAATTTTGAAAGGAATCAGCTGATAATCGACCACTGGCTGTTCATTTGTCACTTTTAAAGGAATGGTCGGTCTTAGTTTGTAACAATGACTACACTCGCTCATCTACACTCATCACACTCATTCGAAAACCATAATCGCCCATATCTTGACGACCAGTGTCATAAAAATGATTGAATGGAAAATAAAAAATAATTGTCTTAAAGTAGAGTTGACCTTCTAATGCTAACGAATTAACATACCGAGGCCGAAGGCCGAGGTAACTAGAGTGTATCGAATGATGATGTTGGCACGTGAAGCTTGCAACGGTGTATGCTAGTGGATTTTTATTAGCGTTCTTGGGTTTTGTACAAACTAAGATCAATTCTCATTAGAACAATTAGGTGATTGCTAATGTAAACAGCAATAGAACAGTAGTTTGGCTAAAAAAAACGTGATAGGCCGATTGTTTTTATTTCAGTTGAATTCGTCAATACAAAGAAAAGTACTTGGAGTTTAATTTAATTTAAATAAAAACTGTACATTTAACCGTGTAAACCGTCATTATTAATTAATATTGCTTATTGTATCTTTCGATTTATTTGCAGCTATAGGGGCTTACAATAAATATTAAGTACAAAGCAAATCATTTGGAAGATCTCACTAAAAATTATAAATTAAAATACATTTTAAAACTGAGTCTATAAACTAGACTAAGATAAACAAGTGCTCTTTTCCTTCTTCAAGTCAATTTTGTTGAACATCGTCAATGTTATTTGTTTAAATGAGTCGTATGATAATTATTTCCAAATTCATAATTGTTAGTTGCATATGATTTTTCAGGAATTGGCAAATGAGTTGAGTGATGCTGAAGGCAAGTTCATCCCTCGCAAGTGTGATCTCCAGGTGGAGACGGATATCTCCGATGCCTACGCTTGGATAGAGGAGACCTTGGGGGGTGCTGACGTGGTGGTGAACAACGCTGGGCTAGCGGACAACACGCCCCTGCTGGGTACAGTGTCTTCACCCTCTTGAAGTAGTGTTAAGTAAACGTATCAGATAGGTTTGGACCACTGTCTCATCTCATGTGAATATTAAGTAAAAGTACCACTGAGGTGGAAAATAAGAATACACAGTTTATTTCCATCTGTGTATGTACAGGAATCGATAATAATGTTTCCAATGAATCAATTTATCATTTTTATACCAAGCAATGAATAAAGACGAGAAAAACTGCCATTAACACATTCAATCGAACAAAGAAAATATACGATTTTTCTGAAAATTTTCTTCTGACATTTTAAATAGTGATATGGGGCTATAATTGTATTAATGTATACATCGTCCTTAAACATTCGTACTAGTGATATGGAGCTGTAGTTGTATTAATGTATATATCGTCCTTAAACATTCATACTAGTGATATGGAGCTGTAGTTGTATTAATGTATATATCGTGCTTAAACATTCGTACTAGTGATATGGGGCTGTAGTTGTATTAATGTATATATCGTCCTTAAACATTCATACTAGTGATATGGAGCTGTAGTTGTATTAATGTATATATCGTGCTTAAACATTCGTACTAGTGATATGGAGCTGTAGTTGTATTAATGTATATATCGTCCTTAAACATTCGTACTAGTGATATGGAGCTGTAGTTGTATTAATGTATATATCGTGCTTAAACATTCGTACTAGTGATATGGAGCTGTAGTTGTATTAATGTATATATCGTGCTTAAACATTCGTACTAGTGATATGGAGCTGTAGTTGTATTAATGTATATATCGTGCTTAAACATTCGGAATAGTGATATGGAGCTGTAGTTGTATTAATGTATATATCGTGCTTAAACATTCGTACTAGTGATATGGAGCTGTAGTTGTATTAATGTATACATCGTCCTTAAAGATTCGTACTAGTGATATGGAGCTGTAGTTGTATTAATGTATATATCGTGCTTAAACATTCGGAATAGTGATATGGAGCTGTAGTTGTATTAATGTGTATATCGTGATTAAACATTCGGAATAGTGATATGGAGCTGTAGTTGTATTAATGTATATATCGTGATTAAACATTCGGAATAGTGATATGGAGCTGTAGTTGTATTAATGTATATATCATGCTTAAATATTCGGAATAGTCAATTTGTTTCAGATTGGACCGATTGATACACCTATTAAATTTGAAAGGAATTATAAAATTTATTGAATATTTTTCTAAATTGATACAATTCAAATTGAACAATCGTTAGAACATAATGTAGCATATCGAAGCCAATGGTATGTGATAATCTCTTAAACCGTTTGGCTCTCAAACAAACCAATTATTTCGAAATTGTATTCTAAATTCCAATGGCTTCCAATGGCTTGGCGGTGTTGGCCAGGCCTCCACTCCCTACAATTCACTGTTTTCGTCAAAATTCCTTATTTAACATGTATTGGACATTTAATTATTTAGTATATAATTTAGCTCTTTGATTTCTGGATTTTAAATACTTCATTTTTAACGAGGTTATATAATTTTCAAATAGTCATTAAACTTCCTTGTTTTAAATGTATTGGACATTTAATTATATAGTATATAATTTAGCTCTTTTTCTAGATTTTAAATACTTATTTAAAGCCTCCAGTGGAATTATAATATATTCATATTGGCATTAATTTTCTTTGCTTTGGACTATAATGGACATTCAATCATCTACTTTATCATTTAGATCTTTGATTTAAGGATCTAATATACTTAATTTTCAGTGGAACTGTAATATTTTCATTAAATATAGAAATAGAATTGTACTGTAAAATTATTTAATTTATATACGCAGTTTTTTATAGGATAAAAAGTATATTTAGTTACTTCATCATTTTCTGAAGAACTTCCATTATGGTGTTTCGGGCCGTGATTTATCTTATGAGGTTATTCAGGCTGTGACTTATCTTGTGAGGGGTTTCGGACTGTGACATCTTGTGAGGGGTTTCGGGCTGTGACTTATCTTGTGAGGGGTTCCGGGCTGTGACTTATCTTGTGAGGTGTTTCGGGCCGTGATTTATCTTGTGAGGTTTTTCATGTTGTGACTTATCTTGTGAGGTGTTTCGGGCCGTGACTTATCCTGTGAGGTATTTCATTTCATCATCTATTGAAGTACCAACGCAAGTACATGAAGTGAAATGAGTGGAGTAGTTAATTAATATTGTATTTATAAATATAACATATTCATAAGGTGAACGTTTAGTATTTAGGGCACCGAGAAAAGGGGTTTTTATATTTTACTTAACGTTTGTACAAAACTACTGACTAATTTCCAAGTTTTTGAAACAATGGAAGTAAAAAACTTCTATAAATTTTTAAACGTTATCTGTTTACTTGTAATATATGAATAATATATGACATTAATATTAATAATACTGATACATGCATAGAATATGTCAAACATTTGATAAAGTCATGTTATACTATGTGAAAAGTGGTTTAAAAATACATAAAAAAAAATAGAGAGGTAAGTTATTTTGTTTGATTAATTGTTAATTTAAGGTAGTTATCATACGTAAAGTCACTTAAAAAATATTTAAAGTCTTTATATACAGTAAAACGTTTGGGCATATTATTTCGTCCCACCGTTATGTGTCAGTCATAACGAGTTTCTTAAATAAATATTTTCTCTTAGATAAATTACCTTCATTACTCAGTCACAGTATCACTTTAACCTATCATATTAAAGTGATATATCATGATCACTCATGATTCTGAAATTGGCTTACAGAGGCTTCGACGGACACGTGGCGCAGGATGTTGGACATCAACGTGTTGTCTCTAGCGGTCTCCAGCAAGCTAGGCCTCAACTCCATGCTGGCCCGAGGAGTGGACGATGGTCACGTCATCAACATCAACAGGTACGCCGTCTTAAAGGAAGTTTAGAGTGTACAACATCACGAACTAGAGGCCCACACCTATATCTTGCCAAAACGCCGTGACGTACTTAGACACAACACCACAACAAGAATGCACTGCGGATATTGACTGTACACAAAAGGAGTTCGGCGTGTCCCTTTTTATGGCCATAATATTAAATTGTAGGTAAAAAAGGGGAGGAAACTACAATAAGGAGTTCTTCCTTTGTATAAAGAGGCGAAATAACAAATGTAATCTCGATTGGTTTACTTGATTTGCTTTAACCAAATTACAAACAAACATATGTAATTCCGAACGATCGAAATAAAACAGAGAACTTCACTCGTTCAGTGATTTAGTAAGATAAATTAATTTCTCCCAAATTTAATAAAATCATATGTGAAGGAATCGAAATCACTAAAGGTTGAAAGTGTAATAAATTAAAGATAAACCCACAGTGAATGGCGTGCGAACAGCGCATCTGCGTCAGATTCAGTCCCCGACACACACAGTCACCTAATATTGTACAGTCTTTGCCAGCATTTTTCAATATTTTTCTACACGCCGAAGAATTTTATGTTAAATTTTTGCTATCGTGTTATTCATTGATTTTAATGAATCATTCTAAATGTGATTAGAGAAATAAATATAAACTACAAACTAAAATACACATTTTATATTCAAATCATAATGTAAAAATTTGTTTCTAATTTCAAACAGCTGACATGATTAAAATTATAATGCTGTGCATATCCTTTTAGTTAAAATTGTATAGTTATACAATTTCTTCAAATTATCGTTTACTACACAATGTGTAAACACTAACATTAAAGAAAAAACATTCGTTATTATATACAGCAATCACAGCTGTACGGCAATCACAGCTGTACGGAACTCTCCATTTATTTTCTACGTGCCCCAGAGTGTTATGATCCATCTGATACTGTGCTGTTGAATGCTATTTACTGATTTTGATATATCGTACTAAATGTATTCAGAAAAAGAAATATACGTTACAAACCTTTAAAAACAGTTATCAACATTTTTAATTACTCATAATGTAAAAAATATAACAGCCGAGATAATTAAGGTATATTGCTATGAAATCATTTCAATAATATCAGTTCTTCACAGTATCGTTTATGAAACACATAAACAATGTGTAAAAACTAATTTTAAAGAAAAAATTCCATATTTTTGTACTGAAATCAAAACTCTCAATGATGGTGAATTATGAACAGGAGACATTGCAGTCCGTATTCTTTAATACGCATACTTACAGACTTTACTTTATTTTAAAGAATGCTTCCGCAGGAGGGGAACTTTGATGGTAGAAGTTCTCCGTCTCTCTCACACTACCCTTCCGTACGCGCCATTCAATTTGGGTTTATCTTGATCGGTTTGTCTTGTATTGTAAGTGTTCAACAGTGTGTTTTATTTCAGTCTGTTGGGTCACTCGGTGATGGGAAATCTGCTGCCCTTCTACACAGCAACCAAGTGGGCGGTGACTGCACTCTGCAAGGCCTTCCAGAACGACCTCTGTGTGCGTGAGTCTCACATACGGGTCACGGTGAGGTTCACTATAGCATGGATACGTTGTAATTGTTTGTATAAATATTCATCAAGATAAAGTATACGAGTAATATCAGGTCATAGCAAATTAACCGTATATTATTGAATACAATTTTGGTATTGGGAATAATCGCTATAAATTGTTTCATACATATTGTAGTTTAGTTAAGCCTGTACAATGAACAGGTTTTGTTTGCCCTCTCCAAACTTCTGGGCTATTAAAATACATATGTCTAAAAAGAAAATAATAACTAATAACGATAATTATTTTTTTTTAAATACACAAAAAGTAAAATTTACAAATGTAGTGCCTTCATTTTTGTATAAAACGTTCAAATCATTCTAATATTGTTTATAAAAACACATTTAAAATATAACATCTGTCATGTAGTTATTATTTGAAGTAAATAGGGCTGCTCCTAATTTAATGCAAAAAAAGGTTTCTTCAACAACCCAACCATTTGTCAACCGACCAAAACCACTCCTAAGTTTTAATGTCTACTTTTAAATATTAAAAAGCCAATTCATTACGTTCTTCATTCTTAGTGATGAAAAGAAAGATATGTTGTCCTAGATAAATCACGAGTAACAAAAATCGACCTTTTGTCAGTAAACATACCACACAATGGAAATAATAACTGTCACAATTCATTTTACTAATATTATTGAGTTACGAGATAAGCGCCTTCTCCCTGGCGAAAGCAATAAGGTGACCGCGTTCATATTGCATACCGACATCTCACGGCGCCTATGTCAATGTCCATTTCATATCTTGAGTCGTTCGAAATCAATTCGTAACTATGACGGAACTACTACTCATTCCAAGAACATCAAACACCCCATCAGTAATGGCAAAATTTATTATTTAATAATTCTAAAATAAACTCTTAATATTAAAGGAGGAGGAGCTTTTAAAAATTTAGTAGGAAAACTAAAATCAACTCAAAATAATTTGCTTGCGTATAATTTTATTTAAGAACAAGATATAATCAGAATAATATTTTCCCATTTATCAAAAGCTTAATATGTTGCCACTCCGACATTTGTTTATCTTTTAAGTATTGGACATTTTTTCAAGCGAAGCGGAAACAATGGAACAGAACAGTTATACAATCATTCATATATGACGTGAAATGTAAATTATAAAGCAGTTAAAAAGACTAAAAGTTAAAAAATATAAAAATAGTTTAATTTTTTGACCTCGAATTGTTTTAATGTATAACCAAATGTCATAAAAATTATTGTAAATAAAATAAAATATTTATGGTTTCTGTTAAAAATTGCTGTTGATCTGTGAAGAAATAAATTAATTAGCAGACGAAATCGAATGAACTACTTATCAATGGGTTTTTTATATATTAGGTGTGAATAAAGTTGTATATAAACATTAAGTAGTTTTAAGCTGTATTAAATATCAGTTGATTTTAAGTTGAATACTATAACGAGAGTGAGCTAAGAATTATTAAGTGATAAGGTGTCTTGATTATTTCTTTATGGTAAACTAATCTTTTGTTTGCTTCAAGTATATGTTATACAGTAGAGATTGTCCACAGTGATAAAATTTAGTGATAACACTACAGAATCGAACATAAATTGTAGTATATACTCAGTGTATAGTAATTAGTGACTGATAAAAGTAACCTTTATTATGATGTCTGGCCATCCCAACTGTGTAGGATGGTCGTGTACATTCCTAGTACGTTGTATTATGTATTAAGTGTATTGTTATGGAAGGATGAAATATATTTTCGTATTCCTTACAGCCTAATAAACTAAAAATTATGTCAACATGTTAATTACGTTCATACATTATTGATGCAAAATAAAAAATAAAATAAATTAAAATGAAGCACAAATTAAGTTAAGTTACGACCATAGTGATTATAAATTAACTAACTATTCCTCAGTTCGTACTGAAATAACATTTTTTGAATGTAAGGAATGTATTGATTATTCATTTGTGGGAAACTGTGTCTTTACTGAATATATCTCACCACTAAAAGCTATACAATTTCAGATCTACGATAGGTGAACTAAACTAACGGTCGCCTCTTCATTAGCCTTACTAGGCTCGTGAAAAGTACAATGGATTTCAGTCGTAATGGAGCACTCATTACATGGGAGAACCTTTTATAATTGAGTTTTGTAATAGCCATAGAAGAATAAATTATCACTTGGAGATAAATTAATAATCTTTAATATCAGAAGTTAATGAGAATACGAAGATTCATATAAGTCACTGCAGAATAAATTTGATATTGTGACGGAAATTCATGGGAATACAGAGAGAATTTTAATAGTTATGACAGATTACTACACGGCGAATAAACCAACCTTTAAAGGGGTTCGATCAAAAATTATTTTGAATGAAATTGTTATATCCATGTGAGTAATAAATGTGTTACGGGAAAAATTCAAAAAAAATTCTTTATGGAGATAGGACTGCACAAAGTGACTAATTTGGCCTTTTTCGTGAATAACTCGTGAACAAACCATGTGATATAATTTATTAAAATTTTGAGAATATAATGGACAAAACGTACTAATCAACTTAGTATATAGTAAGTCTAAAAATAATATATACATATTTTTAATTGTCAATAATTATTTTACTATAAATGACATTTTGAGTTGAACAGTCATCTTTGGCTATAAAACAGTAGATTATTAATATGTATAACATTCATTGCTAGAGTTTACTATAAATGTGGGAATTATGCCCATCTGTAGAATTTGCGGGCGGGGCAGGCGAGGGCTATGAAGGGAGAGAGGGGAAGGGAACACATTGCTAGTTCGTTAGTGAGTCAGGATCTTTACTACTCTTAGCGGTAGTTGCGATAAAATCTATAAAAAATTCCTTACAGCACTAAACTGGGTGCCCGGACGAACACCCTTAATCATCGTGAAATAAATGAAGATAGATAGACAAGGTTTTCTATTATTGAAGGTGAGTTAAAAGTGAATAGGAAGATTTTAAATTATATGTATTCATAGGAAAATTTTAGATTGGAAATATTATGGTATTGTGATTATGTTTACAATTAGTGTACAAAATATGATTTGAATCGGTAAGGTTATTATAAAAAAGAATATATTTCATTTATATTCGGCCAAAAATCATGACAGTGGTGCCAAAGTGGGCCACTAGAGGTGAGAAGGTATGCCAATCTAAGCGGCTTCAAGGATTAACATCCACTAACTTCAGGGGTGACTGTTGTCGTTATGGATTAACTGTTTAGAGCTTGTTATTGTCCCAGGGGATAAACTGCTGTATCCTGCCTTTGTTTAACGTGGATACATACGAGGGTCATTAAGTAATTAAAGAGACAAACAGGTCTGGGGAGAAAACTGTTAGTAGAGTAATTTTGGTACTTTTATAGCTTTAGGTTGGCATTACTGGTATAAGCCCTGATCAGCTGATTGATGAACATTGTTGTTTTTAAAACCTTAAAAATACATTTGATCATGGCAAGTCCACTTGAAAATTCCACCTTAGTTGAACAACGTTCTGTTATTCGTTTTTTACTTTCTGAAGATGAAAAAAAGCAGTGAATGACTAGAGTTTACGGTGAAAGTTGTTTGAATCTTGCACATTTCTAGAAGTGGTTACAACAGTTCAAAAATGGCCGAGACTCAGTGACTGATGAACATTGTCCTGGCTGACCAGTTGAAGTTTCAAATTGATGACATAATTCGTGCTGACCACCGAGAAATGATAGCTGAAAAAGTTCATGTTAGAATGGGGACAGTTCATAACATTATTAAAAACAAGTTGAAATACCACAAAACCTGTGCAAGATGGGTCCCAAAGGAGTTGACATTGCTACACAAGGAAACATGATTGAGAGTGTGCACAGAGCTACAGGAACTTTATGAAAGAGAAGATGAGTACTTCCTCAACAAAATTTTAACATGTGATGAAACTTGGGTTCACTATTATGAGCCAGAATCAAAAAGGCAAAGCACGGAGTGAAAGCACACCAGCTCACCTGTCAGAAAAAAATTCAAAATCAGCAAGAAAAGTCATGTTGACGGTGTTTTGGGATGCTGAAGGCCCGGTTTTTGTGATTATGTTGAAGAGCACTGTACAATTAACAGCCAATGATACTCGACCATCATATACGTACAGTGGTATAGACCTACCCACCCACCCATACACGTACAGTGGTATTGACACACCCGCCCGCCCATACACGTACAGAGGTATAGACCCACCCACCCTCCCTTATACGTACATTTGTATAGACCCTCCCGCCTACCCATACACGTACAGTGGTATTGACCCACCCGCCCACCCATATACGTACTTTTTTATAGTAATTACACATACAGTAAAACTGTATGTATATGGGGAGGGGGTCTGTATATGTTTTTGGTTTAGACTCTTCAAATAATGTATTTTCTTTACAATTATCACCTATCGAAAGAAATGATCACACTGATTTACTACTAATCAAAAGCGGCAATGTTTTACACTAAGTTTATATACAAGATTTTAATAAACTGGTTGCAAAACATGTGTCTAAGTCAGATCATTGCGTAACAGTATGTAAACGTTGTTTTTGTTACAAAAGAGGGCAAACAGGAGGAAATAGCTGGTTAATAGAGCATCAACGTCTCTGTAGTATGAAAGAAGAGGTGAGAGTGTGTTTGCCCCATCCTATGAAAGACCAGTGTCAAATAGTATAGACCCACCCGCCCACCCATACACGCACAGTGGTATTGACCCACCCGCCCACCCATATACGTACAGGCGCGGGTGAACAAAGTGAAGCCAGCCATGAGAGAGAAACGTCATGGATCACAGAGAAGAAGCCAATGCACGTCCTCATACTCCTCAACTAACCAGAGAAACCATTAACAAAATGGGCTGGGAAGTACTGTCTCACCCCCTTACAGTCCCGATTAGCACCAAATGATTTCCACTTGTTTGGTCTACTGAAGGAGGCATTGCGTGGAAAGAGGTTCCAGGATATCGAGGACGTCGAGAAGTTCGTGGGAAATTGGCTCAAACACCAAAATATAGAGTTCTTTGCAGCTGACATAAAAAAGCTTGTGGTCCGTTGGAACAAGTGCTTAAATGTTCAAGGGGATTATGTTGAAAAGTAATAAAAGTGTTGTTTTGTAAAAATAAATTGTTTCCTCTCTAGACCTGTTTGTCCCTTCAATTATTGAATGACCCTCGTATAAACTTAGTCGACTCACTGATGTGTCTTCACTATCAAATAACTGAGCTATTATTATAAGCTTTTTATTGAACGTAGTTTTTAATATATTTTAAGTGTGATCTTTTGAAAAATAAGGATGATTTAAAACATAAAAAAATACATAAAACTAGAATACACTGTGGACGACAACTATGTCCTGTAGTAGGTTATGCAGGACTGTTTACATGAAACGTGCTTTGAACAAGGAAGATATTAACTTCCCCTACAGTTCATAAAAGAAAACGGAAACTTGATACCGAAGAAATAATAATAGACGATATCATGTATCTTGTACGACGTTTAACAATACATTAAAATTATATGTGCTTATCTATTCCATATTATGTTTTAAAATCAACAAGAAAAATATTTGTCCCATCTTCATCTTTTCGCATTAAGAAGTTATTAAGTGCTATGTCTGTCTAGAGTGTATGTCCTGGCCTGACCAGAACGGGATTGGTCGACGATTTCGCTGAAGGTAAGGATGACGCAGCCCTGGAGCCGAAGGACGTGGCAAACGCTGTTCTCTACGCCCTGTCTGCACCTCCTGGAGTCATTGTGAGTATATTGCAGAGAGACAAAGAAGAACAAAACATTTTCGTCATGTAGTCATGGAGAAATGCTAACTTCAATAGTGGTTAGGAGCCTTTTAAAAATATAGCTTGATGTATAGCGCCAACCTAAAGTGACGCTTGCTGACTTTAACTTTATAGTTCGCATAGCCTAAACTCCCGCCATCAAACTTGTTTTTTAAAGAAAGGTTAATATTTAAGATTTGTATATAGCCTTACTACTTAAGACTTATCCTTCAGTATTGAAACCATATGAAATAGGGATGGTCCGAAACAACGACATGAGATTTTTTACATTAGTTTATTTCACGCAGCACATGTGCTGCGAATCTAATTTGTAAAATCCACCAATATCTCGCGTTAGGAAGCAACTAGCAACAGCTGAGTGAACCAACTGAATTGTCCACATTCACTCCTGGTTAATGTTTGTTTTGGTGTCGATGTGAGTTGCCACTCGTCAAAAATCTGATATTCCAACCGGTTAAACGGTTTATGGGACTGCATCACGCATCTACATACACTCACATCAGTCAGGACACATCAGATTACGTCGTAATAGCTGCATCCACACTCACATCAGTCAGGACACATCAGGTTACGACGTAATAGTTGCATCCCCACTCACATCAGTCAGGACACATCAGGTTACGACGTAATAGTTGCATCCCCACTCACATCAGTCAGGACACATCAGGTTATGACGTAATAGTTGCATCTCCACTCACATCAGTCAGGACAGATCAGGTTACGTCGTAATAGTTGCATCCCCACTCACAACAGTTGAGTCAAAACCTAATATCGCATATTAGTTTTTTTCATCTGATGTGGAACGGCAACTGATGCGGACACATTAGATTTGCAGAAACAACTAATATGGCACATCTTCTACTACCTCCCCTAGCTGTTTACCAGACGATACATCGAACGAAAATCATACTTGAATGCCTAAACCGTTTATATCTGGTAGATTTTGCCTGTAATATCATTAAATTGAGGTTAAATTTAAGGAATACTAGAACATGTCCATGCTGTGAGACATATACTTTATGTTTTACACTCTTAAGTAAATATAAGTGGGCCTTAACTACTGTACAAATTAACATCTAGCTACCAAGTTCAACGGTTTTTCATTATTACATTGCTTTAAATGTAATAATGAAAAAACATTTGCTAAGGAATGAATAATTCAATTATTAGCTAATATAATTAAATGTTATAGTTTCATAAAGGTAACCTAATTTAAGTGAGATTACTGACAAAACCTGCTATATACACTGTTAAGTGTTGAAATGTATTTTTTTTCAATGTTGCGTTGGGTACAGCTGAAGGAGATATTTCATATGGTTTCAACAATAAAGGGAGCAAAACTAGTCATAACTATTGTATGTCAATCGTAAATACTAAAAAAAAGAAAAATAAAAAACGAATTTTGGGTTTGAAACCCTGTAAAATATATAAAAAGAAAAAATAGATAATTACTCCAGCTAAGCAGAAATGATGCCGTGTATAAGATGAATGGATCTCTCCTCGAACGCACTGTGTGATAACAATTATTATAATAATAATCAATTTTAATAATAACTCATAAAAAGCAGTTTTCAGGGTAAATTTGTAAATACAGTTATGGAACATTTTAATAATAATTAAAGTGGTATTCATTTAAATGGTTTTATAAATATATGAAACAATGAAATAACAGAAAGTTTTGCATCGTAATAACGTAAAAATGAAAGTAGTTTGCCAAAAATCAAATACACGAACTTAAAAAACGTTTGCCAAAACTACCTCATGAGGTTTATAATCAGAAGAAATTTTCTCCATTTATGAACAAAGGTTTTACATTGGGTTTATTATGATATGGTTATAACATTAAAAATATCCATACAATGGTTATAAGGATTATATGTGTTTACTTTTAAAATTTACTACTATTTTATAAGTCCTTTTATGCACGAGGATATTATTATTACTTAAAATAATATCATAGAAATCTCTATTTTTATATGTATATTTTGGTCCACAAGTTAGGGACACCAATATTTTAAATTTAGAAATATTTTTAATGAATTAATATTTATTAATTTTTACTTAAATTACTAAAAAAGTTAAACTATTAGGCAATATTCAAAGTATTAAAGGTACTTCATTAAACATATTGCTCCATTTACTCTATTTTTGTGTATTTATTTGAACCGTTAATGGTGTTTTTTATGAAGGACATTTATATAAGATATGCGATAAATATTTGTATTTTTCGGCTTTACTTATATATATTGCAAGTTTAGTGTGATATTATTTGTAATTTTAATTTTAAAACACTTCATATAAGGAAAAAAAATATTATTTTCATTTCTTTTAAATATTCAACAATAGTTATGTTTGTGGTATATAAAATAATTGTACAAAGTGGATCAAAAAATCCAATTATATCAGTAACGGTTTAGAATACATATAAACTATCATTTTGAATTATTTTGGTTTTTTAATATAAAATTCCTTTTTATCAAGGTGTTTCAAAAATAAATAATTTTATTTTCCCCCTAGACCTAAATTGTTATGTGTGAAGAACTAATGATATATATATTATTGTGTTTTAGGTGGCAGAAGTGAAATTGGCACCCAACCAAGGATCTGTGGGCCACTCCCTGGCACCTAAACGAGCCACTTAATGTATACATTGTGTTTCAGGTGGCAGAAGTGAAATTGGCACCCAACCAAGGATCTGTGAGCCACTCCCTGGCACCTAAACGAGCCACTTAATGTATACATTGTGTTTTAGGTGGAAGAAGTGAAATTGGCACCCAACCAAGGATCTGTGGGCCACTCCCTGGCACCTAAACGAGCCACTTAATGTATACATTGTGTTTTAGGTGGCAGAAGTGAAACTGGCACCCAACCAAGGATCTGTGGGCCACTCCCTGGCACCTAAACGAGCCACTTAATGTATACATTGTGTTTTAGGTGGCAGAAGTGAAACTGGCACCCAACCAAGGATCTGTGGGCCACTCCCTGGCACCTAAACGAGCCACTTAATGTATACATTGTGTTTTAGGTGGCAGAAGTGAAACTGGCACCCAACCAAGGATCTGTGGGCCACTCCCTGGCACCTAAACGAGCCACTTAATGTATACATTGTGTTTTAGGTGGCAGAAGTGAAACTGGCACTCAACCAAGGATCTGTGGGCCACTCCCTGGCACCTAAACGAGCCACTTAATGTATACATTGTGTTTTAGGTGGCAGAAGTGAAATTGGCACCCAACCAAGGATCTGTGGGCCACTCCCTGGCACCTAAACGAGCCACTTAATGTATACATTGTGTTTTAGGTGGCAGAAGTGAAATTGGCACCCAAACAAGGATCTGTGGGCCACTCCCTGGCACCTAAATGAGCCACTTAATGTATACATTGTGTTTTAGGTGGCAGAAGTGAAACTGGCACCCAACCAAGGATCTGTGGGCCACTCCCTGGCACCTAAACGAGCCACTTAATGTATACATTTTGTGGAGTGCTGAAAATGAAGCACAACAACACAACCACATGAAGTGGGGCTTAGTCATTCACCTGCACTTTACATATATACAGTCTTTATAGTAGTGTAAGGCTTCTAATTTATTATATGATAGTTTAATATATATTTTTAATCGTGTGATCTGTGAATATGTATACGCACATTTATATGAGGCTTGTTTGATTAATATAGTTGAATAAACAAATTATAAACTTCGTCTAAATAATTTATGCCCGTTGGATCTAGGTGTGGTATATTAAAATATTTTAAAGAATTACGAGTATTTCCTATTATAATTATTTACATTTAATAATTATGCATCAACCTTTTATTTTTTAGTATACAATGAAATAATTACACTAGATGCATAGTTTTGTTTATGAACTGTGTTTACCTTTAAATGAGTTGTGCACAAAATTATGATATGTACAACACGTCTATGAAAATTGAAATATTTTTCGGATCAACCAACCAAGAACATCTTTAAACTTCGGGAACCACTAGCAAGCCTTATAATGACGTATTTTCACGACTGTTAATCACTAGCTGTTAAACAAACATGTGGGTTGTTTAAAAAATACACCAGTAAGTTCAAATTTGTTATCTGTAGATATAAGTATATTATATAAGTAGTTTAAGGGAGGTTTCTATTTTATACTCATCGAATTCTAGTACAATTCATTAAAATTTTCATATTGAAAATATACACTCTTTGTGTAACTACGTCAACTATCGTTTGCCATCTCCTCTGCAGTAAGTCCGGTCTTGAGTAGGTCCTCTTAAAGTAACTACGTCGACTATCGTTTGCCATCTCCTCTGCAGTAAGACCGGTCTTAAGTAGGTCCTCTTTGAGTAACTACGTCAACTATCGTTTAGCATCTCGTCTGTAGTAAGTCCGGTCTTGAGTTGAACCTCTTTGTGTAACTACGTCAACTATCGTTTAGCATCTCGTCTGCAGTAAGTCCGGTCTTGAGTAGGTCCTCTTTGAGTAACTACGTCAACTATCTTTTGCCATCTCGTCTGCAGTAAGTCCAGTCTTAAGTAGGTCCTCTTTGAGTAACTACGTCAAGTATCGTTTAGCATCTCGTCTGCAGTAAGTCCAGTCTTGAGTAGGTTCTCTTTGAGTAACTACGTCAACTATCTTTTGTCATCTCGTCTGCAGTAAGTCCGGTCTTGAGTAGGTCCTCTTTGTGTAACTATGTCAACTATCGTTTAGCATCTCGTCTGCAGTAAGTCCGGTAATTAGTTCACCCTCTTTGTGTAACTACGTCAACTACCGTTTGAAATCTCCTCTGCAGTAAGTCCAGTCTTGAGTAGGTACTCATTGAGTAACTACGTCAACTATCGTTTAGCATCTCGTCTGCCGTAAGTCCGGTCTTTAGTTGACCCTCTTTGTGTAACTACGTCAATTACCGTTTGGCATCTCCATTGCAGTAAGTCCGGTCTTGACCCTCACTAACTATCAGGGAACTTTAACCAGAATAATAAGTCAATAAAAAAAATCATGTTTGCCTTTTTTGGGTTTTCAATTATCTCCTTTAAAAAATAATGGTTTTAACATAGTATAAATCTACTTATTTATAATATTGCAGCATATATAGTTTTAATAGCTTTGAAAAACGCTTAATTGTTAGACAATTGTTGTATGGTGATGCTACTAACATTTTTCGGAATCTATTACTGAAGACAAATTTTAGTTCTATGTAGAATACATAAGATAATACGTTTCAATCTACCATTACGATATTTTAGCATTACTGAGATAGAGATAACATTTTATTTCTTTGTAGCATATAGATGACAAAAGCTTCTGGGGAATTAGTATATTTTTATGTAAAAGTTGGTATTAAATTCAAGACAAAGTGCATATATATAGAATAAGCTGTGAAACTTACAGCTTATTTAAAGCAATTTTAATTGTATGGCCTTGAATAAAGAAGTATTAGCGACATTTTCAACTCACAGATATTCAAATTCAATCTATTCACACTTTACATGAAACATTAAAAAGAATATAATATGATGAATATCTTGCAAATAGTGTAGGTCTGCTCGCAAGAGAGAGTTACTCCAAGACTCGTCTAGCATTATAACTACTAACTAATCTAAATATTTACCTAAAAATATTAATTAGTATTAATGTATGTAATTGTAGGTACAGTACTTAAATTTATAATTAACAAGGAGTTAAACTATAGGCCAAATTATTGTCTTCACTAAAGCACGCAGACTCAAAGAAGGTACACTTATATGTATTTGACGTACTAATAAACAAACAGGTCAAATACACTAGATTGTTAAATTAGATTTATGAATAATTTGTTAAATAATAAAATGTGCATTGCAAAATTAACATGACTATCATAACATTGTAATAAATATGTGTAATTAGGTGTTTTTAGTCAACACTACTGTCGGTTATTACTAACTGAGCTAACAATAATAATTCCAAAATCAAGTGAATAGAGAGCAAGTTCTCCACGTCATCCAAGCTCAGTTGAAGTAACATGGAAGTGAATGTCCAAAGGTAACTTGTTTTGTTTATGTCCATCATGCAAAATATATCGTCCATCATGCTAAATGTTTCATCCATCATGCTAAATGGTTCGTCCATCGTGCTAAATGGTTCGTCCATCACGCTAAACGTTTCTTACATCATGCTAAATGTTTCATCCATCATGCTAAATGTTTCGTCCATCAAGCTAAATGTTTCGTCCATCGTGTTAAATGTTTCGCCCATCATGCTAAGTGTTTAGTCCATTAAGCTAAATTTTTCGATCCATCATGCTAAATGTTTCGTCCATCATGCTAAATGTTTCGTCCATTAAGCTAAATGTTTCGTCCATCATTCTAAATGTTTCGTCCATCATGATAAATGTTTCGTATGTCATGGAAAATGTTTCGTCCATCTCACTAAATGTTTCGTTCGGCATGGTAAATGGTTCGTCCATAATGCTAAATGTTTCGTTAATCACGCAAAATATTTCGTCCTTCGTGCTAAATATTTCGTCCATCATGCTAAATGTTTGGTCCATCATGCTAAATGTTTCATCCATCAAGCTTAATGTTTCGTACATCACGCTAAATGCTTCGTCCATCATGCTAAATTTTTCGTTATCATGCTAAATGTTTCGTTCATCATGACCATTTTAAATGGAAACCAATTTTTCAGAGATACTAGCCAAGATGCGATTATTGGACTCAGTAGTCTGGTTACTGGCTGACATAGAATATATCTCAGTGAAGGTACTCTCAGGGAAGCCAATCTGTATGTGGTGTATGGACGGCTTTTAGCTTTGTAGATGATACGTGTTCTCGATTCTCAACCTCTCAAAGATTTACATAGTCAGTTATCGCAATTAAACCCAAACTCGCTAAAATTATCAAACTGCTCTTGTTGATGGTGACCATTCGGAGGTGACCTATTAAGCGTGAGAATACAGAACATAACATTACTTCTTATCATACAAACACCTTGTTTCAATGTAGCTAGGTTACCGTAGGCACTACCAGATCCGGCATGAATAGTTTAAATATATATTCTCAAAAACATTTTGTTCTGGATTTTGTACAATATACTTGGATACAAATTAAACTTATGTGGACGTTATTTAGGTCAACAAGTCGGACTTCAATAGGTATTTACACTTAAGGGCAATAAAACTAAATTCAATATCACAAATAGTGGCGACCACAATCATTTAATTGCTCGGCTCAATTCAAGCCAATGTCGCAACCTGTATCGGCGACTGTGGGCGTAGCGAGGTCGCAGAGGCGGAGGATTGTCCGACATGATTGGCACATAGGACGGAACATTGCACACGTCATTCAGTAGGGTGGGTGGGGCAGAGCGGCCGTGGTGGAGCAGTGTAGTGTGTGGCAGCCGGTGGGCAGCGATGGACCGATGGCAAGGGCGAGTGGCGGTCGTCACCGGTGCCTCCTCCACCACGGGCACAGCCATCGTGCGCGCCCTCGTCCACCACGGGCTCACCGTGGTCGCTGTAGCCCGTCGTGATACCCGTATACAGGTCCGTATGCAGGTCTGTATTTACTTGTAGTATAAATCGATTTGCAACTGAACATTGTTTATATGCAACATGTGTTCGTAAAGCATGTAATAAATAAATAAATAACCATGTCTACAAAATCACCTGTTTATAAAAATTAAGTAATTTACATAAGTAACCATGTTCTAATTTTGTTATTGTGATAACAGATCATACTGTATATTGTTTCGTGATTGATGGTGTTCTAAATTAATTTGATTTGTATACAACAAAACAGAACGCAAGTCAAACTGTTTTTAAAATTCTTAAAAAAACAACAATTCGTAAAATTCTTTGTTTTTAACTTTGATGTAAAATCATTAAATTGAACTTAATATATATATACAGTATATATAATAGTTATATACACTCATATAGAAGTTAAATATAAAAACATTTCGATAACGTGGATCTATGATTGCTAAATCCAAGTAAGAAGTTATCCAACTAAATTTCTTATGGCATTTCAAGAAAATCGTGTTAGCACGCGTAATTTAAGCTATTTCTTTTGTTCAAACCTATGATACAGCACCTGAAATAAGCATACACTTCTACATGAACTGTCCCTGCATCCATCTTTTAAGAAATAAAACTTGATAAATAGTTTACAAACAAAACTACGTAGATTTATTTAAAAATTATTAAAAAAAGATAAAAGTTATATCTTTTAACATTCATCAATTAGCTGAAATGTGAACATTTATGTTTGCACCAGTTTATAAAAATTAAGTAATTTACGTAAGTAACCGTGCTCTAATTTTGTTGTTATAATATATCATTTTCCATATTGTTTCGTGATTGATGGTGTTGCGAATTTAATTTGAGTTGGATACAACAGAAAATAACACAAGTCAAACTGTATAAAAAAAAGGAATTCATAAGATCAAACTTAAGATCAACTTAACCTCAAACGATTCTTTTTTTAGCTTTGGTGTAAAATCATTAAAATGTACTGAAGTTAAATATAATAGTTATATACACTCATATAGAAGTTAGAGAAAAAAAATTTCGATAACGTGGGTTTATGGTTGCTAAATCCGAATATGAAGTTATCCAACTAACAATTTTGTGAAATTGCAAAAAAACCTTATTAGCATGCGTAATTTCAGCTATTTTTTCAATCTTATGATACAGCATCTAAAATAAGCACGTGAACTGTCCCTGGACTCATATTTTACGAATTAAATCTTGATAAATAGATTACCAACAAAATTCAGAAGATTTATTTAAAATTATTCAAAAAAGAAAAAAGTTATATTTTAAAATTCATCAATTAGTTGAAATGTGAAAATGTACGTTACGAATATATAATATATTACAGACTATATACGATGTATTTAATTTACTTATAGTAAAATAATATTAAAATAATCAAGTAAATTAATTACATTTAACAAATGTGACAAATTAAATATGATAGGGAATGGTAATGTTTCAAAGTTGTAGAAAATATTTAATTGAAAAATGTCAAATTCCACGCTTTAATACACGAAGAAGAATGAATTATTAACGATAATTATAGAATAAATTACTTCAGCTAGAAGAACATGTTCGTAAATAAAACATTGGTTCAGAGATTGACAAAGTATTTGATGACGGTTGAACCACCATTCGCCACGAGTCACTGAGCTGATCGACAATAGGTTGCACATCGTATTAGGTTGGCAGTTTCCACTTCCGGGCCCTGACACTATCAATTGACAGTACATTATTGCTATGGGATATTGTACAATAGATTTACATTTAATATTAGGATATCATGTTGAACCGAATTTCAATGAAGGATCCTGGCAATTAGGCTACCTTACTCATAATTTTGTATAAAAACTTCTTGACATTAACATATCATATTATTAAACCTGTAGTTTTTACTATATTCGTAACATAATAAATGTATTTTTGCAAGAATTTAGCAGGAAATGATACCTATATAATTTATGATCAATACAAATAATTGGATACTTTTCGATGGTCACGTTGGTGGGAGTGCCCTACTACAACTAATACTAACGTAGAGTTGGTAGGAGATCCTGTCTAATTCATATTTGTGGGAGGGGGCTATCAACAATCCATAAAATTATTCGTGTCCTGTTTTACTACTATCCATACTTATTCGAGCCTAGATAGTTCACTACTATCCATGAACTTACGATGTTCTTGTTGGTTTACCACTATCCATATAATTATGTTTTATTTGGTGACTAAACATTATCACTTTATGTAATAAGCTTATACGGTTCACCACTATCCATAAAATTATGTGTACACTGTCCATTTACATTCATGCGTGTTGTTATGGTTCTCCATCATTTATAAAATGATGTTATTTTGCTGGTTCACAACTATCCATAAAATTATGTATGCCTTGATATACTTACGTTGTTCTTGTTGTTTTACCACTATACATACATTAATGCAGGTTTTGGTGGCTAACCACTATCCATATACTAATTGCTCTTGTTGGTTTACATCTATCCATACAAGTAAGCGAGTATAGGTTGTCCAGCAATATTCATAGACTGTACTTACGTTGTACTGTGGGACTATTCATACGTTGTCTTCATGGATTAATAACCGCTATACATTAAAGCAACTTTATGACTTCTGCACGCTATAATATCATAGGAGTTTGAACAAGTATATTTTAATTGTTCAATTAATTCACTGGTGGCTCAGTGCTGTTACCCAGCTACATGGGGACAAAGTGTTTGGGAGATTGTAGGCGATAGGTTCCATGCTCGGTCTTCTTAATACCGACATGGCGTCCGCTTATTGGTTGCTATCGGCGTGGACACTACTAGAGAAGTCTGGGGTGTCCTATGTTGGGTGGTAATCATTGTGTGGATGTTGTGTGGGGGAGATAACTGATTATCAGGCTTGTCAATTAGCTGCAAATCAGACCAGCACTACGTGGTTCGGATTCCACGTAAAGCTGTAAGTCCTTTAGTTGCCCTGGCTGTTGGGCTATTAATAAATTGCCCTTTCTGAGGAACAGTTGAACTCAGTTAGTAACCAGACTACACTCAACCTACACTCATATAACCATTCATATTCGCCTTAAAATACCAACAACATTGTGTCGGCGTCTCATATGTAAAAATATAAGAATAATTCCAAGTCGCATCTACGTTTTTTCGCATGCAATTTTATTTTCGTATGGATTTTCATAGTATGGCAATTTTTACTTGTAAGTTTTAGACGTTGTAGTATCTGAGGGTAACCCACCTTTCTAAGGGATTCAGTTAAATAAAAATGGACCTAATGAAATATTGGAAATACTAGTGTTTGATGTTGCCCCAGATACAAGATCTATTGGGTCTTCTGGATTCTGTTAAAGACACCAACAAAGTCCTCCAGGAGCAATTATGTAGGCATTGCTCGGTTACCATTGGGCTTATTTAGGCAAATACATAACTAACTGGAACAACAGAAGTGTTACCGAGTATCTCTGCTCAAGCAAAGTCACAACCTAAGGGGTTTCAAAACATTATATAACTAAGTAGGACTACTGGGTTATCATAAACTTCAAAGTTTAATAACGATACTTATCAATTTGTGAACTATAAATCTACCTATTACCATAGAGGTTGCAAGGGAGCACTCAATCTTAGATAATTGAAGCTATAAATTGTATCACTTTTACATTATTAAAATACGGTAACACAGAGAGCGATAGAAAACATTATTAAATTAAGTAAAGCTCAAAACTGCTAGTTTTGTATTAATTTTATGATTGAAAATAAATAAAATAAAATTAAACGATCAACAAATAATTGTTGGGAGAAAATCATTTGACTATGCAAATTATCACTATTCGGCAAAAATAAAACACAAAATTCAAAGCTGATAGTAAAACGAAAAAAACACAGAATGTGCACATCTAAATGGTTACGAGACTCAATCATACAAAACCCACATCACTATCCAACAATAAACAAATAAAATAATAAAAAAAAAATAATAATAAGAGGAATATCTATTAGGACACTTGATACTCTTATTGTTCACATTTCAACGTGTTTGTCAATACTAGCTAGTGTCCATTTCTTGACTGTTTTATTTGTTTGACTTAGCATATTTGTTAATTTTACCTTGTTAATTTCATTGCACGTTTTTGCCTGCTTCTGATAGGTTGCACACTTAACAATGCCAGGCGTGTTATGTTTTTTTATATTTCCTTTGATGCAATAGCGCTTGAAGATAGAAAAATATCTAAGGCTAAAATATTACGCTTTTATTTTGATGAATTCGCTCTGCCACAATTGTGTACTAATACTAGGAGACACCGCTGCACGATTCACGTTTCAACCCCGACGCTCGCTGCACTCGTACTCCTCGGCCTTTGGTCTTTGTATGTGACATTTTTGACTGAAAATAATAGTAGATTAATTAATAAAAGATCAACTACTAATAGTAGATAACGTAAAATCACAATATTACATTTATTTATAGCTTCCTTACATTACTTGCGTTGCTACCTGTTTATTAGTAGAAATACCCAATGGTATTACTTAGCCTTTTTCATTTTTTTACAACTTAAACTCATAATATAATGTGTCAATAGTATAATGTCAAACATTTAAAAGAAATATTTTTATTTATTTACAAAACAGCTGCTAATAATTTTAATAAAATCAACCTAACATTATCCTTACGGAGCAATAGTTTAGGGGCAGTTTATACCCCTTAAGAGTACTTTATAAAGATTAAAATACTTAAGTTGCCCTAAGACAGTGTACAAAATTTCAGCTCTCTACCTACGTGAGAATTTAGTGATTTAGTGATGAGTGATTGAGCAAGGGCTTTGTCTTTTATATACTGTATTTAGTATTTTAGGATGTAATAAAATTAAACTGAGTACCCTTATATTTATTTTTATTAAAAATTCATTATACAACATGTTTCGACTTTCTGGTCATTTTAATTTATATACGACTTTCGTCAATAAAAATGACCAGAAAGTCGAAACATGTTGTATAATGAATTTTTAATAAAAATAAATATAAGGGTACTCAGTTTAATTTTATTACATCCTAAAATACGTAAGTAGCCCTAATTTAAACTTTATATTACTTTATACTGTATTTAGATATCTAATAAACTACAAATATACGAGGATTTCTTTAAAAGATTCATATAATTAATGGTTATAACAATATTCTCAGTAAGATAAATTGCAAGAAAAAATGAAAGAATCCAATAACCTGAAAAAGATAAAAATAGGTGGGTTGTATGATAGTGTAGAGGTAATTTGGGGAAAAACATACATGGAACACAGCTGTGTACGTACCATCATCTGTGTACATTAGGCTATCATCATTTCTGTGCAAAGTACCCCAATATTACCAACTGGAGAAGGCAATTTTACCAACTGTTGCAATTTTTATAATATTCTGACTATGAAATAACTTTTACACGATTTTATTTTGAAATTTATGACTAAAACTGAATCTATTTTTAAAGAAACTAATTTATTATACTGTGGGAATGGGCGTAAATATTTTAAAATTTTAAGAAAAATAGTTCTTATTTAAATTGTTTTTATTGGAGTTTTTAAGTTTGAAAAATACAGCGTAATCTCACTTCTTTGTTTGCCAATCAATGGAATTTCGTGATGACTACTATATTCTTTGGTTATAAAACAACAAAGTGTTTGTGTCAAATAAACGAGTAAATGCTTACGGAAAATTCGTTATTTCACATTGGATAGCACTCTAAGATGAAGTAAATTAAAAAAGGTAAACAAAGTAATAAAAATGGTCTAAAAAACAACGCTGATCAACGAAAAATTCGTAATTTTTTTTAATGCATCATAAATAAAATGCACTTCAGATTGTATGGAACTATCTGGACATAGAGTAATCATTGATAGCTAACATTAATAGCTTTATCAAAGAATACATTGCTCGTTTAATTACACAAAATTATGTCACCAGAAGTGAATCAAATGAAGCAATTTTGTTGACATTCCAAGTAGCCTAATACTTTTCGTATGGAAGTTATCATAAAACAGTTTATTATTCTGTAATTTTATTTTCATTTTAATTACACATTTTAAATGAGTTAGGACTAAGCTTCTTCAGTGTATGATAATAAACCAGATCAATTTTAGACACAAATAATGTGTACCAAGGCTCTGTTTTTATTGGTTTTTTTCTTAGTAATCATTATTTAGAATGGCTTGACATGTATTATCTCAGTTACGTCTTTCAACTATCATTAGTGTTATTTTATAATATTATTACATTCCTTTACACTATGAAATTAATTTGATTGTTGTGTTTGGTATTTAATAATTGTATTATTTATATGCGTTTCTCTCTACATATATGGAATTGATCCATATTAATGTAATAATGTGATTGGCTTCGGATATATTTTGAAAATTTTCAAACAAAAACAAATAAATAAATACACCAAATTATATAAATACGTGAATTGATATTATATAAAATTGCAAATATATTATAAATGTACTATAACAAGTACTTATAGAAACTAAAATTCTGTTTTAACTCGAAGACATATACATCGTTCTTTGAGAAAATCAATTCTATAAAATATGTACTAGTATGGTTTTGATTGCATCAAATTGCATATTTGACATTTTATTGTAAATTATGAAAATCAAGTAAAAGGAAGTAAAAGTTAACTGCGTGTTCTTATAGGTTGGGGAGGGAGGGGCATACTTGATGCTTGATGGGGTCGTTATGTTGGTAGACCATAACTAGAGTCACATGACCTAGTTAGTGTTGCTCATAGTGGACAGTGTAACTCTGAAAGGGACGATCATAAACCAGCGGGCATTGTGAGC
This sequence comes from Stictocephala bisonia, assembly GCA_035578905.1. Lineage (NCBI taxonomy): Eukaryota > Metazoa > Arthropoda > Insecta > Hemiptera > Membracidae > Stictocephala > Stictocephala bisonia. The sequence goes on along the minus strand of JAQJVL010000016.1, from coordinate 3,153,579 downwards.
CAACCAAATTATGAGGCTTGGCTGTGCTCCAGGAAAGGAGTAATAAGGATAGTAATAATAATTTTATAATAATTTCAATTATAGAAAATATTAATATAAATAAGCATAATTATTTCATTTTTAGCCAAATTTCAATTATTTCGATTCTGAATTTTGATGAAGTTGACGTTTATTGGCTATTTCCTCTAAACTGGTTTTTATTTTCGAAATTATATTTTATTGAAACTAGTTGTATTATTAATGGTATTTTATTAAACATTTATAATCGATATTAATAATATTTAAAATAAAAGTTAAAAATAATTTGTGATAACATTATTAAGGAGTAATTAATTTTAAGAGCCTTAATACTAGTTTTCATAGAATGGAATTTATAGGCGTAACTACTGTCAGTTTCAAAAAGCAATGTACTCGACATTGAACCTCTGCTACAAAATAAATAAACTCATTCGATTTCGTTGTTTTTACATTAAGCTTGTTTACCTCTACATAATTTAATATAACTTACAGATTTTGTATAGCAATTATTTATAGCAGGTAGAATAAAAAAAAAACTTAAATTTTAACACTTTTAGAGTAGGGCTCAACTTGAAACATTTCTAAAACAAAAAGTGCTAAAGATAAGTCAGTGAAACCTTAACCACATGTGCATAAGGTTGTTGTTTTTACTCTTTTACAGAATTTTCTGTTGTAATGTTTGTAACCCCTTGTAGTCTAAAAAATGGCTGATCATACAAACTTTCAACAAAACGGTTCAAAAATACAGGATTGAAAAATAAAGTAAGATTATTAAACGGTAAGTGTGATAAAAAATTTTGCGATTTTATATCACACGATAATTTAATAGAAATCGATGTGCGCTCATGTGTAAGCAAATCCCCTCGGGCAGCACTTCAAAACTAGTTTCAACTGAACATTTCGGCGTTGCCGAATCGTGTGCCTGGAAATATTTAAACAGAGCATGAAAGGTTTATTACTGTGGAAGTATTGAACAGTTAATGAATCATTTTTATATCTAAATTTAAACCATTTTTTAATCACCATTTGTCATGAGGGCTTTGGACCTCCAACGACAGGTTTCAATATGTTATACCTCTAAAAAGATTGTAAAATTAAAAAAAATAATAATTACAAGATTTACAATGATGTAAATTTCACATTTAACAAGCTGAATGTAACATGAAAATGAGAGGCATCCATCCTGGTGATTTGCAGGATGTACTTATCACATTTCTAGTAACTGTGAGTGATTCATCAGCCTCTAGCTGTAACATGTATACCTGTCATTCATAACTAATAAGTCCCCTAATACGGGGTGGAAGTCCAGCTGCATGACGTGGTAACACCGCGTCCGGTGACTCGGTCCACCGCGGGTATTACGACACATCGATGTTTTTGAATTATCACGTGATATAAAATCGTAAGATTTTTATCGCACTTACCGTTTTATAATCTTACATTATTTTTCAATCAGGTATTTTTTAATCGTTTTGAATGTTTGTTTGATCAGCCATTTTCAAAACTGCAAGGGTTTACAAACATTACAACAGAACGTTTTTTAAAAGAGTAAAACTTCTACAATTTAGACAACCTACAAAAAAACAACTTTCCTAACATGTGGTTAAAGTTTAACTGACATATCTTTAGTAGTTTTTGTTTTAGAAATGTTTAAAGTTCAGCTTTACTCAACAAGTGCTAAAATTTCGTGTTTGTTTTGTATTCTATCTTCTATAAAAAATTCTTAAAGTCTTCGAAAAAACATTTAAGTCATATGAAATTACGTAGAATTAGATAAACTAACTTATTATGTACAAAAAAATAAAATCGAATAAGTATTTATTTTGTAGGATAGGTTCAAACTGGAGTACATTGCTTTTTGAATACGACAGTACAAGTTGTAACAGTGGCCTTAAAACAAAAACAGAATCTGCGTTTTTGGCCATCTAGTCCTGGTTCAACTCATCCTGTCTACGCCTATACTTTTGAACAAAATTACTCATATATTTTAAAGCACTACTCTATATTACTGGTTAAATAACTATGGAACATTTTGGACACTGCTACTTTGTACAAAATATTCCTAAAGGCTGTTTAGTACAAACTGAATACTAAGATGTAAACTGAACTAATTATGGAGTGTATAGTGTGGAACTATCTCTAAAACTGAATGTACTCTACACAAAGTCCTGATTAACCCTCCAACTGATACGATATGTTTTTCAACTGTAATCTTAAGCCAGTATTTTAGAACATATTATTTCGGAACATTTAGAACTGTTACGACCCAACGCTATTTATATTAACAGTTGTTATACATTACGTAAATGAATCAGCTATTGTTTGATGTCATTATTGTAATAGATTACATTATTGTCTGAGTGTATTAGCCCATTGTGTGTAATATACCTGATGGGAGGGAGCCATTACACGGAGTACTGTGTAGTGACACACTTACTGTACATGCCTTGTGATTCCCGGCACGTACAACACTTGGGAGGGAATGTAATGATGCTCACTAAGGTACTGAAGGGACATGGCATTATTCTACCTTTAACTTAAATCTAATAACTTTATATGTAACCATCACTTAGTAGTTAAAGGATAAATAAATTGCAGGTACATAACATACTAACAGTGAAAAATAGACCACCCTTCAAACATATGTAAATGTAAATGACTAATATAGTATGTCTCAATAATGATTTAATTTATACCATTTACCTTTGTAATTATAATACATAAAAAAAAAAAAAAAATAAATAGTATCCTAATAGAATGACCTAAACATTGAAATAGTTCTCAGAAATAAATCCCTTTACATTGAAATTAAAGAAGTTTCAAATTGCGTACATTACAATCCTGTATACTTTATAGTTAGCTCAAACAGTGTAGCTTATAGTTGTATACATTTTAGAGTGAGCTGAGACAGTTTACCATATATGATAGTGATTTAGAGTGTATAAAATAGTGTAGCATGTAGTCATGTACACTATAGAGTGATATATATATATATATATATATATATATATATATATATATATATATACTTTACTGTACTTTACTCTATACTAAGAGTACTTTACTGTACTCTTTAGAGTGAGTTAAGACAGTAAAGTATATAGTGCTATACAGTTTAGAGTGACCTAAGGCAGTGTAATATATAATCATATACACTATAAAGGGTTCTAAGGCAGTGTAGTATATTGTCATGTACATTATAGAGAGAGCTACGGCAGGTAGTATTTAGTCATGCACAGTATAGAGTGAGCTAAGGTGGTGTATTATATAGTCTATGTACACTATAGAGTGAGCTAAGGTGGTGTAGCATATGTATATGTACTCTTTAGAGTGAGCTGACGTGGTGTAGTATATAGTCTATGTACACTATAGAGTGTACATGTATGGGTGGGTGGGAACCATACCTATGTAAGTGTATGGTTGGTTAGGTGGTCAATTACTGTATGCATATATGGGTGGTGGTGTGAGGGTCAATACCTCAGTACGTATATGGTTGGGTTGGTGGGTCAACTGTACTTGTATTGATGGGTAGGTGATCTAATAACAATGTAGATTTTAAAAGTAAGATAACATGTGTAGCATATAGCTGTGTACAGTATAGAATGAGCTAAGATGGTGTGGAGTATAGCTGTATACAGTATAGAGTGAGCTAAGATAGTGTGGAATATAGCTGTGTACAGTATAGAATGAGCTAAGACAGTATGGCATATAGCTGTGTACAGTATAGAGTGAGCTAAGACAGTGTGGCATATAGCTTTGTACATTATAGAGTGAGCTAAGACAGTATAGGTTATAATCGTGTACAATTTACAGTGAGCTAAAAAAACACTCATTCCATGATTGATGAATTAAAAATGTTACGAACATTTTTATAGAAGACAAAGGTGCAAAACTAATTATGTCTTACTTACATAATGTTCAGAAACTTTGAATGGTGTAACATAGAAGTTTCCTCCAACCGAGGTAATGGGTCGGGAAACACGACTTTATGTACGCAAGACACATGACATGAAACCACCACAGACTGACACGGTACACATTCTGGCATTCTTGATAGAGGAACCATTGCTAGAAACGAGAATATGGTTGGCTTTGCTTCAACGATATTATTGTTTAACCTTAGCACTTGATGTTTATTTAAAGAAATTTTGTGTTTAAACACTCTGTTTTTGATTCTATAATCCCTAATTTGATTACTTAATTTGTTATTGGACTAGCATACGGTCTGCTCAATTGATAAAACTACACAAAATTATCCCCCGTTTGTTTTAATTTAAAAACGTTTAACATATTTATAAACATAGGTACTACAAGAACTCTCTTACCTATTTGTAAAACTGTAATCCTTTTTAAAGTGTTTATATAGAGAATATGTACAGTAAAAGGATATCATTGAGTGATTCTATCTGCTATTTTAACTCCGTTGGTAATCATAAACATGAGGGAGGGGGGGCTTTGGCACAATGTGTTGGACTGGTGGTAGCCCAAAGCCACAAACAGCCCAACGATATTTTGGATATGGGCCAACCCCTAAACTGTAATGTTCACAAAGATTTACTACTATCGAAGTGGATCATACAAACAATAAATGAATAGTTACGATTTTTATTTGATTATAAACCCATAAACCCATTATTGTTGATGTTCATAGTGTTTTCGGTATGTTTATTTGATTTGCTATTGTATTGCTTTAATTAATTATTATCCTTTTTAGTTATACATATGTTAATGTACTCAAACTATTATGTTTAGTTTCAAGAAAGTCAAAACATCTCATCTCAATAAATTTGTTGGTTCATAAATCTCAACGACTTTTCAAATACAAAAAATCAACGACTCGTAAATTTAATATTCCAATATGATTATTATGCCTTTACTGTCTTTGAGCTGAGAATATTACGAAATTATTAGGAAACAGTTAAGAACATTGCGAAAAACAGAGAAGTGGGATTCATAATGATTGTTATTAAAAAGGTAGCACTCCTCCTAAACAAATTAATTTTTTTAATTCTTATAGTAATTTATTTACTAGCATTTACTGTTTGTATGAATTTTTAAGATTCTGACAAAGTGCTTGACAAACTAGGTCTCTTGATTACTAGATTTCGTAGTTTTTGACATAGGCCATCTGATAACAAGGGCACAAGTATTTCATGTTTTTCAGTAACTTAAGCTGAACTAACCTATTAGAAACCTATAATAACGGAGGGAAATGACGCTCTGGTAAATAGTCAGACACATACCAAGGCAGTTCTGCTGTTCTCTGAAGGAAAATATGTCTCAACCCTAAAATGTAAATGAACCATCTTGGAAAAAATGCATAAAAACATTCACATGCACTCTTGCTTCAAAACAATTAAGTATAATAATAGCAAATAAAATATAAATACAGCTATAGCTCTCAATCATTGCAGTTATTTCAAAAAGAATAATATTTAGACTAATTTAAATTGTCATTAATCACATAAAAAGATCTATAACTCTTCCACTCTACCACATATACAATATAACCTACCCCCTCCCCCCACACTCTCTCAATTCTCATTTCCCTAAAATACAAATTAATGGTTCGATCGATCTTCAGATATTGAACACGTATAAGAGATGTAATAAAATATGAACACCTTCCCAGCTACACTTTGTTAAAAAAAAAAACCCCAGGTTTTATCAAAAAATTAAAATATTAAGAGCATAGAAAATCATGTACAAATTATGTTTTTGTAATATTAGTATATGACATATCATCTAAGGGAAACTGAAAATAAACCTGATTTGCATTTTAGAAGCTTTGAAATTATTAACATAATAATTTGCTAATGTTAGAGGGCTGTCATGAACAAGAAAAAAGAGGGTAAGTTCTCTAAAGATAAATTACGAATGAAGGAAAGGGAGGTCGTAAATCACACATCACATAAACTAAGGAAGGATCCAGTAGCTTGGCAGGGTTTATAGGTGCCACATTACACGTGCGGCATCTACCTCCTGGTAACACTGACACAAGTCTGACGACCAACTTCAACTCATACTACTGTAAACACACATCACATAAACTAAGGAAGGATCAAGCAGCTTGGCAGGGTTTATGGGTGCCACATTACACGTGCGGCATCTACCTCCTGGTAACACTGACACAAGGCTGACGACCAACTTCAACTCATACTACTGTAAACACACATCACATAAACTAAGGAAGGATCCAGCAGCTTGGCAGGGTTTATGGGTGCCACATTACACGTGCGGCATCTACCTCCTGGTAACACTGACACAAGGCTGACGACCAACTTCAACTCATACTATTGTAAATTACTCATAATACGAGATGAACCGAACCACATGGCAGGTTTTATGGGAGTCGTTGTACACGTGTGGTGTCTACCTTTGTACCGGGTCGTTTGACCGGTACATTTCGTTTTTTTCGTCGTGGTCTGCCGGGCTGCCTGAGATTCGCTCGTGCCCAGCGTTTCGCTTACTTTGGTGGCCGTTGGCTCGGATCCGTTCGTTCCGTGTTCCAGGTCTGGTCTGTCAGGTGGGCCGTCTTTCTAGTAGTTTCTCTGCGGCCGATCGACATAGACATGCAGGGCTAGAGACTCCTAAAACGTAAGTGTTCATTTGGTAATTTCTAATATCTAATCACCCTTTTGGTGAAAATACTTTGTTTAAATAATAATCATCGGGCTTAGTTGGGTTTTCAGGGTTTTGTTCAATTTATGTTCTTTGTCTAGATATTTGTTAACCTAGGTTCGAGTCACGTGCTCCATATTACCTTTTTACCATTAATTGCTTATTATATCTTGTTTTATATTTAATAGTAGTTCTGTATAATGTTTTGTTGAGCCTTTTTACAGTTGGATTTACCGATTTACCATATTTTTGGTTCATTGACAATAACCTAGCCTATCTGTGTAGTTTGATTTTCATGTTATAACCTATTGCCCCTGTATCCATAGCCTAGTTTTCAGTTTGTCATTTCTAGTTCCGTATACGTAATTAATTCTTTGGTAATTGGTTAAGTTGTAATTTGTTTTAAATATGATTTTCCAACATAATTATTCTTAGCCTAAAAATGGATCTGTTATTTTCTAGTGTGCTCCAATCATATACAATTTTGTCTGTTCTTGTGTTATTTTGCCATTTCATGTATTAGTTGTTATGTGTAGTATTTTTGTTGTTGTGGCTGGACTGTTTTTAATGTGCTGTGGTGTTGCCTTGCAGTCCAGGGTCCTTGAGTAGGACGTTTCAACCCTCAGCCTGTCGTCCGGGCAAAGTTCGACCTTCTACACTGCCCGCCTGGCCTGAGGACCAAGTCATAGAGCCTATGTTGTGACTAAGCTGCCATCTCTACACCTGGGTGTTCCTCTTCAGTCCTCAGGTCAGTGCGTTCCATTTTGTTCCCGGCGGCTGAGCTGGGGGTAGTGAATGTTTTTAAAAAAAATATATTTATCCAAAGAAAAAAAAAACCAAATAAAAAGGAAAAGGAAGCTATTCCTCACTAGGCCTAGGCCTAGGGACGGGCCATGAACTTTAACAGTGATTTTATGCAACACAGCCATGGGGACCTATATGTTTTTTTTTAGGCCTATATATATAAAAAAAAAAAAAACAAAAAAAATACAAAAAGAACTTTTAATGTTAATATTTATTGTTATTTAGTTTAATTAGTTTATTTTGTTGTTAGATATTTTAGAGTTTATATTTGTTAGGTCCCTATTGTTAAATCATGTTATTATTTATTTCTTGTTTAGGCCTAGTGATATAGTTAGTGTTATTTATTAATTTTTTTTTCGTGAATTGTATTATTGATGTCAGGGGGTAATAGAACGGTACCGTGTTATATATTTTTTTAACTTGTTTAATTTTTAATTTCTTTTCACCAAAAGGGGATTATTGTGCTTCTGCTTAACTTCCTATTCGGAGCTGCCCAGGGATTCCGGCTTACTCCCTGGCCCCGGTGGAATTATGGGATGTGGGCCAAATTGCCGGGTTTAATGGGTGTAGTCAAAATTTTCTTAAATTTTTCACTTAAGTTGCTAATAAGTTTTTTACGTTTTGGGTGTCTCAGGCTAGGCTGCAGATAGGCCATGTAGTTGTTAACTGTTAATTTTGGTATTTGTAGCGTTTGTTATTTTTGTAGCTTGTGTCATTTTCTTGTTAATTTTGTGTAGCTTGTTTGTTAAGTGCGAATTTATATTGTGGCCATCTGCCTGTCAGTTTTTGATTATTTGTTTGTTTGCTGGTAATAAACTAGTTTTGCTCAGCTGCCGAGTGTTATTTTGACCCTCCAACTGCCACCCGTGATCTCATAGCTTGACTTGTTTCGAGCCCTCCCCCAGTTGGCACGCTTTCCAGCTTTGGTGGGGGGATGCGTCTCAATTGGTAGCAGAGCGTGGTTGCCTAAAAAAAAATTCTATCTTGGTGGTTGACGGTGGGTGTTTGCCAGTTAGTAGGTCAGTGTTGGCCGACCTACCGTTTTGATAATTTGTTAAAGAAAAAAAAGGCAAATAAATTATTATTTAAAAAACAAAAACAATTAGAAAACCAAATGATAATTTTATTAAAAAAAAATAAATAAATAAAAATAAAAAAAACCTTTAGGCAATCCGCTTGGTTACTGTTTTGGATGGGTTTCATGGGTGGATTGGAGTGGTCGGCAGTGGCTCGGTAGGCTGAGGGTTTTAGTTCGTCTTGGACCCTGGAGTTGTCGTTTTTTGTGTATTGTTGAGATTTGTTGCGTTCTCGATGGCCTATCTGCAGAATGTTGCCCTCCTAGTGAAGGAGGAGTTAGTTTTCGAGTTGAGGGCGCGTGGTGTGACTCCGGAGGGTGATGTTTTGAATCTCCGGAGGTTGCTGCGGGAGCAGTTGTCCACGGGTACGGCGGTGGAGTGGTCTGATTACTGGAGGTTGGAGATGAGTTGTTGGTTTGTAAACGTAAGGTGGAAGATTGGGAAGGGGTTTTGGAAGATTTGCAGCTGGAACCTCCAGTAGGTCGTGACCGGGCCTGCCGTCTTGCGTGTTTGGGGCATCTGCTTGCCCGCTTACGTATGGTCAACCGGGCACCGGGGTTGGAACCGTCGGATAGGGCGTGGATCCTGGAGAGTTTGTCTAGGCTTGAAGAGATTTTTCAGGCACTCTCCGGGGCCACGACTCCTACGGGTCTGGGTCAGCGGCCTAATTTTTCGCTGTCGCCCAACTTGTCGAGGCCGCAGGCTGAGACAACGGCTCTCACTGTGCCTGAGGCTCCTTCTGAGCCTGCAGGCGTTTCTGTTGAGGTCGCTTGTGGTTCTGCTCCGGCTGCCGTTCCTTCTGCTTCGGCTCCTTTGTGTTCACCTGCTCTTCTGCAGCTGAGCTACCACAAGCTACCTAACCCTCTCACGCCCATGATCCAGAATCTCCCTGTGATCAATGGGATGGATCCTGAGGAGCTTCTGAAGTTTCTGGTTGCCTTTCTCAGGCTTAGTGAGATGCCCGGCATGCAGGCTGGGGACTTGCTTCGCCTGATTTTCCCTTATTGCAGAGGTCCTGTGGGGGAGTTGCTGAGTTCTGTCGGCCAGTGATGCCTCGGTGGACTCGTTCCATCGAGAGTTACTGTCGTCGTTTCTTCCCATTCGACTCAGGGAGAGGATGGTCATGGACAGATTTTATCGGTCGCAGGGTAGGGGCGAGTCTCTGGCAGCCTATGTCTCTTCAGTCAAGGAAGCTCGTCAAGCGTTGCGCCTCAAACTTTCTGAAGCTGACACCGTTCGTGTCATCCTGGATGGCATTTCTCCTGAAGAACGGTGCAGATTAGTTTTTGCTGGTGTTCCTTCGTCCTTTCGGGAGCTGCATCAGCTGTGCATTGTTTCGCGCAGCGTGCAGTTCTCAGACCAGCAAGGGAGGGATTCTGAGAGTCATCGTGCTCTCCCCACCCGTCGACCGGCTATGTCTGTAGGTGTGAGTCAGCCAGTGGAGGGTCGTGGTTCTCGGCCTCCTGTTGTGTGTTTTGCTTGTGGCCAACCTGGTCACATTCGTCGTGACTGTCCACGTGCTCGAGGTCGTGGGGCGGGAAACGCTCAGCGCGGGGGGTTGCCTCCACAGTAGCTCCCCGCGTTGTTGCGAGTGACCGTGGCCATTTGCCTCTGACACGGGCCCATAGCAGGAGTGTCGGGGATTTTTCGGGCCTTGCTGGCATGGCTTCCCTGGGACTTAGTGCGGTCACCTCGTGTGTCCTGGCGTTTATGTTTCTTTAGGTGGTACGGTGTGTCGAGCCCTTCTTGATTCTGGTTTGGCATGCAGTATCATCAGCCTTTCTCTTTTTGAGTCCCTTGATGCCTTAGAACTTGTCAGGCACACCGAGCCTTCTTCAATTACGTGCTGGACGGCATCCCAAACTCCTCTACCTATTCTTCTGAAGGCGTCATTACATTTTAAGATTGAAGGATTTTCCTGGAGGTGGGGTTTTCTTGTTGCCAAGGACCTGGCGGTTTCTTGTATCATAGGGGCAGACTTTATCTCTAAAAGTGGTATGGTGCTTGACCTCCAGAAGCGCCAGATGTTTTTCAAGTTCAATCGGCGAGTTTTGGTGCCTCTAGTAGGTGATTCTGACTGCCCTCCTGCAGTCAGAGAGGTGGGTTGTGAGCCCGAACAACCCAAGGTGGATCCAGTTGGTCATCTCCCCCTTGAGCAGGCGGAGGCCATTAGGAGGCTGTGTTTGCAGTTTCCTGATGTGCTTACGCCTGAGCTTGGGGTCACTTCTCTTCTGGAGTATGAGATCCACCTCACCGATTCTCAGCCTGTTAGAAGTCATCCGTACAAACTTGCTCCCCCTAAGATGGAGGTTATGAGGGCTATGATTGAAGATCTTCTGAGCAAGGGTGTGATTGAACCGTCTCGTTCCGCTTATGCCAGTCCAGCTTTTCTTGTGCCCAAGCCTAATGGTAAGTCTAGGCTTGTGATGGATTATCGGAAGCTCAACGCTAAGGTCGCTATTGACTCGGTACCTCTGCCTGATTTGTATTCTGCGTTTGATTGGTTCGGTAAGGCTAAGTTTTTCAGTGTTTTTGATTTGAACCAGGCCTACCATCAGATTCCATTGAAGAAGGAATCACGGCCTATGACTAGCTTCTGTGTTCCCTGGAATCTCTATCAGTTCACTAGGGTTCCTATGGGTCTTGCTGTGGGTGCCCAGACTCTCACTCATCTGCTTGATTCCATCTTCCATGATGTGAAATTCAAGTTTGTCTTCAATTACCTGGACGACCTTCTTGTCTACAGTGAGACTTTCGGGGAACACATGCAACATCTGGAGGAAGTTCTTAGTCGCCTTAAATCAGCTGGCCTTACCGTCAATCCAGAGAAAGTCACTTTTGCTCGTCCTGAGATTTCTTTTCTGGGTCATCTGATATCTTCTCGAGGCGTCTGCATTGATCCTGCGTAAACCCAGGGCATTCGGGATTTTCCTCCTCCCAGAGATGCCAAGGGGATTGCCCGTTTTGTGGGGATGGTGCATTTTTACCGGAGGTTCATCCCTAACGTGGCCGAGCTTGCTGCCCCGTTGAACGAGTTGCGGAAGAAAGGTGTCCTTTTTGTGTGGGGCCAAGCTCAGCAGACTGCCTTTGATGCTCTCAAGGAGGCTATCATGCAACCTCCTGTCCTGCGTATGCCTGATTTCAGCAGAGAATATATTCTTCAGACTGATGCCTCCTCCTCCGCCATTGCTGCTGTTCTTTCTCAGGAGTTTGATGGGGTCAGGCAGCCCATCGCTTTTGCTTCGAGGACGTTGTCTCACCAGGAAAAGAAATCTTCTTCCATCTATGAGTTAGAGTGTCTGGCTGTTGTCTTTGGTACGGACAAGTTTCGGCGTTTCTTGGAACACGCTGAGTTCTTGCTGGAGATGGACAATCAGGCACTATCTTGGCTTCTTGCCCATCCCAGACAGCTTGGGAAAATTGGTCGCTGGGTGGTCAAAATTTCTGCTTTTAAGTTCCGAGTCCAACATCTTAGGGGTACCCAGAATGTCATCGTGGATGCTCTTTCCCGCATGTATCACGAACCCAGTTATCCACCTACTGAGGCTGTTGCTCAGTGTGGTGCTGTTCTTCTGGATTTTCCTCTGGCTTTTGACGACCTACTATCCCATCAGCAGAAAGATCCTGAGCTGTCAGTCATCTTAGGTGAGCTTCAAGAGGGAGATGCCCACCCTCCCTATTTTCTGTCCAAAGGGGTACTCTGTTGCTGTCCTCGACAGAGGGGTGAACCCCGTGTAGTGCTGCCTAGTCATCTAGTACCGATGGTCTTTCAGTATTATCACTCTTCCCTTGTGGGCGGTCATCTTGGCATTCATAAGACCATCGCTAAGATTTGTAGGTATTTCATCTGGAAGGGCATGGACCGGGATGTTGCAGGCAGAGTGCGGGCTTGTCACCTGTGCTCTCTCAGCAAGCCTAGTCAGAATGCAAAGTTAGGGTTGTTATCTTCTGAGGAGGCCGAGCGTCCTTTTGAGAAGGTGTTCATCGACTACGTGGGTCCTTTTCCCCGTAGCAAGTCAGGTAGCTCCTACCTACTTGTTTGTGTGGATGCTTTCTCGAAGTTCGTTTGGCTTTTCCCACTTCGGAGTGTTACGGCTAAGCTCACCATCCATGCTCTCCAGTCCCAACTCTTCCAGCACTTTGGTGTGCCTTCTACTCTTGTGTCCGACAACGGTAGCCAGTTTACCTCACACGAGTTTCGTAGGTTCTGTTTTGGCAATGGTATCAGGCATGTGACTACCTCTCCTTATTACCCACAGCCTTCTCATGCAGAGTGGTTCAACCGCAATCTTCGGTCTGCCCTTATTACTTTCCATGCTGAGAAGCAGAACACCTGGGATGAGAGTCTCTTTTGGCTCCAGCTTGCTTTCAATTCTTCCAAGCATGAGAGTCACAATGCCACTCCCTTCGAAATTCTACATGGCTACCCTCCTAACAACACTTTGTCCAACTTGTGGAGGCTAGAGGATCTTCTACCTACGCCAGGTGCCACTGACGTAGTGTCCACGTGGCGGGCTGCTCAGCGCAACCTGCTACATGCTAGAGAGAGAGTAAGGAGGAGGTATGATAAGGGTCGTACTCCTAACCCTTTTCAGGTTGGAGGCGGAACGAAGAGCTGCAAAGTTGTGCTATCGGTGGTCTGGTCCCCACCGCATCGACAGGTTTTTGTCACCGGTGACTGCTCTGCTGGTTGATCCCCAGTCAGGCAGGGTGTTCAGGAAAGCCCATGTGTCCCAGCTTAAGGCTTTCCGGGGAACGGTTGATCCAGGAGTTGGTGTTCCTGGGGGTTTCTTGGGGCACAGAGATTGATCACCTCTGCGCCCTAGGTGGCTGTTCTGAGAGAGTCTCTTTCTCTCTTTTCTTGTCGGGCCCGACAGTCAGGGTAGTTCACTCCCTGTTCGGGGGTTTCCCCTCTTAGATTCTCTTTGGCGTCATTGAAGCACCACTCTTGGGAGGTTTCTCCTTCTTCTTCTGTTTGGCTCCCTGAGGTACCGAGTTTTCTCCCCTGCCTGGATGTGTTGAGGTTTTTCAGAGGGAGGTTGTACCGGGTCGTTTGACCGATACATTTCGTTTTTTTCGTCGTGGTCTGCCGGGCTGCCTGAGATTCGCTCGTGCCCGGCGTTCCGCTTACTTTGGTGGCCGTTGGCTCGGATCCGTTCGTTCCGTGTTCCAGGTCTGGTCTGTCAGGTGGGCCGTCTTTCTAGTAGTTTCTCTGTGGCCGATCGACATAGACATGCAGGGCTAGAGACTCCTAAAACGTAAGTGTTCATTTGGTAATTTCTAATATCTAATCACCCTTTTGGTTAAAATACTTTGTTTAAATAATAATCATCGGGCTTAGTTGGGTTTTCAGGGTTTTGTTCAATTTATGTTCTTTGTCTAGATATTTGTTAACCTAGGTTCGAGTCACGTGCTCCATATTACCTTTTTACCATTAATTGCTTATTATATCTTGTTTTATATTTAATAGTAGTTCTGTATAATGTTTTGTTGAGCCTTTTTACAGTTGGAGTTACCAATTTACCATATTTTTGGTTCATTGACAATAACCTAGCCTATCTGTGTAGTTTGATTTTCATGTTATAACCTATTGCTCCTGTATCCATAGCCTAGTTTTCAGTTTGTCATTTCTAGTTCCGTATACGTAATTAATTTTTTGGTAATTGGTTAAGTTGTAATTTGTTTTAAATATGATTTTCCAACATAATTATTCTTAGCCTAAAAATGGATTTGTTATTTTCTAGTGTGCTCCAATCATGTACAATTTTGTCTGTTCTTGTGTTGTTTTGCAATTTCATGTATTAGTTGTTATGTGTAGTATTTTTGTTGTTGTGGCTGGACTGTTTTTAATGTGCTGTGGTGTTGCCTTGCAGTCCAGGGTCCTTGAGTAGGACGTTTCAACCCTCAGCCTGTCGTCCGGGCAAAGTTCGACCTTCTACACTGCCCGCCTGGCCTGAGGACCAAGTCATAGAGCCTATGTTGTGACTGCCATCTCTACACCTGGGTGTTCCTCTTCAGTCCTCAGGTCAGTGCGTTCCATTTTGTTCCCGGCGGCTGAGCTGGGGTAGTGAATGTTTGAAAAAAAAAAAAAAAAAATTTATCCAAAGAAAAAAAAAACCAAATAAAAAGGAAAAGGAAGCTATTCTTCACTAGGCCTAGGCCTAGGGACGGGCCATGAACTTTAGCAGTGATTTTATGCAACACAGCCATGGGGACCTATATGTTTTTTTTAGGTCTATATATATATATATATATATAAAAAAACAAAAAAAAATTCAAAAAGAACTTTTAGTGTTAATATTTATTGTTATTTAGTTTAATTAGTTCATTTTGTTGTTAGATATTTAAGAGTTTATATTTGTTAGGTCCCTATTGTTAAATTATGGTATTATTTATTTTTATGTGTTAGGCCTAGTGATATACTGTAGTTAGTGTTATTTATTAATTTTTTTTTCGTGAATTGTATTATTGATGTCAGGGGGTAATAGATCGGTACCGTGTTATATTTTTTTTAACTTGTTTAATTTTTAATTTCTTTTCACCAAAAGGGGATTATTGTGCTTCCACTTAACTTTTTATTCGTAGCTGCCCAGGGATTCCGGCTTACTCCCTGGCCCCGGTGGAATTATGGGATGTGGGCCAAATTGCCGGGTTTAATGGGTGTAGTCAAAATTTTCTTAACTTTTTAACTTAAGTTGCTCAGGCTAGGCTGCAGATAGGCCATGTAGTTGTTAACTGTTAATTTTGGTATTTGTAGCGTTTGTTGTTTTTGTAGCTTGTGTCATTTTCTTGTTAATTTTGTGTAGCTTGTTTGTTAAGTGCGAATTTATAATGTGGCCTTCTGCCTGTCAGTTTTTGATTATTTGTTTGTTTCCTGGTAATAAATTAGTTTTGCTCAGCTGCCGAGTGTTATTTTGACCCTCCAACTGCCACCCGTGATCCCATCGCTTGACTTGTTTCAAGCCCTCCCCCAGTTGGCACGCTTTCCAGCTTTGGTGGGGGGATGGGTCTCACCTTAAGGCAACATCACCTCATTGCTGACGACTATGTTGTCTTTATTCCATTATAAATCACACACAAACTCCCGATAAATCCAACCACTTGGCACATTTATGGCTGTCGTTGTTCACGTGCGGCGTCTACCTTATAGTATAACTTGTACAAGTTTGCCATCCATCTTGTCTTGGAACCATCATACATCAAATATTTAAACTCCGGATAGATAGAACCGCTTGGCAGGTAGTATGTGTCGTAAACGTATTGTGCCTACTTTAAACAGCAATAACTCATAGCTGACGACTATATTGTCTTTATATAATCGTAAATCACACATAAACTCAGGAAATATCCAACCACTTGGCAGGTTTTATGGGTGTCGTCGTACATGTGTGGCGCCGACCTTAAGGGAACAATACCTTATACCGTAGTTGAGGACTATGTTGTCTTTATTCCATCGTAAATCACACATAAACTCAGGAAATATCCAACCACTTAGCAGGTTTTATGGGTGTCGTCGTACACGTGTGGCGCCGACCTTAAGGGAACAATACCTCATACTGTAGTTGACGACTATGTTGTCTTTATTCCATCGTAAATCACACATAAACTCAGGAAATATCCAACCACTTGGCAGGTTTTATGGGTGTCGTCGTACACGTGTGGCGCCGACCTTAAGAGAACAATATCTAATAGCTGATGACTATGTTGTCTTTATATAATCGTAAATCACACATAAACTCAGGAATGAACCAACCATTTGGCAGGTTTTATGGCTGTCGTTGTACACGAGAGGTGCCTACCTTAAGGGAACAATATCAAAAAGCTGATGACTATATTGTCTTTATCCATCGTAAATATTTGCTCCAAGGTGAACAAATGAATACGTTTATAAAACATGGTTAATAATGAAAACATATCATTACGTTTTTAACTTTAAGTAAAAGTTTTTTTTTAAACTAAATAAATGCAAGGTTAGAAAGTAGGAAGTGCAGTGCAAAAGCCTAAAACTCTCAATATCTATATTTTATCATATAATTTCTTGATTTTGAATGAAAAGTTAATTGTAGTTATTGTAGTTTGTAAATTTTACATGAAATAAATTAAAATGTGAAGAAAAAAGTACTAATTTATCGTATCGGTGTTTATTATGTATATTAACTAGATGATTAAAGTAGTAAAAATAAATTACGAAAAACAAGAACTGGGATATATTTATCTTTTAAGGAACATATAACCAACCATTTCGAATGAACAATGTGTTGATAAAGGGAGTTGGCTAAATTACAAAAATTATTTAAGTTTCCCTAAAATGAATAGATATTAAATAATGGAACTTAGAGCTATCAAACATTGAAGATAGAATAAAGTATCAATTATTATTGAATCAAAATAATATCAAAAATAATAATAACATAATATCAAAAATATTATGAATGTATTTTAATACTTATGATTTAGTAAGTATCTAATTTTAAGTTATATAAACAATTTCTTTAACTAATAGAAGAATACGTTTATTAAAACTGGAAGTATAATGCGAGGGTATACTCATACTCAGTACATTTGAAAGTATAATGTGTGGGTATACTCATACTCAGTACATTAGAATGTATAATGTGAGGGTATACTCATACTCAGTACATTTGAAAGTATAATGTGAGGGTATACTCATACTCAGTACATTAGAATGTATAATGTGAGGGTATACTCATACTCAGTAGATTTGAAAGAATAATGCGAGGGTATACTCATACTCAGTACATTTGAATGTATAATGTCAGGGTATACTCATACTCAGTACATTTGAATGTATAATGTGAGGGTATACTCATACTCAGTACATTTGAATGTATAATGTCAGGGTATACTCATACTCAGTACATTTGAATGTATAATTTCAGGGTATACTCATACTCAGTACATTTGAATGTATAATGTCAGGGTATACTCATACTCAGTACATTTGAATGTATAATGTCAGGGTATACTCATACTCAGTACATTTGAATGTATAATGTCAGGGTATACTCATACTCAGTACATTTTACTCATACTCAGTACATTTGAATGTATAATGAGAGGGTATACTCATACTCAGTACATTTGAATGTATAATGTGAGGGTATACTCATACTCAATACATTTGAAACATTTAGTTGATCTTAGAAACTTATTTTGAAAACTGGATAATTTTCTGGATATTTCTTACTCTGACTTGCAGTTATTCCGAGCGAAATTCAATTCAGTCTATTCAATTCGTTGACTGCGGAGGCTCTCAGGACGGAGCGAAGTTATATCCGCTCTCTGCATCTCAGTACACTTCCGGTCCCTCTGAATATTGAGTCTAGGGAATTTATTTATAGACAACACAACTTTAGTTCTAAATGGAATCCTGAATCCTTCTGTCAGGCCTATATTACCAGTTTCACTTTTGACTAATTGTATTAGCGGTTTTACAAGCAGTAGTTTCCTTTTATTAGGTTTTTATCGCTGCGTTTTGGGTTTTACTCAAGGACAGTTTTTGTTTTTTAGGAATCGTATATTAAACAAAAACTAGAGTAAACAAATAATTTCTGTAAACAATAGACTGCTGAAATGGCCAAATCAAGTGCATTGTCAGATATGTTAAATTTCTATTAGTTCTTAAAAACTGCAGACATGTACATTTTATTTGGCTTTTTGCTAGTTAACTGACAAATAATCTGACTATGAAAAAAAAAAAATAAATAAAATAAAATCTTGAACAAGTTTGAAATCTTTGTAAACAAAACTACATAACAATCTAATCGTACAATATTGATAATGGGAAATGCTTTAAGAAAATTTAAAAATATAATGTGCATGTAAAATGCTAGGAGGTTTACGGAAGTTAAAATTATTGAAAAGAGAATACAAACAACATTTAGATAACTATTGCATTATATTCAATAAAAACTGACAAGATTAGTACAATTATTAAACCTCTGTAGTTAAAAGTAGAAAATAAATGCAGACAAAATAATTTGAAATCAAAATCTCACCCAAGGTTAAAATAAAATTGAAAAATCGCCATATGGAGTGGAGAACTAAAGTAGACACAGTTAAAATGAAACATATTGTTTTAGTTCCTGATTTAGAACTGCACGTTATACTAATGTTATGCAATTAATAATTAATTAACAATTAGTAATTAAACTAAAACTATTGTTAACTATTGAAAACAAACACAACATATAACAAGTACCTGTATCGAAAGAATTGAAGAACTAAAACATAATTTAAATTACAAATATAAATTAAAACAGCTTTTACTTAAAACCGTCAAGGAAAACTTTCAGAAGCGAAAAGATAAAACTATTGAAAGGGCTATAGAAACAACGATTAAAACGGAAATATCAGGAAATCACGTAATAGTAGTTGATATGTAAAACTTTATGTCTTAGCCTAGTTTCATTCCAATAAAAATTTACGAAAGAAATAGCTAGTCATTGAATGTGAGTAAAACTTTATGTAATAAAGTATCTAAGATATTATCACTTTATTCTGCATAGGTAACCTTAATAAATAAATCTAAAATACCTTAGAACCAAGCTTAAGGTCCAACGTTTGAGTTTACTAGGAAAAACTAGACTCAAGACTGGAAGAAAAATATATGACGAAAGGAAGAAGGCCAAATTTAAAAGAACGATTTCGGAGATTACAAAAAGAGGCAAATAGGCAGTGCACAGAAAAGAACAATACATTTCTTGTACTCTAAAATAAATGATATAAACAAAATAAATGAATCGAGATGAACAAATCGACTTTTTAGTATCTATAATTCAACAAAATACTATTTAAGACGTAATAATATGTCAAATTGCTTAAGAAAGGTTTCAGAGCCACTACTCATAAGATATCAGATTATTTAAGTAACAATAAATACAAGCCTTTTGCTAATCTAATGATTTAAAATGCAGATGATCACAGGATCATATCCCGAGGTCCACTCTAAGGATAACACAGTGGTTACTCTCAAAGATAGCTTGGAAAAATATAATATTTCAGCAAGATAAAAAAACAATGCCAAAATAAAAAAGCAGCTTGTTACTTTGAGGGCAAAAATGGGACGGAGAGGACTGACTTTCACTTGTGAATGTATATTTCTGTGTAGTTAGTGGCATCAAGTTTTGCCCTCAACCCTGACGTAAGTATAGATAAACAAAAATGGCTTTCCACTGTGTTCATAAAACCCTGAGGAAATTGATATGTTTTTTAAGTTTGAAATGTGGTTGCAGGAGTTGGTGGATGAGTTGAAGGAGAGTAGCGGCAAGTTACTTCCCCTCAAAGCCGATGTCACTAAAGAAGAAGATGTACAAGCGGCTTTCCGCTGGGTCGAGAGGAACCTTGGAGGTGTGGACGTGCTTGTGAACAATGCGGACATATCGATTTCCACTCACGTAGCTGGTGAGCCATTGATTCTACCATGCCGATGACGTGCTCACTAGATTGAAACACAAATACCAGGAATATATGTATCTTTAGAAATATAATTTTATTTTCAACAGTAAAAAGATTTCATTATAAATACTATTTGTTGTCCAATGTATTGAAACAATATATCCTAATGCTTTATATTTGCTATAATATTTTGCAAGAAGTATTTTTCAGAAGTGTACTAAATTATTTAAAAAACTTGATTCCTAAATAAATTAACTATAACAAAGTAAATATAAATTATTTACATAGACTTTATTCAAATAAAATTAATCAACTTGAAGTCGATATAAACTATATCGACTAATCAAGTGAAAATAAATATTTGACGATAATTACAATAGCAACTGGGAATTTTGTTTATTTCGCATATGTTTAGTAAATGAATACTAATGTAGACAGGGATTTTTCAGATGGTAGGATGTCTGAGTGGAAGAGAATGTTTGACTTAAACGTCATGGCCTTAGGCTCCTGCAGTCGTGAAGCTGTAGCATCCATGAGGAGTCGAAGGTTGCCTGATGGGCAGATCATCAATGTCAACAAGTAAGCAGAAAATATTTTTATAGGAAAATGACCTTACACTTATATAATTAGCGTAAAGTGGAAAGACCCAGCACTATATATCCTAAATATTGTTACGATAGATCATATTTCTTTTAATAACCCAAATATAATAACAATAATAAAACATGAAATAAAATATTTTTTAGATATAACTTGATTTATATTTACAGGATTATATTTTTTCATAACAGAACTGGGATGGTATTAGGTACGTAAAATTTATTATTAACAATAACTTTATGCTGCTAGCTAATTTCAAAGATTCAGATTTTATACAGCAAAAAAACAATTATTGTCACGAGTAATAGTCCACACAACATTTTTAATACAAGAAGCCTTAGGTTATGTAATATAATACACACAGACAAACAACTTAGGTAATTTACATAAAAAGTCTTGGATGCAATAGTATTCACCCTGTATCAAGAATGCTTTATTTAAACTTACGTAAATCGGCAACTGACTTTAGATGCGGAGGCAGAGCATGGTACAGTTTAATGCAATTATACTGGACTTGTTTACGAAAAAAAAAAAGATTGATGACTTGGAATATCTAATTAGTCATCATTTCGGAGTGAGTGTTCATATGAATCAGAGTTGGAAAAAGGGCGAACATTTCCTTTTAATAAGAACTTAAAAGATAGTAAGTGCATAATAGATATTGACTTTTTTCTTTAATTATTCATTTTAATATTTGAAATTATTTGTTTGAGTGGTCATGTAAACTTGAATATTGAACCTGTGCTAAAATTGCAATAAATTATTTTTCTATGTGTCTTGATGTAGTAGAAAAATAATAAACATTATTAATATTTGCCATATTGACTCCTTAAAAGTCTAATCATGAAACTGGTGGCGAAGTGCTGTAACTCAGCTACTTGGGGAACAAAGTGTTTGGAAGATTGTAGGCGATAGGTTTCATGCTCGCTTCTCTTAATACCGACACGGCGTCCGCTCAATGGTTGTCATCAATATAGATACTACTAGAGAAGTCTGGAGTGTCTGTATTGAATGGTAGTCAAGGTTCGGGTGTTGTGTGGGGTAGAGAACTAAGTGTCAAACTTGTCAGTTAGCTGAAAATCAGACCAACACTACGTGGTTCGGATTCTACGTAAAGATGTAGGTCCCATAGTTGCACTGGCTATTGGGCTATTAATAAATAGTCCTTTCTGGGCTAAGTCGAACTCAGAGAGTAACAATGATTTCACTCGTTCATCCACGCTCATTCACGTCTCATATTCGCCCATATCTCTACGATAGGCGTCTTAGAGATGAATAATGAATACATATTGGTTAATAGGTCTGAAACATACCCAAAATGTTATCAGAAATTGCCCTAAACATCTAGAAATGTCACATAATGATTTTACAGTAAAATTGTACCCTTAATTTTGGTATTTCGAAGAAAAATACACGTTTTACACATCAAGTGTGGAAAGGTCATTCAAACGGATGGTAATATGGATCAATTGTATTAATGCCATAGTGAGGCTAGTGTAGAGGGGCGGGGGAAATATATTCATTGGTAGTACAATTCTAACGTAATTAACATGGGATAACAAATATTAGTTGAGTGTATTGGTATAGTAAACGTCCACTATTGTTGAAAATACAAAGATGAATGAATATTGTTACAAGAAATAAGGTGTTTTTTTAAACACCTATCCGTTAAACATGGCGTCGCAATACACAAAAATATAGTTGTTAAAGAGTAAAGAAGGTAGACTATTGGCTATAAAAAACTACTAAAAAAGAAGTTTATATCTACAACGTTTGAGTTCACATCACAACGTAATTGGAACGAATTTGTAGAGCAATTGAAGATCTCTCAGCATCTACACTAATTGATCACTTAAATGTTCAACTGAAATTAAATAATGGAGTTTTCCCAGCAGTTAACGACTCAGCTTAACAAAACCAGCGACCCATAAATTTAGGTGTTTAATTTTTGAAATTTAATTTTAAATCTACGTTCCAGAACTTTTAGTGTTCTTTTAATTTTTTGATGGAAATACAAGTTTAATAATATCATAAATGAGATACAAACACGTAAAATGTTACTCAGTATTGTTTACTGTATTTGTGTTCTGAATCATGGAATCATGTGTTGCTATACAAACACATATAGCAAATAAAAAAAAAAATATATATATATATGCTGAGAAAAATGTAAAAAAATACTATACCTCTAAATATAAAATTTAATTTGAGACAAAACAATCTCTGAAATATATTTTATACTTTTAACCATATATAATGTATATTTAAATTAACCTTAAAACTCTTTTAAGAAAATGTATTGTATGGAAGTTAATAATATACTAAAATAAAAAGTAATATCAACAAATCTTTATTACAAAATACTACAGTCATATAAAACAGTGTTGATTATTATTATTAAATTATAGCTATGTAGTTATAAACTGACCATTATATTTATATTTAACAGCTGGTATAAAAATGTATTCATAATATGATAGTCTTCACAGCTACAAAAATGTTGTAGTCATGAATTGTGTTACATTCAACTGATGTTATCCTTTTAAGTAGCACTTCATATAACTGAGCATATGCTTGATTCTTTTTGTGATATACTTGATTTTAATGATGTTGTATTTACCATTATTTTACCTAAAACAGTCATTATTTTCATTATTTGTATTTAATGTAAAACTTCTATACATTAATTTAAACTGCAACAATTGAAATATACATCATATGAAAAATCCTAGGTTGAAAAAATATGGAAACACTTTCATCACATCGTTATTTTTTCTATAAATAATTTGGTAATTTAATTTATTTTAATAATTGTGTTCCATAAAGTATAATTTTTGGTCAGAATAATTTACCTGAAACCGTTAAATAACGGAGAAATAATGTAGTTCAAATTAGATACTTTGACATTTATATGATCGTTACTCTGGAAAGGATAAACCTAACGAATCCAGTTTGTGACAGTTGATTTCTCTCAATTATACCTTTCATTTGATAACAAACTTGACCTAAACTTACATTGAAGATTTTCGTTCAACTCCTCGTGAGCCTTCCCCCTGAAAAGATGAAATGTTGCTATTGGTGTCAAAAAGTATGTTCTTTGTATCGTTGATCATGTACAAAAGTTCACTTTTACAAGTGAAGCCATACAAAAGTCGTGAAAGAGTTTCCACTTTTTTCCACTCTGTAAATGATATAACAATAGAAAAAATTGGTCGGTAGCGTAGTTGGTTCAATCCCAGCTTCATGTGCTAAAGGTTTTCAGTTCGATCCCAATCAGAGTCAATACATTTTGAGAAGGATCAGCTGATAATCACCGGCTGTTCATTTGTCATTGGGCCATTAATTAATGACACTTTCTAAGGAATAGTCGGCCTTAGTTTGTTAACAATGACTACATTCGCTCATCTACACTCATCACACTCATTCGAAATCCATATTCGCCCATATCTTGACGATCGGCGTCTTATGAATAAATAAATAAAAGTCGATATGTTGAAACAGGCTTATTAACCAAATTAGAAATAGTTCCAACATTTCATTACATTAATAGTTAAAATTAGGATCAAAATAAACGTTGGTTGGTACTAACGATAATCCGTTTTTTTTGTAGTACTGGACCGGGGTTTTGATAGTAATGGACTTTTAATTATATACAACTAGAAAAACTGAACAGAGAATTCAGAAAGAATTCTGCCAGTGTTACTTAAATCTGTCTCTCCAGGGATCTGGAATGTTACGTTCATGATGGTGCCATTCCATCCAAGTGATGAAGTAAACATTTTAATACATTTTGTGCATTTCCATGTAATATAATAAGCGTAAGAAACAAAATATAATAACGGCAAAACTTGTAATTAAAAAAAAAGAAATCACGCTAGACTGACCTGATGAAAATTCGTCATTTCCAACAGTTTCAGAGTAACCGTGGACCGGAAACAGTGTTGCAGGATATTGAAAGTTGCAGAATGAATACTGTATTATTCATATTATTACAACCTATATTTCGACCGCTCTTGTTGGTTTCATCTAAAACACGTTTTTTTTAACCCTTACAAACTGTATTTTACAATGTGACAAGAACAAAAGTATTTATAACACAATTTCAAAACTTATAAGACATAAAATGTCAACAATAAAGTGGTATTAGACAAATGTAAACATCTATCTTGTTTTGTTCTTTACTATTGAAGGACTTATTCAATAGCATAATTTTCTCACAATTGATCAATTCAGAGAAGCTTTTTATTTAGTCAATTATTAGGATCTTTTTAGATTTTACTGTAGCAACAAGTAAAAACTTTTTGAGTATGTGATGAAAAACATCATAAAATTACAGTATATGATAATGTAACACTTATCAACTCTAACACAGCTTTGACCTTTTTAAGGAGTTTAGGAGGTTTTCAAAATGTACAAATCATGAGAACCAGCGTTTGATGTGTAGTGAAATAGGATGAACTTATCACACAACACTAAACAAATATAATAACTGTTATTTCACTTAATTTGTTAAAAAATTATAGCTTTAACACGGATGGTTTAGAAATATATATGACGTGTACAGCTATATGAATATATAAAACGAACTGTTCATACATCAAAATCATCCATGGTATATGAGTTAAAACTCTTGTGGCGTCTTAGTGGGTGAATCCATTTCTCGATAGTTGGACGGTTTCGGTCACGAAATATAGTAGGTCAATTACAACTATTAAATTTTATATCCTGCTTCACTGCTGTAAGTGGAGTTTAAACCTCCAATTCTAAGCTGTTAATTAATTGGCACGACGACCCAAGTGATTTCGACTGATTTGAAAACTGAACGTTCAGAACTTATTATGACAGAATATATTCTGTGTTATTATGGAACACCCAACTCATGTCTCATTTCTAAGGATTTCATTTTTTAACATAACGAATTTATTATTATGTTTATACTACAGCACGAAGTCTCAAGTCCATATTCAAACGCTATTAACACTAAAATATGATTTTAAACATTATTTAATATTTTTGTTGATATGCCTGTGTATAAGAATCACTAATGTCCCCAACCAACTTTTTAATCATAATAAATTATAATTAACATTATTGTTACTATTCATCAGTAAGACGCCGATCGTCAAGATATGGGCGAATATGAGGGGCGAATAGTGTGATGAGTGTTGATAACGAGTGTAGTCATTGTTACTTCCTAAACTCAACTGTTGCTCAAAAAGAACTATTTATAAATATCTCAAGGGGCCTACAGCTTAACGTACGTGGAATCCGAACCACGTAGTGTTGGTCTAATTTTCAGCTAACTGACAGGCCTGACCAGTTGTTAGCTGAAACAACTGTTCTCTTTAGTACACAACGTCTGAACCTTGACTACCATCCAACACGGACAAACAAGACTTCTCTAGGAATGTCCACGTTTATGGCAACCATTGAGCGGATGCCATCGCCTACAATCTTCTCAACACTGATTCCCCATTAGCAGCGTTACATCAATGCGCCACTAATACCAACTTAATTATAACAATAAAGATCAGCATTAAAAAAAACATTCAGTGCTATTTTTATTCTGATATTACTTTTCGTAAAGTTCCTATTCAATATCAATAGCTTATTCTAATTAAGTGTAGTATATGCTTACGGGGTCTAACCTTAGGTAGCACCCTCATATGAAAACTGCTCATTTATTAATAGGAATGACAGTTAAAATTAGTTTTTCAGTATCCTTTATGTAAATATTATTTTTTATATAAACAATAATTAAGACCATTTCCCCAAATGTTAATTTAAAAATCAACAAAATATTTTCTAATAATGTGGTGTATTTTAAATAGTTGTTTAGGTGTCAAAAGATAGTAAGCCATAATCTAAAAGCGTCATAAAAAATATCCATGGCTAGCATTTTTTGAGAGTTTTTATCTTATCCAATATTTATCTTTAAGATTTAAAGTTAGGGTTTCAGAGTACGCTAAAAACTCTCGTGAGAAGATATTTCATCAAAGAAGCAGAAGTTAGAAAAAGAGTGGGACCTAGGGATACAAAACTTAAAATGAGTGACATCATATAAACTAATTTTCAAGGTTTTATCATGTAAAAACTATTAGTAGGACTGATTTATATAAAAATGGTTTATATAGTTATACAATTATTATTTTTTACTTTTGCTTAAACATATTTTTCTTGTGATAATTGTGAACTAATGTTATCTTAATATTAGTTGCCTATGTTGTAGTTTGTCAATACACCGGGTGTCTCCGTTTCCGCTGGGTAGTTTCGTGTACTGCGCCACCAAGAGGGCAGCCAGAGTACTAACCGAGGGTCTTCGAAGGGAACTGGCCGCCACTCGGTCCAGGATCAAAGTCACGG
The DNA here is from genome assembly GCA_035578905.1 of Stictocephala bisonia. Taxonomy (NCBI): domain Eukaryota; kingdom Metazoa; phylum Arthropoda; class Insecta; order Hemiptera; family Membracidae; genus Stictocephala; species Stictocephala bisonia. Next base: position 3,126,679 of record JAQJVL010000016.1, on the reverse strand, counting down.
TATTTTAGTTATTTAACCTAGGGAAATCACTTGACCACTCTATATCTCACTGCTCAGTGAACTTTCTACTTAATTAGTTGCTCTTAGTAAAGGATTTGTAATATTATGTTAGTACTGAATTTTAATTCTACCAATAGATACGTAATATTTAGATTAGTAGTGAGATATTTACTACTATATATAGATTAGTAGTGAGATATATACTACTATAGTACAGAGTGCCTGGATGTGAAATTTAGTAAGTATCAACTAGTATTTAAAAGTACTTTCATATTTTGGATCTTTTCCGTTAATTCACTAGTACTACTTTCTTGTTTCCTTTAATTCACTTCCGCTTGATAAATACTCTATTGCTCTAAAAACTGTTCCCTAATCATTTTTACGGCCACTGTGGAATTCATTATCCGCTAGGAATCCGATATCACTTGCCTTATATTATCGTTTTCAAAGAACTTGCACACGGAAAGTGCATTCAGCGGTAAGCCAATCATTTTATTTACCATTATGTGATCAACTATAGTAGCCACCTAACCTGTACTATAGTAGACTAACTATAGTAACCTAACCTGTAACTATAGTAGACCTAACCCAACCTAAAACGAACTAACCTAATCTAACCATAATTGCAATAAAAAAAGAAATGGTAGTACATTAACGGAAAAGGTCCCACATTCGAAAGACCTCTTAAATACTAGTTGATACTTACTAAATTTCACATCCAGTATTAATTTTATCAGCTAACGAATATTAAAATTGCGTCCATAAATAATATGAATTAATTGCTACCTAAATTGATCCATTTATCCTCTTCAACAACACCATATTAGGTATGCCTTTCACAAAGATCAGAGCACCTTATGCCAGTCAAAATTATGAATAAGTCCCTTTGAATAGTCAGTGTTAGTTCAAAACCCTACAACCATACTCGTACCAAGGATGTATGATTTATTGAGACATGAACCTAACCTCAAAACACTAATAGGATACTGAGTACCTTTCTCTTATTTATAGAGCGTTAGAGCACAGGGCACCAATTAAACGTATGTTATGATTTTCCAAGGCTATTCTATGTAAATAATACAATATTAGATCTTTATATGTTAGGTATTTTATTACTTTAGCTGGCATGCATTATTTATGCTAAAAGTATACTGTTTTGAAAGTGATTTAATTTTGCTATTCAGAACACATGTAATTAGAAAGAAGTTTGATATCTGTCAATATTTTCGTAGATTATTTTTGGGAGACAAACATTCAAATATACTGCTTGGATACATCGTACACATTGGTATAGTTGTCATGTATCCTAGTTTTGTAATCTAGACTGTTATATCAATGTGTGAGCACGAGCGTGTCGGACCCCCCGCTGGTAGATGTGGTCGGCTGGAACGAAGACGTCTACCTCAACAAAGTGTTCTTCTACTCAAGGACATTGCAGACGTTGATATAGTTGTCATGTATGTTCAATAAGCCGTTTCCTAGTTATGTACTCTAGACTGTTGTATCAGTGTGTGAGCACGAGCGTGTCGGACCCCCAGCTGGTAAAGGTGGTCGGCTGGAACGAAGAAGTCTACCTCAACAAAGTGTTCTTCTACTCAAGGACATCGTAGACATTGGTATAGTTGTCCTGTATGTTCAATAAGCCGTTTCCTAGTTATGTAATCTAGAATGTTGTATCAGTGTGTGAGCACGAGCGTGTCGGACCCCCAGCTGGTAGAGGTGGTCGGCTGGAACGAAGACGTCTACCTCAACAAAGTGTTCTTCTACTCAAGGACATCGTAGACATTGGTATAGTTGTCCTGTATGTTCAATAAGCCGTTTCCTAGTTATGTAATCTAGAATGTTGTATCAGTGTGTGAGCACGAGCGTGTCGGACCTCAAGCTGGTAGATGTGGTCGGCTGGAACGAAGACGTCTACCTCAACAAAGTGTTCTTCTACTCAAGGACATCGCAGACGTTGATATAGTTGTCATGTATGTTCAATAAGCCGTTTCCTAGTTATGTAATCTAGAATGTTGTATCAGTGTGTGAGCACGAGTGTGTCGGACCTCATGCTGGTAGATGTGGTCGGCTGGAACGAAGACGTCTACCTCAACAAAGTGTTCTTCTACTCAAGGACATCGTAGACATTGGTATAGTTGTCCTGTATGTTCAATAAGCCGTTTCCTAGTTATGTAATCTAGACTGTTGTGTCAATGTGTGAGCACGAGCGTGTCGGACCCCCAGCTGGTAGAGGTGGTCGGCTGGGACGATGAAGTCTACCTCAACAAAGTGTTCTTCCACTGCAAGGACATCGTAGACATTGGTATAGTTGTCATGTATGTTCAATAAGCCGTTTCCTAGTTATGTAATCTAGACTGTTTTTGTCAATGTGTGAGCACGAGCGTGTCGGACCCCCCGCTGGTAGATGTGGTCGGCTGGAACGAAGACGTCTACCTCAACAAAGTGTTCTTCTACTCAAGGACATTGCAGACGTTGATATAGTTGTCATGTATGTTCAATAAGCCGTTTCCTAGTTATGTACTCTAGACTGTTGTATCAGTGTGTGAGCACGAGCGTGTCGGACCCCCAGCTGGTAAAGGTGGTCGGCTGGAACGAAGAAGTCTACCTCAACAAAGTGTTCTTCTACTCAAGGACATCGTAGACATTGCTATAGTTGTCCTGTATGTTCAATAAGCCGTTTCCTAGCTATGTAATCTAGAATGTTGTATCAGTGTGTGAGCACGAGCGTGTCGGACCCCCAGCTGGTAGAGGTGGTCGGCTGGGACGAAGAAGTCTACCTCAACAAAGTGTTCTTCCACTGCAAGGACATCGTAGACATTGGTATAGTTGTCCTGTATGTTCAATAAGCCGTTTCCTAGTTATGTAATCTAGAATGTTGTATCAGTGTGTGAGCACGAGCGTGTCGGACACCCAGCTGTTAGAGGTGGTCGGCTGGAACGAAGACGTCTACCTCAACAAAGTGTTCTTCTACTCAAGGACATCGCAGACGTTGATATAGTTGTCATGTATGTTCAATAAGCCGTTTCCTAGTTATGTAATCTAGACTGTTGTGTCAATGTGTGAGCACGAGCGTGTCGGACCCCCAGCTGGTAGAGGTGGTCGGCTGGGACGATGAAGTCTACCTCAACAAAGTGTTCTTCCACTGCAAGGACATCGTAGACATTGGTATAGTTGTCATGTATGTTCAATAAGCCGTTTCCTAGTTATGTAATCTAGACTGTTTTTGTCAATGTGTGAGCACGAGCGTGTCGGACCCCCCGCTGGTAGATGTGGTCGGCTGGAACGAAGACGTCTACCTCAACAAATTGTTCTTCTACTCAAGGACATTGCAGACGTTGATATAGTTGTCATGTATGTTCAATAAGCCGTTTCCTAGTTATGTACTCTAGACTGTTGTATCAGTGTGTGAGCACGAGCGTGTCGGACCCCCAGCTGGTAGAGGTGGTCGGCTGGAACGAAGACGTCTACCTCAACAAAGTGTTCTTCCACTCCAAGGACATCGCAGACACTGTCATCTTTGTATTGTCTGCTCCACCCAATGTCCAGGTACTTGATTACCTATAGAACTGTCCTACTTTAGATGTGAAAACAGAGGTGAATTACTTTGGACTAATTTGATTGTTGCACATTGTCTTTAGGGGAGTAAATTTTGAAATTAGGAAGTTATATTTAGAAAAATTTAAATAGCTAGTATTTATATTTTTAAATGATAAATATCGTTCATAATAAGAGTTTTATTTATAACGTAAAAATATTGTATATATTGTACAATTTATAGATACACACATTAACAAATGTATCCCAAATCTGGTATTAGTACAAACCATTAAAACAACCACAAAGTAAAACTACAGTATATTCTTAGGATAACTCATGTGAACAATGTTTTTTATAATTTTAGTGATAATTGAAATAAAATGAAATGCTTTACAGTAATTAGCGAGCTAACAAATATGCAGTGCTTTACAATTCACATAATTAAACCAATTCACAAAAGCAGACGTGATTTTGGATTCTTTTCAAAGAAATATTGGAGAGCGAAATAAATGCAAACAGCAGTCTTCAATTAGAACCACAAAGGAATCAATTAGGTTGGCCATCAGTGGGCATTGTTGGGACATGAAATGGATCTGCGATTGTTACCAATATACCCACATTTACCACTGTTTCCTAATTCAGTGTGAGTCATTGTGAAACTCAGTGTGAAACTTTATAAACAAAACAGGTGGTCAACACACTCTTCAAAATAAAATTAATTAGTTTGCATGGAGAATATTTTGTTTGATATGATAAATGACTTAATATAAATAAGTTGTCACCTTCAATCACCGTTGTAGTTTAGTATTTGTAAATTAAAAGCAAAATGAGAAGATTTTATCAAACTCGGTGTTCACACATGTGACTTCCACGAATTGACTCATGTGTGAATAGGTTTTTGCTGAAACATTGTCTGTCCACAAAGTTTAAACCATTGCTTGATGATATTAATATTCTAACTCCTGTTGAACATTTTAACTGTTATGTAACTTGTTTTATAGGTGAATGAAGTTCTGCTGTAACTGGAAGTCAAGAAATAAATGGGCATTTCTAGAAAATATTTCTTCTATATTAAGAACATATAGATTGTATATTGTTTTATTTGTATGTATATTCATTAACCAGGTAAATGAGTGTGAATTTGTTGACTTAAAAAAATACATATATTTTATAATCATTGCATGTTAATACATTTTTGTTTTACTTTTAATATTACATATGTAAGTCCATATTGCTTTAGGTTGATTGATTAGTTTTAAAACATTAATTAATCAAGCAATGGCTAAACCATGGCAAACTCTTATAGCGGGTGTTCAAAAAGTCTTGAACCCTTTTAATATTTTACTATAAAATATTAATAAACTCAGAACAACGAAACTCCTGGATTACGTCCTCACTGTAGTTACTGACTTTTTGATCGTTTTAACTGTCCTTTTTCGCTTTGAGGGGACGTCCTGTGGAGGAAATCTGAAACATCTTAAATGTAAGCATAGGTCGAGTTATCCTTACTTTCAGGGTCATTATTAGAGAAACACATTGCTGCAACCCCTACTGAAAAAGGCATATTCGTTTGTAAATAACAGCCACTGAAAGTGTGACCTCACTAAAAAGACGAAAAGTCCTTTTTCAGTCGGGGTTGCGGCAATGTGTTCCTCTAACAAATATCTTTAAAATTAGGTATAAATTGACTTATACTTACATTTAAGATTTTTTACACTTCATCCACAGGACGTCCCCTCAAAGCGAAAAAGGACAGTTAAGATGGCCAAAACGTCAGTAACCACAGTGAGGACGTAATCCAGGAGTTTCGTTGTTCTGTGTTTATTAATATTTAATAGTAAAATATTAAAAGGGTTCCAAACTTTTTGAACACCCTGTATATCTATGATATGTAGTTTTGGTATTATGTATTTATTATGTATGTATTATGTATTTACAACAATGCAATCAATGTGTTTTGTTATTTATTACTAAATTGATGCATTCTTCAGTAATATGCCTTTCAAATGCCTGCTTTTAAAATACGCAAGTTTACTTATTTATACTGTCTTGTTAAGTACTTTGACTGCAAAATTTATTCAAATTATTGATACAGATAGTATTATTTGGTATACTAATACTGTAAGTAACTTTATTTAATTTTATATAGACTACGTCATTGCCACTATTCATGTGTTAAAACTATAGTTAGAATACTTGTATTGTTCCTCTATGTACCTTTAACAATGTGTTCACTATAGTCTTAGAGTGCAGAGTTTAGTTGGACTTTATAGGACTAGAGAAACTCTATCAAAAGTGCTTTCAATCTGTCATCTGTTAATATATCTTTAATTAGGTAAACATATTTAGTTTGAAGATATGTAAAAAGAGTTCCTGTTTATGTAAAAAGAAAATCGATGTATTATGTTGTTCTTAATAAACAAATGCCATGAACGATGCAAAAAAAACTACAATTTTGACTTATCCTCTGAGAAGTTGACACATGCATACTGTAATTGTATTTGTTTTGTAGCTCTGTCTTAAGTTGTTTTTTATCTTTTTGAGTTCACTCAGCTATCAATCTAGTTTATATTAATACAAATAGTCTAGATATTTGTTTAAGACAATATTGACATTCACTATAATTTGGTACTATAATGCTATTAGTATATTTTATTCCATCATTAAAAAAATATAAATAAAAAATAGAAATGTTTCTTTTGTCTTGGTAAGTAAAATGTTTAACTCAAAATAAAGACGAAAGAATGAGAAGAAAACGTTGATAACAGAGTAATTAGTTTTGTATCAACGAATTAGCAGGATAATTAATCAGTTTTCTGTCCTAGATTTTCCTTAAATTCATTGAAACGTTATATTCAATTGATTAACCTAATTGTTTAACCCCATTTTTAATATGCAATTGTATTTCGATAAAAGTAATGAACTATTGATTTTTTGGATCCTGCAAGTGTAAATTTAACCTTAATGTTGTTATTTAATAACAATATTTATTACATCGCATTAACTTAGTACTGACCTCTGTGCATTGTTAAGCAGTGATGTGAAGAGAAAAAGATCTATGATTTACATTACGCTTCTTGAAACTTAAATAAATTGTAGTACGAATTTTTGTTTTAATGAGCGCACAAAAAAATAAAATAAATAGAAAGCTAACAATAAAATTAATCTTTGTTAATAGCACTCTCAAGCAGTATAACATTATTTATCTTATTCTTATAAGTATACATTTTCTTCCAGGATTCGGAAATATAAATTTCCATAGAATTATACTAACATTTAATTTTTACTGAGGAACCCTTGATAAACATTTGTTGCGATATAAACAAGCAACTGAACGAGGAAAGAATATACCACAAGGAATAATTATTTCTATTTGGTTATAAAATATGTAAAATATTTTGTTCATGTGCAATTTTGACATGACATACTGTAATTGTATTTGTTTTGTATCGCTACTACCTTTTATAAAGGTAAGTATAAAGGTCAAAGGCAACTACATTTTATAAATAAACCTAGGTATCTTATGAGACAAATTAATTAAAATAATTAATGGTTCTATGCTAGTGCTATAATGTTCATACTTATTGTTGTTACCTGTGTTTATGAAGCTTCAAATTCAACTACATTTTCCATTTCATATTCAATTGTTTTTCACACTTAAACATCAAGGACACATCCATCTTGATAAGTTCCAGATAAGATCAAGATCTTATACATGCTTTAACCAGGTATGTTAGTTGGATGTCTGTTCATTTCAGATTATCTCATATCAGTAACATTATACGAAAAACTTATAAGACTGATTTAGATTTTCTTTCTTAGAACAGAATAAAACATCTGGTTTTTGGAATAATCTTTCAACTATTATATGTAAAATAATGTCATTAGTCTTTGTAAACCAAACAAATTCTTCAGGTTAAGTGGAAGAAGGGACTTTTTAGTCCCAACTTCGCCTGGTTAAATAAAGACGTATTTCGTTTCATTTCATATTGGTCTAACCCGCTTTCAACCCTTGTGCGTTATAAAATTACTTTTTAAACTATTTGTGTGTAAAGATTTCTAACGAAAGGAAAGGTGAGCAATTGCTTTAATATGAGGGAAAATTAATTAATTGGCTCATTGTTAAGTAAAGAATAGACAAATATGTTATAGCTAACTACAACAAATTAAAAAAAAGTTTAATTTAATTAATAAGGTCCTAAAAAGTGTTCTAGTGTAATGTATTCTCAAAAAAAAAAAAAAAAAAAAAAATAAATAAATAAATAAAAAAAAAATAAAATAAAAAATAAAAAAATAAATAAAATAAATAAATAACTGCAAGTATATATTTATTTTTAATTAATTAATTAAACAATAAGATGTGATAGAACGTTTTACGAATTGTGTGGATTAATTCCTGGCTTGAATATGTTCAGATATTGATTTGCTTGTGAAACATACTTTGCACAAACAATAACCCGGAACTTTGTTCACAAAAAACTAAGTGTCTAAACAGATTCAGGCCAGTACGTGATTAAATAATTACTTGATCAATTTACAGTGCCAATAGCCTTCAATTAAGAGTATTCAGAATTTCCTAGAATTCTTTTTATAAAGCATGCCACTTATTGCAAATCAAGCCTGTGGTGTCTCCTAAACCTATATTTCCAGGACCAGGTATAATCTTTCTACGCACTTTTTAAATAAATTTATATTAAACTACCTACATTCGTTAGGGGTAGCTACACTCCAAACCCCTTGCTGTGCATAATTATCTTGGAAGAACTCGATCCATGACCTGTCTAATGAGTCTCAACCTAAGCACTTTAAGAGTCTTTATTTTGGCCTCCAGTCTCATGGGGAAGCACGAACTTTGGCCTCGCCTGTAGCCCCATTTGTAGATCTCGACTTACGACCTCGAAAAGGAACTCGGCCAGTGGCTGCGAAGGAAAGCTCGCCTCCGGCCTCGCAAGGCATTCATCTTATAGTCCTATTTGTAGAGCTCGGACTAAGACATTACCAAAGAACTCTACCTGTAGTTCTATTTGAAGCATCTGCCTGTGGCTTCGAAGGGAAGCTCGCCTACGGCCTCACCAGGTAACTCTGCCTGTAGCCCCATTTGTAGAGCATGGCCTACAACCTCATGAAGGAACTCTGCCTGTAGTTCTATTTGTGGAATCGGTTTGTGGCTTCGAAGGGAAGCTCGACTTACGGCCTCACCAGAGTCCTTTGCCTGTCGGATCACTTAAGTATAAAAACCCTCTTCCATGCCAGGGGACTTTGGGTAGTATATATCGGTTTGTGGGGTAGTGGTGACAATAGAATTTAATCCATCCCAAATATGGAGCTATAAACATTTTTTCTGTTCTTCACATTGCACGCTTAAATTGTTCAACAATAATCTCTTACGTCAAGTTGCATCGTCCTAAGTTGTCTCATTTCTATGATCAGTGATAACAAAGGCTCTGGTTGGTTGTTATGAGAATATTTATTATTTACCTTTAAAATATATCTGGGTTTCCAATTTATTACAAGTATAGTTAACGAAAAATTATAAATAAATGTGTTTACTTACACATGCCATACGGACTGAAACAAGGAAACAAAGCTATGTGGACTATAAAATGGAAACGAGTGATGTAAAGAGTTCATTCAATATTGAGGGCACATGTGCAGAACACGCCAGCTTATATTGCAATGAGAGCTAATGCCATTTCATTTGAGATCTACTCTCCTCTATGAAGATACAGAAGGAACAACATTATCTTAAAGGCTTTATTTTTAAAAGCTATTAACTAATAAAAATTAACATAAAGCTTTGCCCTAAAAGACTCTGACTTAATTGACTACTGATTCTATTCTAACTGTAAAAATATAAAACTCAGGAACGATCTTCGAGGGTCATTATCTTATACGAAACCATTAAGTATTTATTTTATGTAGTATTCTTCTTCACGAAGCACATATAATTATTATCGAAAGGGCACTTTTAGAGAGTACCGTAACTGAAAAAGAATTCATTTAATATTCTTTTGTAGGTAACTCGTATCTATATGTCTGGTAAAATTCGACATTCTTTACCTTAAACTTTTATAAAATCAAAGTTCTAATTAGTATAACTTCAAATATAGCCACAACGTTTTGTCTCTGTGGTCTTTCACCTTCATCAGTTGAAAAGCAAACCCTAACCACTGACACTAAATTTAACATACATAATGTATTAGGATATTTTTTAAGAATAATTTTATCTTTAGCTTATTATATATTCACTGTCATTTAAATTGGATTCTACGTTACGTTATGGACATCTTAATACTAAAGAAGTAAAGTGCTCGCAGTTTCGAAATTTCAAATCCTCCTGTTTAACCAATTTAAGAAACAACAAATGTTATTTCGTGTTTCATTATTTGCACCTTTTGCATCTGAACCGATTAATGATGTTAAATTTGTGTGATTTTACGTGTTAACTGTAATTTATAATTTATATTTTTTTGGTTTCACAATTAATTATTTATACTTGTAACTGAACACTGATTCACATTTGTCACCTGATATATGTTTGAAAAGTTTTATAAATTTGAATAAAAAATACTGCAAGTAACTACTTTGTATGCTATTCCAAAATAAGAGATTGACAATTACATGTTATAAATATATTTTAAGAGTTGTGAGGAGATTCCGAGGAGATTAGTTTTGTAATTTTGTAGACTGAAAAGAGGACATCGTTGTAGGCACTTGATATTGAAAACTTATTAAGCTATTTATAGTAGCTATTCAATTAATTAGAATGCGACATTGAGTTGTTCTTCTATTTAATCCGTTAACTTAATTATCTTAAAATTTATTTAATTAAGGAGTTCTTTGCCGTTAACAAGTTAGTTTTTTAGTTACTATAGATGCCATCTCAATTAGAACTAAATTGAAACAATGAGACGACATTAACACAGCACTGGAGGCAATAACACGAAGGGCAGGAGTTATAGCTGAACTGTCGGACAACAGGGTACATAACAGTAGTGTATATCCGAGTCTCTGACAATAAGACAGCACTAGAGGAAACAAAATTAGAGGCAGGAGTTATGGCTGATCTGTCTGACAACAGGGTACATAACAGTAGTGTATATCCGAGTCTCTGACAACGAGACAGCACTAGAGGCAACAAAATTAGAGGCAGGAGTTATGGCTGAACTTTCGGACAACAGGGTACATAACAGTAATGTAGAGCCGAGTCTCTGACATTGAGAAAGCACTAGAGGCAACAACATTAGAGGCAGGAGTTATGGCTGAACTGTCGGACAGCATGGTATATAACAGTACTGTAGAGCCGAGTCTCTGACAATGAGACAGCACTAGAGGCAACAACATTAGAGGCAGGAGTTATGGCTGAACTGTCGGACAGCATGGTATATAACAGTACTGTATAGCCGAGTCTCTGACAATGAGACAGCACTAGAGGCAACAACATTAGAGGCAAGAGTTATGGCTGAACTGTCCGACAGCATGGTACATAACAGTGGTGTTTAGCTAAGTGTCTGACAATGAGACATCACTAGAGGCAACAAAATTAGAGGCAGCAGTTATGGCTGAACGGTCAGGCAGCAAAGTAGTTAACTTAAGTGTATAGCTGAGTTTGTGACAATGAGACAGCACTAGAGACAACAACATTACAGGTAGGAGGTATGGCTGACCTGTCGGACAGCATGGTACATAACAGTAGTGTATAGCCGAGTCTCTGACAATGAGACAGCACTAGAGACAATGACATTATAGGTAGGAGTTATGGCTGACCAGTCGGGCAGCATGGTACATAACAATAGTGTATAGCCCAGTCCCTGACAATGAGACAGCACAAGAGGCAACACAATTAGAGGCAGCAGTTATGGCTGAATGGTCAGGCAGCATAGTAGTTAACTTTAGTGTATAGCCGAGTCTCTGACAATGAGACAACACTAGAGTCAACAACATTAGAGGCAGCAGTTATGGCTGAATGGTCAGGCAGCATAGTAGTTAATTTTAGTGTATAGCCGAGCCTCTGACAATGAGACAGCACTAGAGGCAACAACATTAGAGGCAGGAGTTATGGCTGACCTGTCGGACAGCATGATACATAACAATAATGTGTAGCCGAATCTCTGACAATGAGACAGCAATAGAGTCAACAACATTTGAGGCAGGAGTTATGGCTGATCTGTCGGACAACAGGGTACATAACAGTAATGTATAGCCGAGTCTCTGACATTGAGAAAGCACTAGAGGCAACAACATTGGAGGCAGGAGTTATGGCTGAACTGTCGGACGGCATGGTACATAACAGTACTGTATAGCCGAGTCACTGACAATGAGACAGCACTATAGGCAACAACATTAGAGGCAGGAGTTATGGCTGACCTGTCGGACAGCATGATACATAACAATAATATATAGCCGAATCTCTGACAATGAGACAGCACTAGAGTCAACAACATTAGAGGCAGGAGTTATGGCTGACCTGTCGGACAGCATGGTACATAACAATAATGTATAGCCGAGTCTCTGACAATGAGACAACAATAGAGTCAACAACATTAGAGTTAGGAGTTATGGCTGACATGTCGGACAGCATGATACATAACAATAATGTATAGCCGAATCTCTGACAATGAGACAGCACTAGAGGCAACAGAATTAGAGGCAGGAGTTATGGCTGAACTGTCGGACAACAGGGTACATAACGGTAGTGTATATCCGAGTCTCTGACAATGAGACAGCACTAAAGGCAACAAAATTAGAGGCAGGAGTTATGGCTGAACTGTCGGACAACAGGGTACATAACAGTAGTGTATAACCGAGTCTATGAAAATGAGACAGCACTAGAGGCAACAACATTAGAGGCAGGAGTTATGGCTGAACTGTCGGATAGCATAGTCATAACATTAATGGATAGCCGAGTCTCTGACAATGAGACAGCACTAGAGATAACAACATTAGAGGCAGGAGTTATGGCTGAACTGTCGAACAGCATGGTACATAACAGTAATGTATAGCCGAGTCTCTGACAATGAGACAGCACTAGAGGCAACAACATTAGGGGCAGGAGTTATGGCTAAACTGTCGGACAGCATGGGACATAACAGTAATGTACAGCCGACTCTCTGACAATGAGACAGCACTAGAGCCAACAAGATTAGAGGCAGGAGTTATGGCTGAACAGTCGGACAGCATGGTACATAACAGTAATGTATAGCCGAGTCTCTGACAATGAGACAGCACTAGAGGCATCAACATTACAGGTAGGAGTTATGGCTGACCTGTCGGGCAGCATCGTATATAAAAGTAGTTTATAGCTGAGTCCCTGACAATGAGACAGCACTAGAGGCAACAACATTACAGGTAGGAGTTATGGATGATCTGTCGGGCAGCATGGTATATAGCAGTAGTGTATAGCCGTGGCCCTGACAATGAGACATCACTAGAGGCAACAACATTACAGGTAGGAGTTATGGATGATCTGTCGGGCAGCATGGTATATAGCAGTAGTGTATAGCCGTGGCCCTGACAATGAGACATCACTAGAGGCAACAACATTACAGGTAGGAGTTATGGATGACCTGTCGGGCAGCATGGTATATAACAGTAGAGTATAGCCGTGGCCCTGACAATGAGACATCACTAGAGGCAACAACATTACAGGTAGGAGTTATGGATGACCTGTCGGGCAGCATGGTATATAACAGTAGTGTATAGCCGTGGCCCTGACAATGAGACAGCACTAGAGGCAACAACATTACAGATAGGAGTTATGGCTAACCTGTCGGGCAGCATGGTACATAACAGTAGTTTATAGCTGAGTCCCTGACAATGAGACAGCACTAGAGGCAACAGCATTACAGGTAGGAGTTATGGATGACCTGTCGGGCAGCATGGTATATAACAGTAGTGTATATCTGAGTCCCTGACAATGAGACAGCACTAGAGGCAACAGCATTACAGGTAGGAATTATGGCTAACCTGTCGGGCAGCATGGTACATAACAGTAGTTTATAGCTGAGTCCCTGACAATGAGACAGCACTAGAGGCAACAGCATTACAGGTAGGAGTTATGGATGACCTGTCGGGCAGCATGGTATATAACAGTAGTGTATATCTGAGTCCCTGACAATGAGACAGCACTAGAGGCAACAGCATTACAGGTAGGAGTTATGGATGACCTGTCGGGCAGCATGATATATAACATTAGTTTATAGCTGAGTCCCTGACAATGAGACAGCACTAGAGGCAACAGCATTACAGGTAGGAGTTATGGATGACCTGTCGGGCAGCATGGCTAATATGTTATATCGGGCTCAATTAATATGTTTTTTTTTAATCTAAGGAATGACCTCCAGAAGTTTGGCTGGTTACTTACGGGACACCCTGTATATTAACTATGTGAATCATAGTTTGAGTTTCAACTTAATAATCACATGACTTGACACTTGATTCATAATGTATTTAATTATATCTTAAAGTTTAACTATTGTTGTCATAATTCAGTTTAAATAACTTACTATAATATTACTAGCTGTGCTATTCAAATTGATCATGAGTAGCTCCAACTTCGATCTCTGTCCCAAGCAGTAAATTCTCCATTTGTTTATTAAAAATACTCTGATTAGCCAGTATTGGGGCATTAATGAGTTTATCTACTTTAATTAATTAATTATTTACTTTAATTAAACTCTTTTAGAGAAGTTACAATTACCTGTTTGAAAATCACGTCATAGTTCTTATCTAGAGCCAACAAAAAATATTTGCATTGTTTCATGTTCCAAAGCCTTAGAAGAACATTCCAAAGTACGTTTTTGAGAAACTGTGATGTTTAGTAGTTACAATTTCATACTCGTGTGCAAAAGCAACTCTAAATTGTCCATTCCTTACGAGGAATGTTCATTCAACCTATGACAGTCATAGGGTCTGATACTGGAAACTTAATCCGACCGTCAACATAACCATAAATGCATATGTAATAATAATTAGAAGACAGGAAAGAGGTTAAACCTGTACTAAGTCATTTTATAGCTTAAAAACAAGCAATTCCTTTGTGTTGGCCTCTCTTTCAATTAAGTGGAATTTCTCAGCTCCACATGCCCACCAATACACGTACAATAGTATTGACCCACCCATACACACACAGAGGTAACTGACCCACCCGCCCATTCATACAGTAATATTGACCCACCCACCCATACACGTATAGTGGTAATTGACCCATCGACCCATACACGTACAGTGGTATTGACCAACCTGCCCACCCATACATGTAGAGTGGTATTGAACCACCCGCCCGCCCATACACGAATAGTGGTATTGACATACCCGCCCGACCACACACGAACAGTGGTACTGACCCACCCGCCCACCCATACACATACAGTGGTATTGACCCACCCACCCACCCATACACATACAGTGGTATTGACCCACCCGCCTTCCCATACACATACAGTGGTATTGACACATACAGTGGTAATTATAACATTACAATGTACAAAGCCACTGTATGTGTATGGGTGGGCGGGTGGGTCCATACCAATGTATGTGTATGGGTGGGCGGGTGGGTCAATGCCATTGTATGTGTATGGGTGGGTCAATAGCAATGTAATGTGGCATAGAAAATGAAACAGAGCTGTTATTTAGAATTTGATCTAAATAAACCTGTTTAGTGTTATTTCAAGCAGTGCTAGTTAACTTGTTAGTGAACTTGTCTTCTAAGGTAAGTTTGCTGATGTCCTATCTCTCCAATATACTAATTCCTGGCCTAGTGCCCTTTAACCTAACCTAAAAAAGTAAATTCTTTGTAATACTATTGAAAACAATTAATATTTAATACTTAAAAACTTTTCTGTTGAGTAATAAGCAGTTTTTCAATAAGCTTACTTTTAACTAATCCTTTAAATACCTTTATTGGCAATCGTTTCAAGTTCAATGCTAAATAATTAAAATATTTAACTACTACCATAAATACTTGAAAAAGGCTCATTGTATCTAAAAAAATTATCAACTAAGTCAGAACACGTGTTTCATAACTATGTTCATTAAATGTATTCAAGGATCTTCCACCGCTTATGTTGCCTCTTACCAACAAGATACATTTTTAGGCTAGGTTAAAGGCACTAGGCCAGGAATTAGTATATTGGAGAGATAGGACATCAGCAAACTTACTTTAGAAGACAAGTTCACTAACACCAGAGTAGTAGTAACATACACAGAACAAACAAAAAATCTCACAAATTGTCAATGCCACTGGCATTTTCTTCAGGTGAACAGAGAGAGAGAGAGAGAGACCCTAATAGAGTAGTGTAGTAGAGTAGTAGAGAGAGTAGTGAGTATAGAGTCTCTCTCTCTTTCTCTCTCTCTCTCTCTCTCCCTCCCTCCCTCCCACCCACCCACCCACCATTACTACATAAAAATATAATATAAATAAAAATATGTTTTCAGTAGTGTATAGCTGAGGCCCTGACAATGAGACAGCACTAGAGGCAACAACATTACAGGTAGGAATTATAGATGACCTTTCGTTTCGGGCAGCATGGTATATAACAGTAGTGTATAGCTGAGGCCCTGACAATGAGACAGCACTAGAGGCAACAACATTACAGGTAGGAGTTATGGATGACCTGTCGGGCAGCATGGTACATAACAGTAGTGTATAGCTGAGGCCCTGACAATGAGACAGCACTAGAGGCAACAACATTACAGGTAGGAGTTATGGATGACCTGTCGGGCAGCATGGTATATAACAGTAGTGTATATCTGAGTCCCTGACAATGAGACAGCACTAGAGGCAACAACATTACAGGTAGGAGTTATGGATGACCTGTCGGGCAGCATGGTTTATAAAAGTAGTTTATAGCTAAGGCTTTTTAAGGGGACCTGTCAGTGAAATATTAATTTTTTTTCAAATTTAAATTTATGAGTTAGTTTTATTCTGTAGTTATATCTGAGTAGGCCTACATTGATACAAAAAAATGACATTCTATGCTCATATTTGCTTTAAAAACTAATTTTATTACTTCGAATACACGAATTTGAAAATGCCATTTGATGGTCTCTACATATAGTACAGAAAGTACAAAAGAAGCAAAGAATATTGAATTATCCTCTCCTAAGAACAATATATTATCTACAATCATGGAAGTAATCAAGCCCATATATCAAGACTTAGCCAATCCTAACTTGCTAGAAAAAATGTGTTCATGGAAAAACACAAAAACCATAACAAATCGTTCAATAATATGATTTGGACGTGAATTTCAAAAAATAATTTTGTTGGTCTAGACACATTGAGAAATGGAGTGAATGATATTGTTATATTTTATAATGAAGGAGTGTTAGGAAAGACAAAAGTTATGCAAAAAGTATATAGAAAATCTGGTGCAAACTGTACTGTTACACTGAAGCGTCATGACATGAAACGAGTGTTCCAAGCTGAGAAAGCTATGAAAGAACATGAAAAAAAGGGCTCATGGTGCAAGATTAAATGTAAAAAGAGAACTTCAAGATAATGAGCAAGTTCCTGATGATCCAGACTATGGGATGGCGCTAATTAATGGAAATATTTGCAATTATTGTAAGTAATAATCAATAAATGTTTGTTTTTTGAGAATTTATGAAAATTGTGTTTTTTATTACATTGGTACCAGTATTTCCTAAACTATTCAATATTTTTTAATAACATTTTCAGAAGTTACTTATAGTATTGTTATTAACAACAATAAGCTTTTTCTAGTAAATTTGAGTCAAAATAAGATTGTTTATATGAGTTTTAAATTAAAATCTATGAGTTTTTGTAGCTATATATAAAATGTGACAATAAAAAAAACCTTTACTACCAAAATATTTTATAATCCTTATTATTATTTTGCAAGTGATAGAGCAAACCCAGTAAAAATTTCAAGAAGTTGTATTTATAAATTGTTAAGAATAGTGTACCACAATATATGCAATTTAACATGAGTGAGATAGGCACTGACAGGTCCCCTTAATGAGACAGCACTAGAGGCAACAACATTAGAGGCAGGAGTTATGGATGACCTGTCGGGCAGCATGGTATATAACAGTAGTGTATAGCTGAGGCCCTGACAATGAGACAGCACTAGAGGCAACAACATTACAGGTAGGAGTTATGGATGACCTGTCGGGCAGAATGGTATATAACAATAGTGTATAGCTGAGGCCCTGACAATGAGACAGCACTAGAGGCAACAACATTACAGGTAGGAGTTATGGCTGACCTGTCGGGCAGCATGGTATATAACAATAGTGTATAGCTGAGGCCCTGACAATGAGACAGCACTAGAGGCAACAACATTACAGGTAGGAATTATGGATGACCTGTCGGGCAGCATGGTATATAACAGTAGTGTATAGCTGAGGCCCTGACAATGAGACAGCACTAGAGGCAACAACATTACAGGTAGGAATTATGGATGACCTGTCGGGCAGCATGGTATATAACAGTAGTGTATAGCCGTGGCCCTGACAATGAGACAGCACTAGAGGCAACAACATTACAGGTAGGAGTAATGGCTGACCTGTCGGGCAGCATTGTATATAACAGTAATGTATAGTCGTGGCCCTTACAATGAGATAGCACTAGAGGCAACAACATTACAGATAGGATTTATGGCTAACCTGTCGGGCAGCATGGTACATAACAGTAGTGTATAGCTGAGGCTCTGACAATGAGACAGCACTAGAGGCAACAACATTACAGGTAGGAGTTATGGCTAAACTGTCGGGCAGCATGGTATATAACAGTAGTGTATAGCCGTGGCCCTGACAATGAGACAACACTAGAGGCAATAACATTACAGGTAGGAGTTATGGATGACCTGTCGGGCAGCATGGTATATAACAGTAGTGTATAGCCGTGGCCCTGACAATGAGACAGCACTAGAGGCAACATAATTACAGGCAGGAGTTATGGCTGACCTGTCGGGCAGCATGGTATATAACAGTAATGTATATCTGAGTCCCTGACAATGAGACAGCACTAGAGGCAACAACATTACAGGTAGGAGTTATGGATGACCTGTCGGGCAGCCTGGTATATAACAGTAGTGTATAGCTGAGGCTCTGAAAATGATACAGCACTAGAGGCAACAACATTACAGATAGGAGTTATGGCTAACCTGTCGGGCAGCATGGTACATAACAGTAGTGTATAGCCGTGGCCCTGACAATGAGACAGCACTAGAGGCAACAACATTACAGATAGGAGTTATGGCTAACCTGTCGGGCAGCATGGTACATAACAGTAGTGTATAGCCGTGGCCCTGACAATGAGATGCCGGAACAGAGTTTGTTTATAAATCCAATTTTATATTACTACTAAACTATCTGTATCAGTTTATTTTGAAATTATTTGTATAGAAATATTTTAATACAAAATTTAATTTACTAACAAATATAATCTCACAAATATTTCAGATAGGAAACAGTATTATGTACGAAATTGTTTTCTATAATGATTTTTTGACATTTGAAGTTGATTGTGGTTTTTAACTTTAAAAACACTTTATGACGGTAGCGGGTGTTGGTTGTTTCATTGCTTGCGTTGATGTTCCATTGCTTGCGTGGATGTATTATTCCTTGCGTGGATGTTCCATTCCTTTGGTGGATGTTCCATTCCTTGGGTGGATGAATCGAAATGTTCCCCATAGTATATGTTTTTACCAGATTGCAAGAAATATCTAAAAATTATCTTTAACAGTAAATAAGGCAGTAGAAACAGTATGTGCAAATTAAACAAATTTTAGTTGTCATTTAACAAAAATATACTTGATTTACAATAAATTGTATCTCTTATAAAACATTTTAATATGTAAAAAACACAAATAAATGATTTAAAATAATAATTAAAATCGTACGTTTTTGTTCAGATTTATTAAACATTAAAAAATTACATAGAAATTGAGTTATACTTTTAATGACGTCCAAATTCATTTGAGTTTTTAGTTGTTTCGAAATAAAAATTCTGTACCGTACCTACGACATTATTTAATCTGTACCTAAAAGTTCAAATTCTTGATATTTGAATAACGAAGTGTTTTAGTTTGGAAATATTCTGTTTTAATTATCATAATATATCTTCTTGTGTTTGAAGAGGACAAACAAGAGACTGTAAAACAAGAGACTGTTTAGGAACTTGGTCAACGACCAATCATGTACAAACTGTGAGGTGATGAGGTAAATGCCAAGTAATAACAGTCGTGAACATTGCGCAAGCAGAGCAATTCACACAGAACAATGTGGGGTTACTTACATGGCTTTCAAACGGCAGTTGTTGATTTTATGTGTTTTGTGACGGGAAGTGTTAAGCACCTTTATGTGTGATTTCGTAACTGTGTTTGGAACTTGAAGTAAACTGCTTCAGTTCTGAATGGGAGAAATACTAATTCTGATTATGATGATCATCTTAAGTAATTGACAACATCGTGCACTTGGAAGGGGGTGTTATTAAGGGGAATTGAGACTATTAGTGGAACCGTTGTAGTTCCCTGACTAATTAACATTTCAAAGTAGATCTGAGTCAACAACTTTGAACAAACTTTAATCGGGCAAATCACATAACTCTTTATTTGTTTTCTAGCAGCTTACAGAATTTAAAACTTAAAATTAAATATTTAAACGAATTAAATATACATAACATTATTTAACTTTCTATGCTGTAGACAAATATAAACAAACAGGTGCTAAATAAAATAATTAAAAAACTAATTACCTGTATCAATCAGTCAATCTCTCCACAAGAGAGAATTAGACGATACGTTTCTAACAGATTCATCATCAGGCCATTTGCCTCTATTAAGTTGAACTTATATGAAACTTATTTGATACAAAGTTCACTCACGTAAAAACACATTCCGGCACGCACTATACAGTACCGTCGCTCGCCTACATAACTGTATAATTGCGTGCCGGAATTTGCTTTTACGCGTGTGAACTTTATTAACTCTATTAACATCAAATAAGTTCAAGTTAATAGAGACAAAAACCTGATGATGAATCTGTTGATTTGAAACATGTCGTTTAATTCTCTCTTGTTGAGAGATAAACTGATTAATAGACGTAAGTGATTGTTGGAGATAGGATGACTGATTATAATAACTAAAAAAAGTGTTCCGTTTTAATTGTACATCGTAAACATGTACAGCCATATTAACTTGCTACAAAATAAAACCCTGTATGAACGCGAATCTATTAATTTATTATGGATAACATATGTGTATGATTTAAATGTACAAAATCAACTTCTACTATATTAAATACAAAATAATTCTAACTGTTCCGTGAAATATAATTCCCAAATATTCAGCCGTTATTATAGAGAAGTTAGAAAATACGCTTTCAGAATTCGTGATCATTTGCCGCTTTATAACTAAAGGATGATCCTTCAGGGCTGCCGAGCTGAGATAAAAATATATGCCTCTATTAAAGTCAAATCTCCTTCTTTTAAATGTTTTAACCCTACTACTTGATTTCAACTCATATTTAATTTATTAATATTTGAATTTGAGCATTTAAATTAACGGTAATTTAAAAAAAAAAAAAACATTTTTTATTCTAGGAGTTACGTAAATGAGTACAAAACAATTTTGAGAATAGTTATCTCAATAATTTGTCACTGTAGAACAGTAATTTGATTTAAAAATACAAACTTTAGAAATATTACTATTAAAATAAAATATATATAGATAATTAATAGGACACAACAGGATTCAAACAGTAAAGAGATAATACCACTAATGACACTACATTTTCGTTTAAAGGATAACCAATACAATTTTCTCGCCCTCACAAACATCAATAAAATCAATAGATTTAAAGATATTATACCAAAGGTATTAAAGCAAAATATGCATATTAGCCTTCAAAGGAGAGTGTTGTCGTGTCTGACTCCCGTACGGAATGTGAAGTTATTCAAGACTGAAATGACGTCAAAAGTTTGTTTGCTAAGGAACTTCTAGAAGGTTTCCGCTGTAGTTTGAAAGTGACTAACTCTTGGCACATTTTCACGTTTCTGCTGTGAGCCTTGTTAACCTTTAGACATAGAACAATATAAAAGGATTCTAAACATGATAAAAATAATTCAAAATCATTTATTCAGTTAATATCTCAAATAGAAGAACTTAAGTATTTTGGCCTGAGGTTTACAAAATAAATTTTACCTTCGATAACACAATGGGTAGTGTAAACTATTAAAATTATTATAAAATGTACATATGGTACAATATATCGTAAAATAACTTTTCAAAAATAACAGAATTTTGTTGGGATTCAATAAAATAATTTTAAGAAGAATAAAAGATACATTTCAAAGGAATGTATGCTTTTTTATTTTTTACAACTAATACAGTGGCTACTATCGCAGTAAAGGTTTTCGGCTTCAGTCTACAAAAAGAACTTATGTTTTCAAAGCAATATTTTGTAAACATTAATAAAAAGAAATTATAAAGTACATATTCTGCACCTAGTATATGTTATCATAATATAAAAAGACAAATCTTTAAAATGCCACAGTTAACTAAATTTTTAATAATTAATATTATTCTGCAGGTTTTAAACAGTTTCAGCCAAATTAGTCCAAAAAAAGTTAAAGAAAAAAAGAATATCACAACATCTGTAACCTTGTTTTAGACCGACTACCAAGTGGCTTAAAGGTGACAAATTAGACATATGCTGAAATTAATACTTTTGTATTTTATTTAAGTGTATTTTATTTAAATACCAGACATTTTATATACATTTTTCAATATTTTAGTACTGTAATAATAGAAGTACAAAATGCACAAATATTATGGTGATCGATTTCGGTGAACCACGCCCACCTTCCTCAGACCAGAGGGATTCACAAAAGAATCACCTATAACCTAACCTAACCTAACCTAACCTAACCTAACCTAACCTAACCTAACCTAACCTAACCTAACCTAACCTGTTACATAATTAAAAAAACTACTGTAATAAATATTTATTTGCTAAACATTATTCGGTTTTATAATCAAGTGATGAGGGGGGGGGGTTAACTAAAGTAGTATTTTGACAGAGTCCAGATATTATTTTATAAACAACAGCTGGAGTTACTAATAGTGGGCGTATGTTAGAAGCCCTCCCTTAGCTAAGTGGATTTAGTGTACTTGTTTACTTTAGTATATATATAATATATCTGCACAAATAAAAATTATCTTATTTGGTAAATAATAACTTAAAAAGGAGTTTTCATTATGCTCAGGATCTGGATTATAAATACTTGTCTCGGAAACAAATTCATAGTATTATACGTTGCCACAAAATATTGTACTGAAAGGTTCTGTACATATACTCGAGTGTTAGTAAATACATCAATAGTTGTTATTAGACAAATTACAACATGTAGTAGTAAACAGTTATGCTCAAAAAGCAATTTTGAAAGTTGTTTAAACTCAGAATATCATACAGCTATTCTTGTAGATAAGTAAAATTAGGTTGTCCAGAGTGTTTTTACTTCTACTTTATCTATGTCTATCGGTATTTCGATACTAACCTCAAATTTTCTGCATTATCGAACAAACAAGGCACACTGCTTGCTTATCACATTAATGAGTGACTATCTGCTTTTTCATCATATAAATTTGTTAGTAATTTATGAAAAAATGAATTATAGAGTTTTTACAAACCAATAGGATCTACCTTTTTGAATATGTTACTAATAATAAGAAACGCTCCTCTCACCACATAGACCATTAATTTCTTTTCAGTGATATTTTCTTTTCTTATAACTTTAGATATAAGAAAACTCCAATTTAGTATTAAATATGTCTCATGTTAAATATCCTCAAAACGGAAATATAAAATTTAATTACCTGCAAATATGGAAATGGAACATTAATACTTTGATTCCAAAGTGAGGCATGGTTAAAAATCTTAATTTTATTTTAATTTTAAATGGTTTTGAATTTCTATCTAAATAAAATTTCTTCATCCTATTCCAACTACACAAACATCTTCGAATATTCATATCTGTGTTTTATGATTTTAATAGTTGAAACTGCACAAAAATAAGTTACTCATCAAACCAAACATTTGTAATTTGATAAGCAGCTTGATTTTATAGTCACCTTAGCCGATAATTTATGTGACATTTTGATAATGCAAAAATAAGCTGCCATAGTATAGTTGTATCCTTGATAGGAGTTGAATTACCGTCATATAAAGGCATTTCATCGGTTGCCATTTTGAAGATAACAAACCGACCCACAGAGTTAATAAAGGCAACGCCGTATCGTTTATTCCAGAGAAATGCATAATGTAAGTCTGTTTGTAATTCAAGAGCCTCTGACGTCTGATAAACTGCTGGCCACTGTTTATGACTGGCAGAAAACAATTAAGGTAGGCAGTTAGTTAGCTAACATAAATAAATTGGACGTGGAATCAGTTTTTAACGCTGTTCTGCATAGATTGAATGAAGATAATGCATAATTATTTGTACTATACTACAAAATATTTTCTCATGTATAATAATCCAACTACCAAATTTTTCATAAAATTATCTTTATGAAAATTTTCCATGCATGTAATTAAAAAAAGTATTTGGTTTATATGGTGAAATGTATGGAAAACATACTTCGATTTGAAGTGTTGCCAATGAGATCCAATACACTATACACGTAATGTTATGTACCTTTTATAAATATGTTGTAACATAATTTATGAATTGTAACATAATCATGCTTTTTCTAAAAAAGGTATATATATACCTTTTATATATATATATATATATATAGGTATATATTTTACCTTTTTTTACACATATATATGTATATATATATATATACATATACACACAAGGTGTAACTGAAATACTTGGAAAAACTTCAGGAGGTTGTTCCTGGGGTCAAAACAAACCAAAGATTTCATATAAATATATGTCCTAATATGCACAGTTTTCTATCTGTCGGTCCGTCTGTGCTTTTTACATTGTAATTTTTTTCTCAGCAACTATTTATGGTAGAGTGAAATTTTGCACAAATGTGCTCTATGACATGAAAAACTGAAAAAACATTCGTTGAAAAATTTCAAAATAGTGGCAAGTTAAAAGCTTTGACGTTAAATTCCATAAAAACTACACCCTGTGTAAAAAAAATTAACAAAAGTAATAAATTGTAGCAAATTTTATTATACAACTAACGATACCTTATTTCTTGAAAACAAACAAGAAATGTATCATTTTTGGTATTTCCTTTAATCTAGTTAAACATAAAGAACAACACTTTAACTGTAACCAGATTAAAGGAAATACCAACAATTATGCATTTCTTGTTTATTTTCAATAAATAAGGTATCGTTAGTTTTATAATAAAATTTGTTACAATTTTTACTTTTGTGTTTTTTTATACTGGGTATAGTTTTTATGGAATTTAACGTCAAAGCGTTTAACTAGCCGCCATATATAAAACTTTCGACGATGGTTTTTTTTAAATATTTTAAATGTAATTACTAGTATAGCATATGTGCCAAATTTCAACACTACCCTTAATGGTTGCTGAGAAAAAAACATAATGTAAAACAGACAGACAGAAAATGGTGCATATTAGGACATATATTTAGGCCAATATGAAATCTTTGGTTTGTTTTGACCTCAGGAACAACCTCCTGAAGTTTGTTAAAGTATTTAAGTTACAACATATTATTAGATAAATATTCATATAAAAACAAACAAAACAGCTCTTTGTCGATCGTAAAAGTGTCAAGATGTACTTTATATAAGTGAATATAGGGCTATCAATGTGGTTAGACGACATTTCATTATCAGGATACGTACGTTGTGGGGAAGGTGCCTGAGTAAGTTGAGTGGGTGGGTGGTCCTGTCAATACGTAGTCCTAAAGTTACCTTTTTGAGGGTTGATCTGTTAGTGAGCTATAAATTTATACACCGATAATTCTTTCCATAACAGCTTTTGTAAACCAACCGTAAGTTTTGCTTATCCCAACATCAACAGAAATCGCATGTGTACAGCGCAAAGTACTGATGTAAAAAAATATATTTATAAATATTAGAACTAAAATTTAACATTATCTGTACAGTCAAAGTAAAAATTGTCTCACATTAGTATTACTAGCCCGGTGGCTGAGTAGTCTAGTAACTATTCGACTTTGGAACTTGAGGATTGATTCCTGGAATGGTGGATGGTAACATTTAAAAATAAGTGTCCTGGTGCTATCAATTAACATGAGTCAATCTGGGTTAGTTCGACTTCAGTAGTGAAATCTGCTGACGAATACTTGAACTAGCGGCTTTGTGACCCGAAATACTAACTACACCTCTCTGAACAATAACGCTATCCAAAACACCTCTTGATCATTATTATTATTTTGAATGTTACAGCTTAAATTCAACAATACTTGCACGCAAGTGTCCGAAATGAATTGAAATGGTTAAATGTCAACCACCGGCCCTATATCAATCAGCAGGTAGAAACCCACCCACCCAACCATCACTAATGGTGGATTACAGCTCAAAACACTAAGCCTAGTGGTCGTACTTTGTTGGCAATGGCCGTGAGCTAGGTCCTTTCAACTTTTACCTCTGTAATACTCCACTCATATCGTAGGCTTTGCACCCCATTGACAGCCACGTCATTAAATTTGGCTTAATACATTAATGTTTTCATTATTACCTTCAGGTGCTGATATTTTAAGTAATTTGATTGCTTTTTGTCGCTGTTGTGTACTTTGATTGTGTGAATGTAAATTTTTCAGTATTCAATACATTATAAGATTAGAACATTACAATTTATTTGAGTAAAAATAGAAGAAAACCTGCTCATTAAATGAATAAATAAGTATTGAATACTAATAATGTTAAAAGAAATATTAAACTGTAATAATATTTGAGATATATAAATATATTTACTATCTCGTTGTGGTGCTAAAAACCTATACATTTGTAAAACTAGTTCAAGAAACGTTTCGTTATTCATTAAGGTTTTCGTAACTCACGTACACAATTTTTACGTAAAACAAAATGGGAGACTGGTGTGAGTTGGCCAAGACATTTGTACAAAGTGTTTAATTTCAATCACACTCTCTATGTATAGGAACGTATTTAATTAACAAATTATATAATTAAACAAATCAAAATAACAACCCTAATTAGAGTATTTAATCAAAAGAAAAATTTCCATCGGACAATGCTACCATATAATTATTGATATAATGATACTAACAGGATTGCGATCTGTGTGTGACTTAAAATAAAAAAAGTTATACAGCCTTGAATAATAAACGATTACGATTCGGTGTGACGCTTCCGACAGTCTCTAAATTGCACCTGTGGTTTTTCGATTAAAAATTCTGCACAGTCCAAATATCGAGCTAAAAATACCAACATTCGTGGTCTGTATGTACATAAAAAAACATATATTTCCAGGATATTAACAATGTGTAAACAGATGTTCCATTCGTAAGGAATTAATACAATTAAAATTAGACATTCTAGCTCCTCTTGTGGATTAACTTAAACAGGTAATACACACGGAAGTAATTAATAAAACACTATACTGTGTATTCTAAAACGATAATAAATACATTTTTTTTTAACGTCACTCGCCAGTTGACATGGGCCTACAGGCCTGTGCGTCAACTTTATTCAACGAGTGAAGTACCGACCGTTGGCTCAGTGGGGATTCGAACCTTGGACCTTGCCCTCCGCAGTCCGAAGCCTTAGCCACTGAGCCACCACGCCGGCAATCCATTTAATATTTTTCGAAATGGAACATATATCGTTCTTATACAAATAGTTCATAAGAAATATATGTTTATTTTATTTACATAAATAAGTCGTATACAACTTAGGGTGTAGAACTTAGTTACTTAGTTACCATGAATAGAGATAACATCTCATTAAGAAGAAAACTAAACAACAAAACAGCAATGGAAGTTACAACATTAGACTCAAGTGGTGGCTGAACTACAGGGCAGCATGGTAAATGACAGTAGTGTATTGCCGAATATATGACAATAAAACAACACTGGGAGCAACAACATAAGGAGCAGGAGTTACAGCTGAACTGTCGGGCAGCATGGTACATGACAGTAATGTATTGCCGAGTATATGACAATAAGACAACACTGAGAGCAACAACATAAGGAGCAGGAGTTGTAGCTGAACTGTCGGGCAGCATGGTACATAACAGTAGTGTATAGTCGATTCTGACAATGAGACGGCAATGGAAGCTACAACATGTGGGGCAGGAATTATGTTTGAACTGTCAGGCAGCATAGTACATAACAGTAATGTATTGCCGAGTATATGACAATAAGACAACACTGAGAGCAACAATATAAGGAGCAGGAGTTATAGCTGAACTGTCGGGCAGCATGGTACATAACAGTAGTGTATAGTCGAGTCTGACAATGAGACGGCAATGGAAGCTACAACATGTGGGGCAGGAATTATGTTTGAACTGTCACGCAGCATGGTACATAACAGTAGTGTATAGTCGAGTCTGACAATGAGACGGCAATGGAAGCTACAACATGTGGGGCAGAAGTTATGTCTGAACTGTCGGCCAGCATAGTACATAACAATAGTGTATTGCCGAGTCTAAAACAAAGTGACAGGACTGGAAGCTACAACATGAGGGGTAGGAATTATGTCTGAACTGTCGGGAAGCACTGTATTATTACCACTGTATGTGTAGGGGTGGGCGGGTGAGTTTATACCACTGTATGTGTAGGGGTGGTTTATTACCACTGTATGTGTATGGGTGGGTGGATGGGTTAATACCATTGTATGTGTAGGGACAGGCGGGTGGGTTAATACCACACGGTACATTACAGTAGTGTATAGCCGTGTGTCTGACTATGAGGCAGCAATGGAAGCTACAACTTAAGGGACAGGAATTAATTCTGAACTGTCCGGAAGCATGGTACATATCATTAGTGTATAGTTTGAATCTCTGACAATGAGATGTATAAACAGAGAAAGTGTTTAGTAGGCCTACATTAAAAAATATGTAGCAAATAATTTGTGCACTTTCTGAAGTTATTTTGTTGAAGGGGACACATTTTACATTGGTTTGAATTGTGATACTAGGTGTTTATTAATATCTTTACCAAATATATGGTGAAAATGATAAAATACTGAATCCATAATTGTGAATTATAATCAAAATTATTTATGTTTGTTTGATGAGGTAGTGCAATGTGAGAACCATTAAATATTTATATTAGGATTATAATAAATAATAAAAATATTATGAGAATTTTTTTAAAAACAAACGAGGCAGGACAAAATAATATGTTTGAAAAAAAGTGTTAAAATTTTCCACATGGTTCCATTATTACGTAAAATGTGAAACAATAACGTAAATGGAACCCTAAATATCGACGTAAATGTGGATTTCAACATAAACATAAAATATTGTGATGCTAATAAAGTTAACATGCCAACAATTTTACTGAGATCGATGTAAAAAGTAAAAAAGTTTTAATCACTTTAATGTGTATTTGATTAATAGCCTAAAGAAATAAAGACAATTTTTAGGGGACACACTTGTATAATTCCAGACATTTTTTATGATTATTAGATTTGTACTTCATTAATCTCTATTACATGGCTACATACGTAGTTATTAAGTTTTGATTCATGGTTAGTTAGCTTCTCATGTACAAGAGCGTGAAGTTATTTTAGCTACGTCCCAGAGTGGTGTTGGAACCTGTAAGTTCAATGTTTCATCATTTAAGACTACGAGGTAAGGAGGTTAATACTAGGTAAATAACAGTCGAGAGCTAGCAGAACAATTCACAAAGAATAATGTGGGGTTACTTAAATGGCTTTCAAAGAGCATTTGTACAATTAATTTATTTTCGTTACGACATTTATTTCGTTTCATCTTTTAATACAAGGTGTAACAACAACTAAGAATTTAGCAATTTTTTCCCACTAAATTACTGGCTGGTAACATGTAAAATGTAACTATCTAAACTGAGTATTGAGCACTACTATTTATATACAGGATGGAAAAAAGTGGAAACTTTTTTTATGTTTACCACTGTACGTGTATGGGTAGGTGGGTGGGTCAATACCACTGTACGTGTATGGGTGGGTGGGTCAGTACCATTGTACGTGTATGGGTGAGTGGGTGAGTCAGTACTACTGTACGTGTATGGGTGAGTGGGTGGGTCAGTACCACTGTGCGTGTATTGGTGGGTGGGTGAGTCAGTACCACTGTACGTGTATGGGCGAGTGGGTGAGTCAGTACCACTGTACGTGTATGGGTGGGTGGGTGGGTCAGTACCACTGTACGTGTATGGGTGGGTAGGTGGGTCAGTACTACCGTACGTGTATGGGTGGGTAGATGGGTCAGTACAACTGTACGTGTATGGGTGGGTGGGTCAGTACCACTGTACGTGTATGGGTGGGTGGGTGAGTCAGTACCACTGTACGTGTATGGGTGGGTGAGTCAGTACCACTGTACGTGTATGGGTGAGTGGGTGAGTCAGTACCACTGTACGTGTATGGGTGGGTGAGTCAGTACCACTGTACGTGTATGGGTGAGTGGGTGAGTCAGTACCACTGTACGTGTATGGGTGGGTGGGTCAGTACCACTGTACGTGTATGGGTGGGTGGGTGGTTCAGTACCACTATACGAGTATGGGTGGGTGGGTCAATACCACTGTACGTGTATGGGTGAGTGGGTGGTCAGTACCACTGTACGTGTATGGGTGAGTGGGTGGGTCAGTACCACTGTACGTGTATGGGTGGGTGGGTCAGTACCACTGTACGTGTATGGGTGAGTGGGTGGGTCAGTACCACTGTACGTGTATGGGTGAGTGGGTGGGTCATTACCACTGTACGTGTATGGGTGAGTGGGTGGGTCAGTACCACTGTGCGTGTATTGGTGGGTGGGTGAGTCAGTACCACTGTACGTGTATGGGTGAGTGGGTGAGTCAGTACCACTGTACGTGTATGGGTGAGTGGGTGGGTCCGTACCACTGTATGTGTATGGGTGAGTGGGTGAGTCAGTACCACTGTACGTGTATGGGTGGGTAGATGGGTCAGTACCACTGTACGTGTATGGGTGGGTGGGTCAGTACCACTGTACGTGTATGGGTGAGTGGGTGAGTCAGTACCACTGTACGTGTATGGGTGGGTGAGTCAGTACCACTGTACGTGTATGGGTGAGTGGGTGAGTCAGTACCACTGTACGTGTATGGGTGGGTGGGTGGGTGGGTCAGTACCACTGTACGTGTATGGGTGGGTGGGTCAGTACCACTGTACGTGTATGGGTGGGTGGGTCAGTACCACTGTACGTGTATGGGTGGTTGGGTGGGTCAGTACCACTATACGAGTATGGGTGGGTGGGTCAATACCACTGTACGTGTATGGGTGAGTGGGTGGTCAGTACCACTGTACGTGTATGGGTGAGTGGGTGGGTCAGTACCACTGTACGTGTATGGGTGGGTCAGTACCACTGTACGTGTATGGGTGAGTGGGTGGGTCAGTACCACTGTACGTGTATGGGTGAGTGGGTGGGTCAGTACCACTGTACGTGTATGGGTGAGTGGGTGGGTCAGTACCACTGTACGTGTATGGGTGAGCGAGTGGGTGAGTACTAGTAGTTCAACAAATTGTTTAGGTATAATAATTATAGCATGTGGGTTTATTTATTTATGAGGTCACTATTTTCACCACTTAGATTAGCACTTAAATGAGAAGGTACCTAGAAAGGGAAACGCCCAAGCATTTCTAATCAGGGATTAGAGAGAATTAAGTAAGCCATCGTGTCTGTCAGACCCTTGATAATACTTAAAGTTTCAATTATAGATATATAAAGATAAATCGTGAAATATACTTTGGGAAACTTTACGTGTATGGGTTAACTTTATTATGACTTAACATGTAAAAAGTGTAATCTTGTACATGATCATGGTTACAAAGAACATACTTTTTGACACCATTAGCAACATTTAATATTTTCAGGGGAACGTCCCACGAGGAGAACGAAAATCTTCAACGTAAACCTAGGTTGAGTTTGATATCAAACGAAAGGTCTATTCAATGGACATTAATTGCCACGGGACCTCGATAGGTTTATCCTTTACAAATTAGCGGTCATTTGAATTTCAAAGTAACTAATTTGAAAAATAATATTTCTCCACTATTTAACGGTTTTAAATTATACTTTATCGAACACAATTATTACAAACAATTGAATTATCAAAATACATATGGAAAAAATAGCATTGTTGTGAAAACATTTGCATTTTTTTTCACCCTGTATATATTTCCCGTAGTGAAGCATGCTTTGGTGCCTGTTAACCTCAATTGTAACGCATTGTCAATTGAAACAAATATGTTAAACTTCCCAAGTATATAAAGCTCTTTGAATATTAACATCTGCCTTTTATGATTGTACTAGTTAAACCCTGCAAATATTGTAATTGTTAAACCAAGTCTTGGTAATTTGATTTGCAACATCTCTCAGTGGAAACACTTTAGCTGATAATTTACGATTTTG
Source organism: Stictocephala bisonia (assembly GCA_035578905.1). Classification (NCBI taxonomy): domain Eukaryota; kingdom Metazoa; phylum Arthropoda; class Insecta; order Hemiptera; family Membracidae; genus Stictocephala; species Stictocephala bisonia. The sequence goes on along the minus strand of JAQJVL010000016.1, from coordinate 3,094,634 downwards.
GAAATGAAAAAATACGCAGCTTTAATAATAACGTTTTACCCCTGATAGGAGTTGAATTGCCGTCATATACTCACCCACACAGTCATATAAAGGCAACGCCGTATCGTTTACTCCAGAGGAATGCATAATGTAAGTCTATTTGTAATTCAAGAGCCCTGGACGGTAACTGGCTTACCTAGCGTTTAAGTCAGATATCCATCAGACAAATATAACCAGACAACAAATTACATTGTAGAATGTGCAATCTGTTTTAAAATACTGATCTTCATATCAATATTGGTGAATACTTATATCAATTATTTTATTTTAATGACATTTTTATATATTATAAATATTAAACTAATCGTAAAACAGAATTAATCCATAGAAAATGTATATTCATATTTTCATACATATGCAATGCTATATTCAGTTACTTTCATAAATATATCCCACTTACTTGTAACATACAGAAATGGGCAAAAGTTTGGAATATAATTATTAATTTCAAAACAATTGAGAGAAATGTAATGAAACTTTGCAGTTATATACATGTTCCTATACAAAAAATGTATATATATATATATATATATTATTGTACTTATTTTTTGTATAGCCAGGAGATTGCCCATGAAGGAAGTCGTTAAAAAAATAAAAAAAAAATAATAAACACAGAAGAGTGTGAAACTGAGGTCAAAAGGATGAGCCAGTCAGAAAATACAGGCACTCAAAAAAATTAATGTCAGGGTTGGGCAAAAGTCTGGAACGTATTTATTAATTTAAAAAATTTTCACAGAAAAGTAATGAAACTTTGTAGTTATGTACATGTCCCTATACAAAACATATGGACATATTTTACTTGTTTTTTTTTTCATATCCAGGGGATGGCCCATGAAGGAAGCCTTAAAATTTTTAAATGTAAGCCTACCTCGAGTTATACTTCATTTTAAAGGTCTTTGTTTGTAAAACACAAGAGTGCAAACCTGAGGTCAAAAGGATGACTCAGTCAGAAAATATAGCCTCATCAAAAGGATGAGCCAGTCAGAAAATACAGGCACTGAAAAATTTAATGTCAGGGTTGGGCAAAAGTCTGGAACGTATTTATTAATTTAAAATATATTCAAAGAAAAGTAATGAAGCTTTGTAGTTATGTACACGTCCCTATACAAAACATATGGACACATTTTACTTGTTTTTTTTCATATCCAGGGGATGGCCCATGAAGGAAGCCTTAAAAATTTTAAATGTAAGCCTACCTCGAGTTATACCTCATTTTAAAGGTCTTTGTTTGTAAAACACAAGAGTGCAAACCTGAGGTCAAAAGGATGACTCAGTCAGAAAATATAGCCTCTCGAAGAATTCAATGTCATATAACTAACACTGCTTAAGACTAAGGTAAGATAGTTATTATCCATTGCTGCGTAGAGCTATAATTTATCTAACTGAATATGAGAAATTAAATTTCACAAAAAATAAGTAACAAATTACTATAATAATATTCTTTAACTGTTTTAGGTAAACCAGCACTTGGTAAAAAGTGTTTTAATACATTTTTCTTCTTTTTATCTTAGTTAAATAGCATAGCTATTTTAATAACGCAGTCGTTTAATAACAATAACAACATATTTAGCAGCAGGGATCTCAAACTGTTAAATAAATAGCCGTATAACTGAGAAGAATTAGTAATATGACATTAAATTCTCTGAGTCGCTGACTTCAGATTTCCTATTTTGTATTGCACAAAAACATATAAAATGAGGTACAACTCGAGGTAGGCTTACATTTAAAAATTTGAAGACTTCCTTCATGGGTCATCCCCTGGTGTTTCATTAGTTTCCTTGTAATATTTTTATAATTAATAAATACATTCCAGACTGTTGATCAATTCTGAAATTAAATTCTTTGAGAGGCTATATTTTTTGACTGGATCATCCTTTGGACCTCAGGTTTGTACTCTTGTGTTTTACAAACAAAAATCTTTAAAATGAGGTATAACTCGAGGTAGGCTTACATTTACATTTTAAGACTTCCTTCATGGACCATCACCTGGCTATGTGAAAAATAAGTAAAATATGTATAAATGTTTGATATAGTGACATGTACATAACTACAAAGTTTCAAGCATGGATTCATTCCTTTAGATAAACTAAGATGCTTTAAGGATAACTCTCTAAGCCGTGTCAGTTTACTCTTAGCTCCTCTCGACATCAGTTTTGAGAGAGTGGACAATCACTATTCCGTAAAACATAATAACTTTATGGACGCTGATACCCAAAGTTTGAGTGTGTACTTTTTTGTATAAATACTATGTAAGTGTATAGGCTAAGCAAAATGGACAGTTAGGCTGTCAAGACATTCGGTATATATGTGAGATACGACTTCGAGCCTTATGTTGGGTGGGAAAGGTGCCCGAGTACGTTGAGTGGGAGGGAATTTTGTCAAGATGTAGGTTCAGCTTTAGGAGGATTGATATATCTGTGAGCTATATATGGTCCTGGGCACGGACTTATCATAATCAACATTTGTAAGTCAACCATAATGTTGCTTGTTCTAAATCCGGCAAAATAAAATTACGCTTGTAGTAAATTATATTTATGAATGTTAATACTAAAATTTAACATTACCTGTACAATTGAAGAAACCAACTGTCACATAATTGGCCAAGTAGCCTTGCGACTATTCGCCTTTGGAGATTGCGGTCCCTCTTTGATTCCAGGGATCGTGTATGGTAAACTTGCAAGTTAGGTATTCTGGTGTTACTGAGCCGTCAGTTTGGGAAGCTACGACTTCAATGCTGCATCCTGATAACGAAGGCTGGAAATAACAGCGTTGGGACCCGTCATACACTTGCCTAAGCAACATTGCCATGCAAAACACATGGTCCTTCTGGGCTAAAGCACAGTACTTCTGTGGGCATTTAGCTCTATGTAAATCTTTCAGAAAATTAAGGAAGAAATAACAACCAAATTATCAAACATTGCAACCCAGTTCTTCCGATTTGTCTCTTTTATTTTCTTTCTGTCTTTCCAACGTTGTTATGGGACAACGGTCAAACCCATAAAGCTAAATTTAGTTCGATCTCCTGGGATTTGTACCCGTGACTCCTGTACTGTCAGGAGAGCTAAACGTTAGGCTAGTAAGAGGCCCTATTATGAGTATAACCATTATTAATTCAAAATGGTTCTGTACGTCAACCAACGATCATGTACCAATAAGCAGGTATACACTCTCTCGTCCAACCATCACTAATGGTGGATTACAGTTCAAAACACTACGCCTAGTAATTGTACGGCTACTTTGTTCCTAAAGATCATGAGCTAGGCCCTTGTGACAATCGTCTCTCTGATACAACATTTATAGGACAGGATAATTGCATTCCACCGACAGTTGACTATATATCAACACACTAATGCCTTCATTATTACATCGCAGATGTTTGAATTCAATGTGTTTGTGTACTTTTTTATGTATTGTACATTCCGAATTTTATTATTTGGAATACATTTATGTATTGTAATTACGGGTACAGGATGTTTCTATTAAAACGCAAACCTATTTACAAGTACAGAAAATGAGGGTATTTACAAATTCATAGGTTGGTAGCCCTGGACCGTCTTGTTCCTTGGCTATCAGCTGGTTTACATTGTGGCATCGTTGTTTACTTTACTTGGGTTTCGTGCAATGTCATTAAGTTGAGGTTAGAGACATGGTTTTGAGCAAACTTTAAGAAGATGTCCAGAAATGTACTAAAGAGAGCTGAACTTTGTATAAATGCTAATGGTGGTTTATTTGAACGCAAGGCTGTGTCAAGTTAGTGCGGTTACAAGTGACAAATACAATTACACCATTAGAGGTACAATCCCGCAGTTGAAGAACTTACTCTCTGAAGTCAAGTAGAGAGTTTCAGTGAATGGCCTGTAGTCAGTTGGGACGAAGATTGGTTTGGTGGACCAGTACTTGGTGAGGGTAATAGAATTGTGCTGATTGATCAGAGGGGTCCCTTTTTTCCAATCCATTCCCCCCTCTCATTGATTAGAGTGCGTGTGCCAAAATAATTAAATATATCATATTATCTTAGGTTGGTGTGTTGGTGTGTAATATTATGGGTTTTGTGTGTTTGATTGTGGGTATATATATTAAAAAGGCTATGCACAGTTATTTATTATTTTTATGAACATTATCTATAACTATGCACACTAAAGTTCTATGTCATATTATGTCGTTATTATAATTATTTAATATTTACTTAAACAGCAACATTGATAATTTTCTACTATTTTACAGTACTTTCCAAATTAGATGCTTTTTCAGATTTACAATATTGAAAATGTGGTTTTATATTTTTTACTTTCAAATGTTTTATTTCCCGCAATAACCTTCCCCAACTTGTTGTAAATATAACTCATATAACATATGTTAAGGTCAATTTGAGAAATGTACTGTCTAGTCCTCAACAGGCAAACAATTTGGGAAATGTGAATACAAAGTGTGTTAACACTGTATATGGTCAAGATAATTTGTAAATTTTTAAGAAAGTAATCAATCAATCCTTTTATATAAGGACGGATGTAACAAGAAACCATAATAACACATTTTCTGTAATAAAGAAAATGTGATGTACTTGAATGTGATGATCTATGCCGAATTACACTTTTATCTATGATACAGATCTTGTTCCAGACGACAGAGGAATTGGGTCCTTTGACGGCACAGGATTACTGTGTCATCATCGCAGGATTGAGCCTTCACTTGTATTAGGGGGAGCTACAAACTCCGATCTCTAGTGCTTTGTTTTTATCCCTTGTTTAATCATGCTATCAGACTCGTATAAGAGGAAGTTATCTAGCTAAAAAGTTACTTAAAAACAAATAAACTACGAAAATTGAAGTAATTTAAATGTTCCAATGTGTATAGTTACAATAATATTCTTACTGGAATGGGGGAAAATAAAAAATTATACCAAGTTTTTCATATATTATTTGTCATGTATTTATTGTATCGCTGTATATGATCACTTCAACCATAAGAGTTTGTGGCTGGGTGACCTGAAACACCCTGTGTAAGTGAGAGATTTTTGCCATCTCAGTTTCAGAGATACTACTGAGGATGCAACATCTCTGCATGGGTGAAACCTTTGGTGGTGTAAAATTTGCAAATAATATCTTAACTTGGAAGTCACGGTGGCTTTAGTTCATAGCAAATAAATCCCTTATCCAGCTCTACAAGGAATACAATTAAATCACAGTAAAATACTAGGTTATTGTAATTTAATTGGTCAAAACACTCGGAAAAATCAATGTCAGAACTGTGTACACGTTTGATAATGAGAACTTATAGTGGTCTGAAAGATAACTATACTCGAAACTCGTCAAGCTTGGGTGAAATGTTTGGTGGCGAAATGTTTTAAATAATACATTGACGTAGTAGTTACTGAAATATTTCGTTTTACTTTCTCCCATATGCGTTAGCATAAAAGTATTGTGCTCGTAAAAAAAGATTTTGCAAGTTGGTCTAAAAATCTATTTTAAGGTCTCCTGAACCAAAAAACGTGTTTTTTTTTCGAAAACATTGTTGGTGTCTGTCCATATGTGTGTCAATCTGTGCGTATGTGCATTTTCCTGGAGACTAACGGATGGATAAATTTTTATGAAAATTGGTATAGGTGTATTTAACAAATATCTGCAAACCATTTTTCACTTTTTTGACGTTTTAGTATTTTTATTTTTATTGGCAAATACATATATAAATAGAATTTTCTCAAAAACAGCTAAACAATTTTGATTAAATTTTTTGGATAGATTTAAATTTTTTTGGTAAAAACCAATTGTCTTCAACTTGACTAGTTATTGAGTTATAAAGTTTTTTGTACGGGCAAAAACGTTTAAAAATACACATTTTTGAGCTTTGTTCATAACGATTTTGATTATATTTTTAGGAAAGATACGAACTACAATTGAAAATATGTTACTTACCACTCTACTAAGTTGAGGCTGAAGGCCAGAAGCCATAATTCAAGTTGTTGAAGCTTGTTTACATAAAATGTGATTAATTGAACAGCTCTTTTTGAAGATTATTTTTTCCATACCTTTATTAAAATAGATTTAGTTTAATGGTAATAAATGTAGTTTGTAAATTCCTAATAAATATAATTAATTGAAGATCATTTTTTATTTAGGTGTGTTTTTACATTCTTTAATTTTAATTTTTTTTTTAACAATCTGCCATATGAAAGGGAAAGGGAGAAAGTTTGTGCCAGTTAACTGGTACCATTTATTATTTATGGCACCGTCATATGAATTCACAGCATAAGGGGTTTATTTATTTATTTATTCTTACAGTTGACACCATTTCATTTTACAATAATTTCAATATGAGATATTGGGCGATTGATGTTCATTTTTGATGCTGTTCACAAGGAGTTGTACGAGACAACCGGTATTCCTTAAGCCTGCCATCTTTCCTTGTTTTTCACGAACGTCTAAATTGAGACTTGAGCTCCGGTAAAAAATGGAACATTTAAAATCTATTTAATTTCCAATTCTACGAATTTTCATTGTAAAGAAGATATTTCTTTGTTGTGTACAAAAATCATCTCTTTATGCGTTATTTTAGTATGATCTTGAATCTATATTGTTTTCTTCTTTATTCTAAATCCAGTTAGATCAATGATCGATGGCTATGTCCGTTTCCAATCGATTTAATCATATTTATTACTTGCTTGATATTTGCATCAGTAAAACGTATAAAATATGCTGGATGCAACATACTTCTTTAATTATAGATGTTTCATGTGACAAAAAATAAATATGTTTTTATTGATATTGGTCCAAACATTTATAATAAATTAGTAAACTCTTAAGATTTGAAATAACTTTTTGCACCGTAATAATAAGACTTAATAAATGATCTAATTCTAAGATGTATAAGTTGAGAGTAATATGTGAAACTGGAATGATGGTGGTACAAGTTGTTTACTAACATTGATCTTACGAACGAGCTGTTAGCTCCTCTATCCATTCTCTCAACGTGCATCAACTATTATTTTAAATTGTATTAGTGTTTTTTTACTCCTATACTATTATATTTTCTTTATTATTTCTAACATTAACTATGTAGAACAATTTTTATTCTACATATTATTCAATTTAATAAAAAAGGGAGAGTTAGTTTAAAAACCTATATCAACTGCTAAAAAGTACGAATTTTCACTCTAAAAATCAAATACAAGTGAAAACCGTATCGTCTATTCCAGAGAAATGCATAATGTAAGTCTGTTTGTAATTCAAGAGCCCTGGACGTCTGATAAACTGCTGGCCACTGTTTATGACTGGCAGAAAACATCACTATCATGTTATGAGATTATACCGTTTTAAAATTTGTTTTTGATACATTACTTTACGTTTTTTTTCGTATTTGAAAGTCTTCTCGTATTCCTATAAATTACTGTAGTAAATAGTTACAAGTTTTATATGTTTCTAAAAAAATAAAGCAATCCCAAGAGTATTAAATTTACATGAAAAAAAACAAAGTATGGTTACTTTATGGCAAGTTCCACTTAATTTATTGTTTATTACTAAACATAAGATAAAGAAATGTTGCTATTAGTTTGATAAAATACTCAAATTATATTTATATATGTTGAAGAATATTTTGTACTAGATGTAATAAAAAAGGGGGAAATGAATTATGTCATTAATCAGGATTATGTACTTAGAATTATTAAACTAAATAAAAACTTTTTGTGTAGTCTAAATATAAAGCCTGAAAGTGTTTCACTAATTTCTTTGTCAATAAAAGGATTTCAGTCTCTTCGTTTGCTCTTTAAAAAAGTTTAAGAGTGGTTGTACAGTCTTAGTGATTTCAATTTCATGAGAAATATATTATCTTAATTTTAATGTTCACCTTGCGATCTTTTGTTTCACTTCTTCATTTTTCTGTAGCATTAAATTTGAGTTTTAAATATTACTACAATAAAAGTTTCATTGTTCACTGAACATATGTGCAAGCCTACATGTGGTAATTTATTTTAAACTTGCAATAAGTAAAGACCATTTACCATTTACCATCGATGTCTTCGCCACAATCTTCAGATTGGGGAGTCGTCCAAGTTCTTCCCTTGACGGGGTTTTCTAAGTGAGGACTTGTCACTTAATGTGTCTTTAGGTGTGCTCATCAATGTATTCTGAGATTGTGTAGTATGGCCTATTACGTAGATAGTGTTTTAGTGTAGTGATAAAAGTTTTGATTTTATTTATTGACTTTATGTGTTCTGGTAGTATGTTGTAAAATTTTGAACCTGTATAGAGTGGTGTATTACTGAATTTTTGTAAGCGATGTTGTGGTAGGTCTATGTTTTTACTATTGCGTAGGTTATGTGTGTGTTTGATCAATTCTAAGTGTGGGTGTTAAGTTTTTGGCCAGGATGATGGTTTCAAGGATATACTGTGAGATGACAGTTAGGATGTTGAGCTTTATGAAGTAGGGTTTACAGTGTTCCAGTGGATCGAGCCTCAAGATTGTCCTGATGGTCTTTTTCTGCATACTGAGAATTATATCTGTATTTTTTGAAGTTGCTGACCCCCAAGCAGCGATTCCGTATCTCAGGTGGCTATGGAAGAGTGAGTGGTAGGTGACCAGTGCAGTTTCCTCATTTGTTAAGGTCCTGATTCGTTTGATGACATATTGTGCTGTGGCAAGTTTTTTAGATAGGTGGTCTATGTGGCTCTGCCAGTTAAGGTGTTGGTCCACTATGACACCGAGGAATTTGGTGTTGCTGGCTGTAGGAATGTCTAGGCTGATCCATGACCCTAGATAATGTTTATTTGAAGTCATCATCATCCAAATACTACAAGATCACGAAACCATATCGTGATCAATCTATTTCAAAGTTTCTGATATATTATTATTCTCTACAAATATATCTAAATAAGTTTCATTTGGTTTCGTTTGACCTTGAAAGTTATATTTTAGTAGTTTATTAATTATTTATTAGACATCCTGAACTGGCAGTTAATTTATAGAAAATATAAGTTCGTGCATAATAACATTATGGACAATAATTATTCATTATTATTATTATTCATTAGTAAGACGCCGATCGTCAAGATATTGGCGAGGGAGTGTGATGAGTGTAAATGAACGAGTGTAGTCATTATTAATAACTAAGGTAAAATATTCCTCAGAAAGAGCTATATATTAATAGCCCAATAGGGCAACTAAGGCACCCACATATTTACGTGGAATCCGATTCACTAAGCGTTGGTCTGATTTTCAGCTAACTGACAAGCCTGACATTCAGTTCTCTACCCTACCTAAATCTGATATTTAACTACCATCCAACATGGACACCCAATACTTCTCTAGTAGTGTTCTCGTCGATGGCAACCATTGAGTGGTGGCGAGTTGGTATTAAAAGGACCAAGTATAGAGCCTGTCACCTACAATCTCCACAACATTTTGTCCCCAAGTAGGGACAAACGATGGGTTACAGCACTGAACCACCAGTGCCGACTATGGAGTCAAATAGATGAAATACAAACAAAGAAATAAAATAGCTACTAACAGTAAATATATAATTAGTTTTTTAACTAGCATAATACGTGTTGGTACATATACAGTACAAGTAAACCTCACACAACAAAAATATATTACAATACAAGTACAAAATACACAAATATTATGGTGGTCGATTTCGGTAAACCACGCTCACCTTCCTCAGACCAGAGGGATTCACAAAAGAAAACAAATAATTTTTTATTTTTTTGTGTGAATCATTTCTTTTCTTTTGTGAATCCCTCTGGTCTGAGGAAGGTGAGCGTGGTTTACCAAAATCGATCACCATAATATTTGTGCATTTTGTACTTGTATTGTAATATATTCGTGCATTTTGTGCTTATATTGTAGTAAATTTGTGTTGTGTGACGTTTTCTTGTACTGAATATATAATTATACTAAAATTAACTAAAACAATATACAATTTTGCAGTATTATAGTCTTTACTAAAAAGTAGTGTTTTCATAACTAAAATCGAGCATACATAATTTGTATTAAAAAAAAACAAAAACACTTTAATGTGTATATCTATTCAGCATTCGTGAACTCCGTCCATTTCAAATATTTAATGGCTGCCCATGCTTGTATAACGCTTTACACATTATGGAGGGCATTAAAAGCGACCAGATTATACTGTCTTGACCCAAAACATATAGATCGTAACACCTGACTTCAATAAGACGATATGTCAAGAATCAACTTGACGAACTACATCAGGACTCGTTATTCTTGTATCCACCCTTTACTCTGTTGGAATTCATCGGTTTAAATCTTCTCAGTGTAGATGCTGGGTTGAGTGGAGAGCCAGGAGTTGAGTCTAACGCATCAGGATTACGTACTTGAGTTAGAGATAGTGCAGTTTCAAATCCTGGCCTTGGCTGTTAGTTTTTGTCAATAATATTCACATTGTACTGTACTGATTCTCCCCCTTACTCTGTGTGATACATTTTCCACACAGACCAATTGGGGAAGGGTTGAGTAAAACGAGTATCTAGAATATCGGAATCTTCTTGAAAAAATAAAAGAGATCAACACAGATTTATGCAAGAAAATATTACAATACACGAGACAAAATACTAATACCGTATCGATTCACAGCTTGGTACGGTAAAGCCTACTGTAGTATCTGTACCAATCAGCTGAGTGACTCAGTAGTCCAACGCTAATTAATGGTGGTCAGTTTGCGATGGATTACAGACGGAGAGTACTCTAATCGTTCTTTGTTGTCAGTGGACTATGGACGAGGTAAACCCGTTTCAACTATCGTCGATCTGTTACATCGTTCATCCAGCCACTGAACATATTGATGACGTCATTATCCCCTTGACACTGGTTTACATGTTACCTTCGTGATATAGGAGATAAAAATCAATAGTGGGACTCGTGTTATTATATTGATGCTTTCCTTTTGTGTAACCCTGTAAATTAGTCAATTTTGACTTTAAAAAATAACTAGGATAATGCTATTTTAATGCTACAATATACTGATATTGCCTCCTTTTCTGTCATCCTATTTTGTTGTAATCATAGTAATATTGAGCTAGAGCAGACAATACCCTGTGTTATACGAGACAGTATTGCCTAGGGATACTGGACAAGAAGTTACACAGGATTCAATGAATACATTACTAAGTCGGATAGCCAAGCAACTTTAGCTTAGTCCTTTTGGGATGTTGACGACAACTTAACTTTCCTCACTTAAAACTTTAATTACTTACTCCAATAATCATGCTTACATTTGGAGACCAACGTACGAAATTTTTGGAGGTGCTGATTTAGTGTATTTTCTTAATGATATTTCTTTGGATGTATATGAAAAATCTTAACGTTGTTTTTTCTTTAAGGAGTCCTAATCTATACTACAGATAAAAGAATTGATCAGTGTAAAACATTGAACAGGAATATAATGTTAAGGGGAGTCTGACTCCCATAAGAACGCAATGTTAACTATATGTTGCATAACTTGAAAACTATTTAAGATAGCTTGCTGCTTTTGGTTTTATTTTGAAGATCATGTATTTTTCTAGTTCCCTAGGAGAGGTTTTTACTTTTTTTCTTTTAATAAATAAATTATGAATTTTTTAAGTTTTTGTGTTTAAAAATTTAAAATTTTAATATATAAATATTTTAAAATCAAATTAGGATAATTATATCCCAAAACCCTCTCCTACGGCACTAGTATTTTAGCCAAGGAATGTGTGTTAAAAATTTCATTAAGATATCTCAATCGGTGTAGGTTTTATGCAACATACAGTTTTAAAAGATTTAAGTTTCGGTAAACAGCAAAAAACAAAAAAATATATGTAATAAATAAATTTTATTACTTTTAATAATGTCCAGCACAGTAACTAGGATTGTCTGGATCATCTTCTGCCTCATACAAGTCCTCTAACGTCCTTTTGGCAACATTTCATGACTGTCTAATTTTTTTTTCCATATCGGAAACAGCTTTTTCACCTTTGGAAATACGGTCGAAATCGAGACGTCTTGCAGTTTGAAGTAAATTCCTTCCAATTTGTAAGCCTAAGTGTTCCATTAATTTTACTTTAGCTAAGTATCCACTGTTGAATGGCAAAACAGCTTCAAATACACCAAATTTCAGGGTTTCAAGATTTACAAATGTTCTTTTAGGTATTTTACTCCAGATAACATTGTTCAAAGATTCATTGGGGTTTTGGGATTTACCTCTGAGACATTTTTGCAACAGTTCTGGCTTGGCAAGATCCCTAAATATAGGGTTGATCTCTTGAAGTATCACCTCAGGCAAATGGAAGTGCTTGGTGTGGTCATAGGTATCATTTTCACGGGTTGCTTTTACAAATTTGCACCAAGAGTCATCGGTTTTAGGGAAGAGTTCGGGCAGTTTTGGTGTGCAAGGTTATTTCAAATAATTTTTTTCACCTATTTAGAATTTTTTGTACCATATGTGTTATATATCGTTAGAAAGAGGAGATTCCAAAGAAAAATAAAGTGTTATAAACTAAAAATCACACAAAAAAAAAATTTCTTCGGTCAGACTGCCCTTAACTTACATGTACATTGATGTTTACACCGTAAGTAACACACATGCCTTGAAGTTAATTAATAAATTGGGACATAGCGTCCTTTACGTGTTTTACTATCGTAAGCACGTTTATTATCATAGACTGTTGTATTAAATAAAGTATTTACTAAATAGTAATTCCAAATAATTGACATCTTATTAACTCTTCATTTCTTGTGGTAAACGGCATGTGGTTGATATGTTGAAAGTTTTAGTTGAAAGCTAAAAGAGATATTAATGTTTACTCATCATTGCCTTTGAAATATATTAAATCTTCAGTACAGCTTAACAGTGTTACCGTAAAGCCGGATTTCGTAAATCCGATTTCCGTGTTATGTTATAAGAATTTAATATATTTTCTCAAATTCATGTTATTTACGTGAAATATTTACAATAATCATGCTATTTATATTAGATTATTGTTATATTATTGTTAGATTTATATTAGATCTTTTAAAAAACTGATCAAGAGTGAAATGATTACACATATTATCGAATAAACAGATGTAATTTCAATACATAATACATAATTTCAATACATTTATTATGTATCATAATTCAATACATAATTTCAATACATAACAACACTGTTTCCAGAATGAAATGATTTTAAAACAATTATAGAGTCTGATTTGTAAACTGTTCACAACTATTTACAGAGTCTACAACCATTTACAGGACCTAAAACAATTTAAACAGTCTGCAACTATGTAAAGATTCTAAAACCATTTACAAAGTCTGTCAAATGTACAGAGTCTACAATCATTTGCACAGCCTGCGACCCTTTACAGAGCCTACAAAAATTTAAAAAGTCTACAAAAATATACAGTCTGCAACTATTTACAGTGCCTGCAACTAATTACAGGTTTTAAAAAGATTTACAAAGTCTAAAACCATTTAAAGAGTAATTATTTTTCGCAGTTCACATTCATATTGAGTAGTCTGTTTACATTCATATTGAGTAGTTACTAGCTCTTTAGTTTTAACAATTATCTTGATAGTATCGCTACGCACTATCAATTGGTGTAGTGTGCTTGGGTCAACGGGTTTCACACAAAGTAACACGTATCTTGAACGTAATTTAATACTTTTAGTGTTCGAAATAATCTGTGATTTTAACACCTTTGCACGACTGTTTTTAAAATTACTTTTGCACTATACTGATCTGAATCTTTGTAAGACAAAATTTGTAATAATTGTATTGTCAGTCCACAAATTATAGGAAGTGTTGAATCATATTTGGCATTATCTTTAATAATAGTTTCAGTTATATCGCATTGGAGTGAGAGGGGGAGATTAACTTCTAAAGAAGGAATATAATCACTTATGGATTCAATGTAAATTATATAACATACGTGAGTGACTTGTCTATCACACGATTGTGTGAATTTTTGCTCCTCGGCTAAATTTTTTTGGGCAGTTTAGTGGCAAACATTTTATTTGTGTAGAAGCTTACAAATAAATTAAAATTTCCTATAACAGCTAAATACACAACTTGTTTCTTTGAAACTATCTGTTTCCATTCACCATTTGTTTGAAAAAAGTAGTGGCAAATCGTGTAATAATAGATAAGGTTATTTTACTTTATTTCGTTATTTATACAAAATTACTAAACATTTTTATATTTAAAATCTTTATCTTCATATTTAGATGAAAAGTGAGCATGTTTAAGTTAAAGAAAATAAAAGAATATTCAGAGAAAAACGTCTCTGTAGATACAAGAAAATGTATAATGAAACAGAGGCGGTGGTCGGTGATAAAACACCGGCCACTTGTTCAGGGTGCTACAATTGGGCTAACCTATTTATTCCGATCCAGCGAGTCTTTCTCTGATTGAAGTGTTTTGGGTGGTAATTCAATGCTCTACCACTGCTTTTTCCTAAATTTATTATGGCTCCAAAGCGTCTGTATAAAGCATTGTCAACTGTCTTTTATGGTTTTCCAAGATTTCATTTTTATTTTGTTACATAATATCTTCAATAGTTTAGTTTAGTTTAAAATTAAACCCTAAATATACATGTATGAAAAATGAGTATACAATTTCGTAAAGTGAACTTAGAAAATTAAGTTTGTGTTTTAAGATTTTATTACTCTGTAATATAACAGGCAAATTAATAAGTGTAAAATTATGTGTGAATACTTCAAAGGTCAGTGATGTTTACTATAGTCAGACACTTCCCCAGGAAATAATTATTTTGGCTTTAGATTAGTCTAGATAAAGTTATAAATTTGTTAGCGTAAATGTAATTATTAATTTTAATTTAAAAACCTTATGATTATGTAAAAAATAAAATCAATAATAATTGATTTCCAAAGTGCTTTAAATTTCAGTAGGAATTATTTGTTCATTTTTAGAAGATGTTTTCATAAAACGTTTTTTAGAGTAAATTTAATTATTAATTATAATTATAAAAATACATTTATTTAAACACTAAAACCAATGATAAATGCTTTCAACCTGTTTGAATCACACTTTTACTTGAATCAGTCATTTCTAAGGCATGAAATATATTTGCTGGAAGGATTGCCATTAATGATTCAGCGTTACGTGCTTTTCTAAAATGAACGTTTTAGCAATACCAACTATTTGCATTGCAGGACATGTCACTCACCGATTGGATGTAGATAACATCTCATACATATTAATTAAACATTTTAATTACAAAGTAGCATATTTAATAGCTAAATCAATAGTAGTTTGTATTTTTAAAGTGAATCCTATTTCTAAAAAAAAATATTTTATGACATTTTTATTAAGTAGTCAAATATAGTTTTTAGGTATCAAATAAAATTACATTTTTTTAGTTCTTGGAGCTCGATAAAGTGAACGTATCATTCAATTATAAAATACAAATTCATTGATACATATATACCAATTATTTTTCAGCCTAACATATAATATTTTTAATATTTTAAATTAAGAGTTGTACACTTTGGTCAGTTAATGTGCTCTGGTAATTTTTTACAAAAATATGGGACTTGAGATTTGTAACAAGCTTGTTCGAGAGTTTTTTTGGATATAACAAGAATGTATAGAATATGAAGTATAGAATATGAATAAAACTCCTTTTCATTGTACTGAGGTATCACATTGATATTTTCACCAAGCATTTTTGCTCACGCTATTAAATTTTCTAACGAATTTTAAAACTCGTGTAATTTTATTGCTTTAAAAGTTAGATAATTTATATCGAAGGTAAGAAAAATTTACTATAATGATGCCTTTAAAGCTGAATAAGTCAATAACAATCGAAATATCGTTTACAAATATCCGTTTATATATTAAAATTTTTACAATAACACAAATTTTAGACATATAAAGAACCGTTAAACCAACTTCAGAAGTTTTTCGTTATCCACTCACAGTGGGATCAGCGGACAATATTGCTGGCGGGTATTGCACAAGAACCTTTGCTCAACCAATGAATACATTAACTGATATACGTGTTTTTATGGATAAGGGATATTTCGATATTGCTATAGTGGACAAAAGTCTACCTTTGTATCTGCACACCACTCACGAGTCCTGAAATTTAACACCATAGTCTCTTGAACGAGATACTCAAACATTATGTTCGTCTGAAGGTAGTATATCTTTACACTGTTAAGTTTAATGTTACTGTTATATATTATTATTGGGACAGCTATTAAACAATATACTGTATTTTTAATTGATTAGTTTAAGGCTAGGAAATATAATAAGTAGGGTCTACGTGATTTTACTGTACAATGTATGTTATTTATAATTGATGCCGATAAAATCTATGAAATGACAATTAAATATCTATAAGTTTATTTTAATAATGGAGTTGCAAACTGATTAGTATTTCCTTGTTAGTTAACTTGTCAATCATTATTGATATTAATATGTGCATTTACTTGTGATAGATACCCTCTACGAAATCATAATAAAATTAAACTGAAGGCAGACTATTGGCAAAGACTATTTCCATAATTGTGTAAAAAAGCTCCAAGTTGAATGTACTTGATATAGTTGCTAATACTATGTGATCGATAATATATGTGAAACGTAATTACCTGTAAGTTATAGATTACATTTACCAGCCTCTTACAGCTCTGAAACACCCAATTAAAATTAGGCAACGTCAGGTTCACATCTATTTATATTTGGAACAACTAACTGGCGTCAAACAAATATTATTCAGACCACAAATAACAATAAATTACTCCGTTTCAATTTTTGATATTTCAAAAGACAATCTTCTATCATAACTATGTTCATAATTTAATTAGCATATCGATTAATGTGTATAGATAGGAGGTTCTTTCACATACGGGACCTGTATGTAGGATGGAGAGCCACTCACATAAATGACCCTGAAGGTAGGATGGAGGTTCACCACATAAATGATCCTGAGGTTAGGATGGATATCACCCACATAAATGACCATGCAGGTAAGATGGAGGTTCACCTATATAAATCACCATGTAGGTGGGATGGAGATTACCCACATAAATGACCATGTAGGTTGGATGGGGATCAGCCACATAAATGACCATGTAGATAGGATGGAGATTACCCACATAAATGACCATGTAGGTAGGATGGGGATCAGCCACATAAATGACCATGTAGATAGGATGGAGATTACCCACATAAATGACCATGTAGGTAGGATGGGGATCAGCCACATAAATGACCATGTAGGTTGGATGGGGATCGCCCACATAAATTCCCATGTAGGTAGGGTGTAGATCACCCTCATAAATGACCATGTAGGTAGGATGGGGATCACTCTTATAAATGACCATGTAGTTAGGATGGGGATCACCCGCATACGGAATCTGTAGAAGGACTATCCTAAATGCCATCCTTTCCCTAAATACCATCGTACGTTTATCGTTGGTTGGGCAAGCCAAAAGCTCTTAACATGTATGGGTGGGTTGGTAGGTGTAACTGAATGGGTGAGTGGATGTGTGGGTTGATAAGGAATGGTGATGGGATGTCCTTATCATTCTGTGTCTACCGATGACTTTAAGGCACAATTTATTTAATTTAATGTAACTGTTTCATCGTTAGAATTTAAAATTGCTACAAACTATTAAAGAAGACAAGTATATACTAAAATGAAGTAAATTAACCCACCTAACGTTAATATTACGACTTTTACCTTGGTAAACCCAAGGTTAATATGTAATAAACAACAAAGTTGAGTGACATCGAGACACAAATTGATTTATCAATATACTCTCAAATAACTAGCTTTAGTGCATCCCACCTTAAACGAATATAATTATAATTTCATTGTTTGTGTTTCGATATGTGATAAATTGATTATATTTCGAAGCTAACAGGTGGTTCAGTAACGTGACATGATTACGTCTACAAACAAAATATGTATCAATTTGTCACTGATTTTCATTAAAATTAAAAGACATTAAAAAATTAAACGTGTATTTTAGTACTAGTTCATGATATTTCTTAACCAATATCAGTCCATGGTGTAGCATTTAAAGAATTTTAAAGTTTTTTTAATTATATTCTGACAAGATTATTTTCATGGAAAAGGCGTTTGAGTTAATAATTAGATATAGTTAAAATCTTTTAATAGTCCTAAAAATAATAAATTTTTATCAAGAAGTAATTTGATATAAATGGATATCACCATCATTTAGTTAAGTCAGTAAATGTGATGGATAAGTTGGTATTGAAGCAATATAATTACAATAGTTTTTAGGCATTTAATTAAATAGATATAAAAGTCACAACATTCAAAATTGTAAAAGTTGTTGTTCTGTAACAAGTATAACATTATATTAAATATTTTGTAGAACAATACATTTTTTACTTAAATAAAATAACGAATGTCAATAAACTTCATGTGAATTACACTTATTTTATTACTTTGGTACTAAAAAAGAATTTATGTTATGACATATTTATGAAATGGTGAACGAAGTAAGTGACAGAATAGTGCTTTGTTGGCGTTTTAGGGGTAAATGGACTGCAAACATTTCCTCCACTACAAAATGTTTGCACAGTTACGCAACATGCTAAGGTTTGTCAGTGACTATGATTTTCTTTAACCAATACCGAGCCCTGAATGCTTTGAAATTTAATAATTTTAACGTAGTTTTGTGATGAAATCAAATCTTCTAACCTTCCAGCCACACAATATGACAAGTACAATAGAAGATTCTCGAGTAACAAAGGATGTATTTTGTGTCAAAGGAACCAGATACCTTCAGTGTCATCTACTTCTGGTCTGTGGACTCTACTTTTACAATATACTCTACAATATTTACTTTACGCTGGGAATGTTTTCCCGTTATATATTACTTACCAAATGATTTATATTAAAATAAAACCCACATAATTGTAATAAATTGAAAGTAATTTATGTTGCCGTTTTATTTATTTCCTTTTCAGCTGCTTTAAAAACAAGATTTAATTCACAAGAAAATATGTCTATTTTTACCTGTAGCTAGATAAAAATGATAATGCTCTATACATCCTATGTTTAGAGCATTATCAGAAATTGAACTAATTAAATTTTAATTTATACATGCTTTTTAAATTTAAATAGTTAAATAGAAATTAAATGAATATTTCTGGCAATATTTTGTAAATAATAAAAACATTTTTCAAGAATTGTTCTTATTAATTCTTATAACTTCCGAAGTTCAATAGCAAAAATTTTCATATCATATGTGTGATTCTAAGCTAAAATCAAGAAAAATATTTTGTCAATTTCTGCTTTCCTTAGCAGAAAGACACCATTTTGTTTTTTTTTTCATAAAACATTTATATCTTTACGATTGTTACAAAACGGGTTCATGTTAAAAGGAAGTATTTAATAAAATATTATTTTTGAAACTATTATTGTTATTTTCAAAACGGATGCCATTTTATTTTAATTTTAATACATATCTATAAAAACACTGGTTTTATAAAAATTTTGTCAGATACAAAAAGGTTTATAAATGACTTTCCATTTCCAGCTATACATCGTTTGTAAACACCGCTTAAAAAATAAATACATTACGAAGTAACCCTAATTATCTTAATGTTCAAGTACTATAAAATTAGTAGTCATTTAGTTTTATGTGCGTTAAAGTTAATTCATAAAATATTTATTTAGTGCTTTATACCATTCTTATATAATATTGATCATTTCAAACATATTTAAAAAATAAATACTACCTGCTAACGTGAACCCGTTTACTGAGTTTTGTAATAATCGTAAAGATAGCAACAAAGATATGAATTATTATTTTATGAAAAAAATAAAATGGCGTCTGGCTGCTAAATAAAGTGGAAATTGAAAAAAAAATACTATTCTTGATTTTTAGTTTAGAATATGAACATCCATAGTCAGCACAACCTTCTTGTAACACCCTGTATATGTAGAAGATGCACTTTGTATTTTATCGTAAAAAATATTTTTCAGAAAATTCATTGGCAATAATATAGGAGAGTTCGTAACTGTTCACCTTCTGGACTAACACAAAGTCTTTTTAAAACGTATCAACTTTCACTCATAATTATTGTGTGAGAGTTTTTGCCAATACAATTGTTGGGTTTTTTCAGTACTCTAGTAATTTTATTCTTTCCATATTTTAAATTTTTATGAACTATTTTTCACGTAAACAAAATATAGTTGTACTACTGAGTTCTAACTGTAATATTTCCATTTTATTTTAGTTTCCTGATAATCGTTTTTTCATTGGGTTGTATCTTGATATAAAATTAAAAAGGATTTAATTCTAAAGTGAGGTTAGGCATAAAAAATTTACCCCACTACCTAAACTCGAAAACTAACCTGTTTTATTGTATTGAGACAGATTAAGTAATCCAACCTCATTAATTAATTTTGACTAACTGATTAACTTTTTGGATTAAAAATGTCATCTTTGCAATAAACTTCCTTGGGTCATTATTTTGTCCTGAAATTATAAAATCAAGTACTATCATACCTCTTCGAAAAAAGAGAATACTTTATTTTATTTTTATCTAAGACCAATTAGTCTTTTGTCAATTTTTTCCAAAATTATAGGAAAGGCTATGAAAATTAATTTAGTAAAGTACCTAGAAACTAAAGGTTTATTCAGTGCAGTGCACGGTGTTAATACACCGAAAACACATCTCCCTGCTAATACACCGGTACATCCACCCGGGAATACGCCAGCAACACATTCCACCGACAATACGCCGGCAACACATTTCTCTTGCAATACACCGGCAACACATCCCCCCGACAATACGCCAGTACACATCCCCCGGCAATATGCCGGTAAAAAATCTCTCTGGCAATTCACCGGACACATATCTACCTGGCAATATGCCGGTACACATACCCCCGGCAATATGCCGGCGGCAACACATCCCCCCAGAATACGCCGGTAACACATCCCCCCGGCAATACACCGCCAACACATCTCCCTGGTATTACGCCGGCAACACATATCCCTGCAATACACGTTCAGAAGTGTTGACCCACCCATCCACCCATACAAGTTCAGTATAGTCTTAGCCCACTCGGGCTATACTATGGTAATACTTTAATATAGCTATATCATTTATATGTATCTAATACTCTTCAAAGCAGAACATGATTTAAAAAATGTTCATTCAACTCCCAATTTAATTTTAAGAGTTAAAAATAGATGCCACTAAGTACCAATCATCCTATATATGGAAAAACATATTAAAAAGGAGGAACTTAGTTGCCTTTCAATACACTTTATACTAAATTTCACTTGGTACACTGAAATGTATGAGATATAAGGTACAATTACCGTATTATTTATTCACGTCGACCCCAACGTCTGGACGTAAAGCTTTCCAGACGTTAGCTTTACGTCCATCATCCACCAAAACTCAGACTCGACCAGAAGATGGAAATAATATCCATTTCTGGTCGAGTACAAATATAATATATCATTTCACTCAAATACTTTTTATAGTTTTTTTCTAACAAAACAGTTCTTATATTTGTGCCAGTTTGATTGTTTTTAATAATTTAGTTTTTGATTGATTTTCAATATTTCGTCAAGTTAAATAATCATATAAAACACAGTTTATATAAGCTAGAACAATTTAAAAATTAATTGAATGGAAAATTATTATCATTATAAAACGGAACAGTACCTCTTTTGAAGTAATAAGTGCTTGATATTAAGATTTTCGCTTAGCCGAAAGTGACCAAAATGGAACTTAATTTGTCTTTGTTTTCAAGATTAAAAAAGTTCAATCACTAAAACATTTGTCTCTAACGGTATTTTTATCTAAAAATAAAAGTACTTTGAATGTTTAAACATGAATACGTATTTTTTTTATTAGTTGTTTGATGCAGTTAAGTTTGCTGATGCTATGTTTTCTAGAAATTACAACTATTATTAGCTAGTTTACTTGTTCAGTACTCATTATGTTCTAACAGATGTGCAAACACATTTATGATTGTAAACTAAATTATGACACCATGTATTATGAATGCTTTACAAACAGCATAATCAATTTCCGCTCGTGTTGATGTTGATACTGTAAATTGTGTTGCAATAACTGATCGCTCCCATGTTTTGTCACATAAAGAATACATTTTAATCATTTTAAATAAATTGCACTCTGTAAATTAAAGTACGATTTTGAAGTACAATATTAAAATTAAGTTCATTTCAAAACAAATTTTTAGCAAGTAACAATGCATAATTTGTGTTAGTGTGAACATTCGTAAAGTATCCTACATGTATATATCGTAAAAACATTTAAACATTAGAAAAAACAA
The DNA here is from genome assembly GCA_035578905.1 of Stictocephala bisonia. Lineage (NCBI taxonomy): Eukaryota > Metazoa > Arthropoda > Insecta > Hemiptera > Membracidae > Stictocephala > Stictocephala bisonia. The sequence continues at coordinate 3,072,314 of JAQJVL010000016.1, read as the reverse complement.
AATTACGTTTTCAATGGTTCCAAAAAAGCTTCAATTCGTAAAATGATTTAACCGATCCATAATTTTTATATAATATAGGTGGAATATTACTCAAAAAATACTTGACAATACCTAGATTATGTTAATAAAAGAAAGAAAAACACACCTTCTAATAAAATGTACTTTAGAGATGAGAACAGGTTTTTATGTTAAAAAATGACATGGCCTAGAAAACAACATTTTTATATGCACTTTTTAGCGAAATTGCTAACCCGACGTCAGTTGACACCACCATGCAACGGAAGAAAATATTAGTAAAAAAAAAATTAAATATACAGAATATATATTTAAAGACCTACACAATAACATTTGAAATATATACATATGTATTTCGTATTATTATTCTAGATATTATGACACTTTCCGGAGTAAAATAAAATAAAAAAAATACTAATTCTAAGAAGTTTTGCAAATATGCAAACAAATTGTATACTTTTCAGTCAGATCAGGGATTATTATTAATTTACTGTGACAATAGCTTGGGCACCATTATTAGCGGTACACTCAATTATTTTCTCGAGAGTATATTTGTTCGTTCACATTTCAAAGGGTCACAGTTGTTCACCGGCATTTCTATCTTAGAAGGCCTGTGGTTTATTTTGTCATAACTCATTACAAGGGATTCAAATTTAACTTCAATGTTGAAGTGAAAAATATCAATAATATTCAGCTAAGAAGAAAAAAAATATAAAATTGAAATAGTTCCAACCAGACATCGGACTGGTTTCACTTGTTGCATGATTTCGTCATTTTTTAGCCGCCTTTAATTGATCGTTATAATTTATTGTTTAAGTATATTCAATCATCTTAAAATAGCAAATATTATATTATAAACTAACTATAAAAAGCAAAATTCTTACTTTGTTAATTATTTGCGTTCTTACGTTCTTTATGCTTCCACTGAACAGTGGACCGGTCAGTGGTGCTACACGACATAGAAGCAGTTTAGAGACCTGTTTATTTTTCAAAACAAATACTACATTTAGCGTTGTCATGTATGAAGATGTAAAATGTACCCCGTGTCCTTGGGTTAGGGTACATTTATACATTTTTATGGAAAAGTATATAAATACATGTTACATATTCGAGTTTAGTAATCCATGCAAATATTTTGATACATTACATCTTTTGATACGCTGCGAAACTGTTTGCGTGTCACAGTGTTTCCTTTAAAGCAGATTAATGGCAAGGCTACATGGCAGAACAAAAGCTTCAACATTCACACACACAGCGTGCAGAGGCGCTCATAATTCATAGCAAGCTCTGATAAACAGCTTGGCGTACTTGGGGGAGCTAACAGATTACAATTGTGATCTCTATATTTATGGTGAGTGAAACGTTTTGTCAACCTATGTCAGTACACTACAGCAGTACAATGAATGTCACAATATATAGTTAGCCATAGTAAGAATCGGAAATATTTCGTGGATTTTATTGTGAATGATAATTAAAGTATTGTTTCCATATTGATTTAGTGACAGATATATTTTATGGCTTCATATCCTACACACTATTTTGGTTCACAGTATAAAAATATGATTTATATATTAATAAAACTTGAAGTAGTTTTAATCTGATTGTTCATAGATTAATGACACTTAAGTGTTGTCAGGTTTTTGGTATTTATTACAAGCGTTTACACAGTAACAATAAGAAAAAAATAAGAATTGCAAATAACCTTACGTAAATAGTGTTTCTTAATCCCTAACAAATGTAATAGGCATTCTAGAAACATTATGAATAAATATGATGATTATCTGATGTCACGAGCGGGCCTAAATATCACTTATTGTCGACTAATTTAAACCATCAGCGGATAGATAAAAAAAAAACATGTTGGGGTTTAACTTGAAACAATAATAATATAACTGATTTGTGTGGTATATCTAAGTAAAAATAAATCACACAAGAATTATTCTCTACGATATCGAATAAAACAATTTACACTAATCGTTCAGTAAAAATATTCTTTATTTAAAAAAAAAAAATGTAATTTATTCATTCTTACGATGCCTATTGTCAAGATATGGGTGAATATGTACTTAGATTGAGTGGGATAAGTGTAGATGAGCTAATGTAGCCATTTTTACAAACTAAGGACACGTTTTAGAAAACTTTAAGTTTTAGAAAGTGTCGTTAAATTAGTAGCCCAATGATAAATGGACAACTAGTGGTTATAGGCTCAAAATTGTATAAGTCAACATTTGTTATGACTCAGATTGCGATCGAACTGAGAACCTTTGGCTTATTAAGTTGGGCCTTAACCAACTACGCTACGACCAAGCCTTAACCCCAACTCATATACTGAATTATGGCTAAAATTATTTCCAGTTATGTATTACAAATTAATACAACTGATACTAGTATTTAGGTACGCGTTCCATCAATGCTGAATTCAACTCGTATATTACATATAAAGGGGGGAAGAAAAATATAGAAAAGCTTTCACAATAATATTATTTTTTTTCCATAGATAATTCAATAATTTAGTGTTTTTAATAATTGTGTTCCATAAAGTATAATTTTTAATCAGAATACATTACTTAAAACCGTTAAATACTGGAGATATAATATTGGTCAAATTAGTTAATTTGAAATTCGAATCACTGCTACTCTGAAGTTCGGTTTGTGGCAGTTAATTTCTCTTGCAAAAACCTTTGATTTGATACCAAACTCGACCTAGGCTTACTTTGAAGATTTTCGTTCAACTCCTCGTGGGCCGTCCCCCTAAAAAGGTGATTTTTTTTCTAATGGCCTCAAAACATTTGTTCTTTGTAACCATGATCATGTATAAGATTTAACTTTTACAAGCGATTCCATATTTTTCCACCTTGTATGCTTTATAATATGGAAGTAAGATGACAAAATCTTCAGGCATTTAAACATATTTTTATTGTTATTTATATAAAAAATATTTTCCTCCATGGAACGTTTTGCTTTCATACAATTTTCTGTTTCATTTGGATATTACATTGCTAATTGTTTTTGAGCCTATACTCGACGAAATTGATTACATTTCAATTAATGCACGTTGAAAAAATAATTCTAATTAATTAATATGGTGAAAATACCATAAAATAGTTAAAATTTACCAAACAGTGATTTATATATTATATAAGAAATTTAACTAAAAAATCACGTACACTTGTAATAAATCCACTTGGATTTTTAATCAATTGAGATGGGTTTTAATTAACATTTTGACATATATTAACTATTTTGAAATAAAAACAGGGAACTGTACACACGTTACAAATCATACAAACCTTTTTCAACTGCCAAATTTGGCAACAGAGGTGGTTCCGTACTAAGTTTTTGATGTATCGACATTCGTACAAAGTTTCTATCATTTTTGAGATGGAAAATATTTTTTTCGAATAAATAGCAAAGCAAGAGTTTGATATGCCACATGACATAGCTATTTGACTTCATTTATATTTATAATTAGTGGTAAACAGTCGACCTTAGTTAGTAACAATGACTACTCACTTTCATATACACTCATCATACTCATTCGCCTTTCATATTCGCCCATATCTCTGCGATCTCATTAATGAATAAATTAACCCTCCCGCCCACCACACACGTACAGTGCCATTAACCCTCCCACCCACACATACACATACAGTGCCATTAACCCAACAGCCCACCCATACACGTACAGTGCCATTAACCCTCCCTACCACCCATACACGTACAGTGCCATTAACCCTCCCACCCACCCATACACGTACAGTGCCATTAACCCAACAGCCCACCCATACACGTACAGTGCCATTAAACTCACAGCCCGCCCATACACGTACAGTGTCACTAACCCAACAGCCCACCCATACATGTACAGTGCCATTAACCCTCCCGCCTACCCATACACGTACAGTGTCACTAACCCAACAGCCCACCCATACACGTACAGTGTCATTAACCCTCCCGCTACAATACGTGTGAACTATTTGACGTATTGTATAATGCCCTAATATTAGTCGTGTAATGCAACACATTTAAGTGACACACACATTAGAACATATTATTTATTTCCCCTATCTGTTAAATTAAACATACGTTGCTCATGCATGTGTGTTTTACATTACTAGAATAAATAGCTTAATGCAATACAAACCACCAGGTCAGATTAAACAAACACTCATGTTACTATACTTTAACCCTATTACGTATTATAAATTACAAGGAAAAATTAGGTTGTATCAGGTAAAGAACTCATGTAAATTGTATTGTATTGAATACTAGTATATAGTTGGAGATGATCAAACTAGGAAAATGAACTACTTGAACCTAATTGAAACCTTGAATAGTTTACGAAATTCTGAAAGATCTGCTTATACTTTTTTCAATTAACATATCTAAATAACGATTTAGTAATTAAAATGATAAAATATTGTATCTGTTAGCAATAACGGTAAAATTCTGAACATTGTTTTCTTTTATGAATTTTAATTTCTTTTATTTATGTTATTTTTATTTTATATAAAACTTTATAAATAATACTAAAAAAGACAATAATAACAATGACAATTCATAATAAATCATATATTCTCCTCATAACATGCTTTTGTTGAGTAATAGAAACACGGATTCAATGATGATTTTAAAGTAGTACATTAAATGATTTCAAAATATACCTCTAAAATCAAAGGGCTACTTACATATAATTTGAGAAGTAAATACGCCAAACTCACCTAAAAGTGAAATATATGTTGTTAGTGACACATATTTTTGTAAAAACATAATTATTACTTTAGTAAGAATATTTAATGTAATATTTCATTGATTAACATCACAATACAAAATACATTATATTAATTGTGTTGTACATATACTCTATATTACAGATTACTTACTCAATAATTCATTATTCATTATTAATTATTAAGACGCCGATCGTAGAGATATGGGCGAATATGAGGAGGGAATGATTGTGATGAGTGTAGATGAACGAGTGTGGTAATTGTTACTATCTGAGTTCGACTTAGCTCAGAAAGGACTATTTATTAATAGCCCAATAGCCAGGACAACTATGGGACCTACAGCTTTACGTGGAATCCAAACCACGTAGTGTTGGTGTGATTTTCAGCTAACTGAGAAGTCTGACACTCAGTTCTCTTCCCTACACAATATCCGAACCTTGACTTCCATTCAACACGGACACTAAAGACTTCTCTAGTAGTATCTACGTTTATGACAACCATTGCGCAGATGCCTAGTCAGTATTAAGAGGATCGAGCATGGAACCTATCGTCTACAATATCCCAAACACTTTGTCCCCAAGTAGCTGGGCTACAGCACTGCGCCACCAGTGCCGACAATGGTGGTTCAATAATATTAGTAGATGCACAAATTGTGGTAGTGATGCCCAAAATGTGTTCATATGTTGATTTACATAAGGGATGGGAAAATTACAAATCTTGGTTATGTTTGTATGGTTTGGTTTGGAAAAAAATTTATATTGAAATTTTATTTATATAAACTTTATTTTTGAATAAATTAGGTTTTATGGAAAATATATGTTATAAATACCTTAATTAATATATTACATTTTATTATTATGACATGAGAAATTGTGAACATGCAAGACCAATTATATCTTCTTGCCCGTAGTTATAAATATATTTAATCTCAACAATCAGCTGGATGTGACGACACAGAAGAATGAAACAGAGGTCGCATCCAATAGTAGCCCACGCTGAGTTTGTGTCAAGCAGTTATTTCTCTGGTTATGTCAGCACCTTTTCAGTCCCTTGTTCCCCCATAATACTTAAAGGTAAATATATTAGTTATTATCACAGACGTGTAAATATGTACATGAGTTGTAATCTACATAACTCTACCATAAGCAAATTACCTTTGTTTCTTTTTATTTGTGGATTGACTGAATTTGATATTGCTGCTTTATTTAAAATATGAAATTAAAATGTGATTTTGAGGCTATGATAAATAATTTACTGTTAAATATAATAATTTGTAACCGTAGTTTTTATTTTATTAAATATGTATGAATAACACAAGTAAAATATAACGAAGAGCATAGAGTCGTTCCACCATTTAGGAGTTTGTCTCGGCACATCTGTGTACCCTGGTCTTAGTATAGTCATGTGTACTACTAAGCAATATGGTATTATATAAAGAGAAGTGTTTTATTCCGCCATCGTTAGGGGTGGGAACGTTACAGATGCAGGGCCCGAGGGATCTGGGTGTCAGTCAATGTTCAATAATTCACCTGATCTCAGGGCCCTGGGATGTGGCAGACACCTAAGCCCCTCTGTTCGTGTTGGAAATGTAACTGTTTTATTCACACATAAATTTGAAAATTATATCAAGTATAATTTGTAATGATTTTAAATTTTTTAAAATTTAACAGTGCATATCTTAACTTGTGGCAAAAAATATAATGTAATACTTTTTTGATAGTTTAGTTTGTTTGTCGGGACAGGCTGACTGAAATAAGGAATACTATTTTATACTAAAAAATAGTCTATAAAATAAACTATAGTAGTATAAAGAAACAACGGATTAGATAATGTTATTTATACATTTAACGGAGAATATTTCCTGACTCACTTAATGTGTTATGAGACCTTCATCATGCAGCAGTAATGTTTAAGTATTTTAGTGATTTAGAAAATATCACATGATTTTAGCTTTAAAATTAGGCTTCTATTGGAAGAATGATTGGTAAAATTAACATGATGTCAACGCTTAATCTGAAGTCAATATTGATCTGCACATATAATCATAAATGCCAACAAAGGGTATATAAATTCATACTGTAGGCACCTGCGAATATCAAGAAATATAAGCTTGATTCAATCACAACCATATTGAAAATTTGCATAAAATTAAAATAAATAAAGTATAAATTAGTTCAGCAGTAATTAAAAACTCAAATAATGTCTAAGACGTAACTTGAATAAAAACTGTTACAAGTCTCTTTCCCTAAACAATGGTTTCTTCTTAATTTTTAAGTTGCTTTTGTAATAAAATGACAAGCTATGCTAATTAGTTAATATCTCTTTCCAAGTAAAAGTCGTCCACTGTTGTTTAGATAATTACATTTTATGGATTATAAAAAGAGATCCTTGGAGCTTAATGTAAAATATTAACTCTCACAATTCTTAAATTTAGTTCCAAACAAATTTTAACTGTATTATTTAAAATTAGCTCAATATTAAATTTGTCATGTAATTTGTACTTCCCAAATGATAATTAATTACACTATGACAAGTTTAAACAAATTATAATTTTAAATCTACATCACTTGAAAATTCAAGAGGACTACATAGATTGTAAATTATTTTAATAAACCTCGCATTCATCTTATAATACCTTATTATTACATGACTTAAATCCCAGGAAGTACATAAAAAGCATGTAATCGTATTTGTGATTTAAAAGGGATTACTAAAACTAAGACCTTACCATTTTTGAAGGTTAAATTATAATGGTAAGTTCGTTATAATGGTAAAAAGTAGAACCTATAAACGATGCAGATATACTTTGATGATGTAGTTACTATTCCGCGTGGTAATATCACATTCAAACAAAGCAAACTTCGTAGTTTACAAGTAACACTAAAATATTAAAATGAGTCGTCCCTTTGTTTATGTAAAACAGCTCAATCCATTGTTGTGATGAGTCCGCTATTGGAAACCGAGTATTGCACCGATAGCAACAAATACGTTCGTTGCAAACATTTACAAGAATGTTCATATCTATCTTTCGTTTTATTGTGTGGTTTGTGTAGTTGATAAATGTATAAAAATGGAAGTTGGGTTATTAATTCTCTGTCTAGACACAGTGTATAATATAATTCACACAATTATAATAATTCATACAAACACGCGTCTTCGATTATTTTCATAAAGATTGTAACCATAGTTAAAGCAATAGTTCAAAAGGATATATGAACGAAAATCTATTACAATATTGAAAATTGTACAACTTGTTAAACTTATTATTTGGTACTGGAAATGCTAGGTAGGTTTTTGGTATTTAACGCCTAGATATACAAATTTATTTTCTATGATTATTATTCTGCTATTTCATATAAATGTGTCCACAATATCGAAGACATTAAAATAGTTTAATAATTTAAAATTTAATATGACATATTTTGCTAACTTTATAGAATACACTGTAATTACTAGGTTTATAAACAGGACCATTTAAGCATCTAAAAGGGTCGGCCTTCAAAAGGTCGTAGATTTGTACAACTAAAAACTCCAGTTAAATTTTTATTTGAAGGAAAACATTTAGAATTTTTTTTTTAATTTTATATATATAGATTACATTTTGTCACTTGTATTTCTTATATTCTTTTAATCATTTATGTATCATTACATTTATGTATTATTTGTGCTTCAAACATATATAAAAGTGATACAGAAATTTTTATAACGATAAAAAAAAAAAAAATAAATAAATAGCTTTATTTTTTTCAAATGTGTACAGACATACACATTAGAATCTCATATAAATATAAAATACAAAAGTAAATAAAATAGACCCTGATACAACAGTCCAAAAACATTAGAATTTATACACAGACAACCAAATTGAGAAAAACAAAGCAGGAATCTCCAAGATAAAGCCTGTTTGGATTTTTTATTTTTACATTATATCCTTTTACTCTTCTAAAAGCGCATTATGATACAACATAAAAATAATAGTGACACTCCCTAATTTTATTTTTAAATTAAACTGTACATTAGATAAAAATAAATTATTTATTTCTTGTAAAACAAATATATATACAGTGAGCGTTACCACAGAACACGGCCTGAAAATAGCAATGTCATATATACACTTTTCAACGTAGTTATAATTGCATACATTGCCTATGCTCATATCCTTGCTATCCATATATGGATGTCTCATGTATACATTAATAAACAGGACCTCTACACACTCGTACATACAAAAATGTGTCATCTCATTGCATAAATGTTGGCATATGTTCCTACTTATTATCTCATTATATTAAAAACCTATTTTCTACATCCTCTTAAATTAACTTTCACCTTAAATTCTCCCTATTAAATAACGTAATTAAAATATATAGGTAATAATATGGTATATCTGTTACATTAAGTGCTATTTTATAAGAATTGTTATAAGGTCGTTCAATAATAAGTTTATTCTACTGTTATAAAATAGATATGAATATGATATTTTCAGATGGAAATGAACTGCAAGCAAGTAAGAAATTAGATTTGCATAATTTTCCACAGTTATGGAGCCATATTATGCGTACTTCTCTGATGTCTGAGCAGATATAGTTTTCCACCAAGCAAACGTGAAATACCATCTTCAAACTTCCCTTCATTATAATTACATAATATATTTCATAAATCAAATTAAACATTGTTATTATAAGTAAATTTGTTTGTATTGTGCAATTTCTAGACACTTCTGAAAATGAGATGTTGCTAAAAAAAGGTGTAACATGAGTTGAATAAGTTTGCAAGAATTGAAACGGGGAAAACTTGTTTCTTACCGAAAAGTTAGAAAAACAGTTTTAAACCAACAATTTTGCATATACTATTTTTATATCGAACATGAAATATACAAACACACACTCACAGTATGTAAACAGTATGTGTGTGTGTGTGTGTGTGTGTGTGTGTGTGTGTGTGTGTGTGTGTGTGTGTGTGTGTGTTACATTGGTTTTTGTGATAACATTATTTTTTATGCCAAAACCACAGTATTCACTTAACATCACTAACCTTCCCTCTTTTTAACACATCATGTATGCAATTTTGTTGTTTGTGGCTTTTCGTTGGTTTTTATCTTTTATGCGCGAATGGACACTGTGAAAGTATTGCACTTATACAATTTAGAAAAATCTATGTTAGGAAAATAATACACATACTAAATTATGTACAAAAATCACGCTAAAAAGTATATTTTTTCGTTTTTGCGGTGGAAAAACTGAGAAAATAACTCTTGTCCCAGAAAGTACATACGTGATACAAATATCTACCCACTGGCAATAAAAATTTTAAGATTAGTGAATAAAAATTTGCGTCTAGAATTTTAAAATAGAAATATCGTTCAACTTCTAAATACCCAGGCCTATATTATTAAAAAAATAAAATAAAAATATTCAGAAATCAATTTGAAGATAACAAAGAAAAAAAATAACAAGATCGGAAATTAAGGTAGGGTATAGGCAATCCATTGTGCTTCATCTAAGCCATATTGTACAGTAAAACCAAACTTTTGATTTAATTAAAACATTTTAATATATTACTTAAAATTTATAAATATATTATACTGTACTATTTCTAAACAAAATAATAACCATGTTTTAAGTAACGTTGATTTACAAATAAGTGCAAAACACTTGTTAGTGGTTTGCAATTACATTACTAATTTTATTTTGTTATAGGTGAAGATTTGATTTAATTTAAAAAAAGCAAAATAACCTACAAATCACCTAGTCTTCGTAATTTAATTACATTTTGTCTTAATATATATTTATACAGTAAAATGCTTGGTAGTCTGCATCAAACCAATAATTGAGTGTGGAAATGTGTGGTGCCCCGGGCAATTGAGTAACAAGTTAACATTTATTCAGTTAGTTTCCGCTTCTGCCATTTTAATTTCTTGCACGTCATTACAGTTTTTCCATTCCACAATTATTACTCTTGGTGTAGTAGTTATATGTGTACCCGAGTTTGATGGTTGATTATTAAGAAACTAAGACGCCTATGGCAAGTCAAATCACACACATGTTTTCCTCGTTTAATCATAAATTATTGTACATTGTAAAATTGTTAAAATATGCATTTTTAAATTCTTATTAATTTTTATCTTAGTTGGAAAAAATTGCCAGAATTTTAATTAATTTTTACTGCGCATAAACTTTGAGCTTTCATTACTCAAAAACCCGTCGATGTATTACATTTATATTTGAATACGTGGTTTACAATAATATTTTATACAATTTTTATTAATTTAAGAATTTTTAACTTTTCAACAAAATAATAATCAAATAAACTCTCTGAAACAACGTATTCTTAGTTTTTAGAGGCCGTAAACTTAACTATCTACCTGGTGAAGTTGTAAGTCTTACGAAATGTAAAGTTACGATACACTTTTATATGCGTAAGTAAATAATATGATTTTAAATTAATTTAAATAAATGTGAAATCATTTAATTTACCCAGGCATTTAAAAGTAATGTATTATACATTTTATATTGATTATAACCTGATAAATTAGTTAATTTTACGATCTCTAGAAGCTAAGAAAAAGTTCTTCAATGTGGTTGATAAGAACTCTGCCTTGAAAAGGCAAAATTATAAAATTGGTATATCTTATAAAACATTCTCCTCAACACGTATTAAAAATATAAATGTCATACACGATCACGTTTTAGTAATAAAGTAAAATGTTGATCTACAATGAAAACTAGTTAAGTTTCGGTACTTCTTATGTACCAACTAAGATAACATTTATTAAAACTTGTGTTCAACTTAAACGATTCATATATTATGGCGTACAATAGAAATAAGAACACAATGGACTGATTGGAGTGTTCGTAGGCCTCTTAGGTTCTCTGTAATCAACCTTCAAACTCGGGTACATAATTTCTGCACCAACAGTAATATTAAGAATTGTTTTCTTTTGCAACTTTCAGTGTCTTAAGAGACAAATTAGTTAGATAAATACTGAAATTATAAGTAGTAAATTTAGGTATAATATCACGAAATCCTCACCGCTGAATTTCATAATTTTTTTGTAAGTATAAAACAGTTGTTGGATGTGAAATCAATAAGGAAAAATTAATTAAACTGTGTACTGAAATGATTATATGACTTTTCGATTTGCTCTTCATAAAGCAGCAGGAAGATGGTAGCTCCTTATTTAATAAAAGTTCCCCACCAGGTGGATTAAAAGTCCAGTGCCGTCACATGGCTGGTGTTCACATAGGAAATAAAAGCTCTTTTACTGTGCTTTTTGTAATACAGCTCCAGTACGCGAGTGTTGCAAAGTCGTTACGTCAGCAGCTCTAGTGTTTAACTCGGAGTAATGTTAATTTAATGAACTAGTAAACAGAAATTTGTGAATTACATCATAACAAACTGTAAAAGTACATTCAGCGGTATACATTTTAAAAAATCGGTTTTATAGTTCCCAGCCGCATTGAAGTTTAATTGATTTCAATAAATAGATGCCAAAGGTTACATTCTTTGCGATTCAGTAAGATAGAATATAGTAGTTTGAAAAGTGCATTGGGCTAATCTGTTCTTTAGTGTGTGCGTGCGCGCGCGCGCGCGCGCGCGCGTGTGTGTGTGTGTGTGTGTGTTTGTGTGTGAGGGAGATAAAACTACTCTCCCATCACTGTCACTCCAGTTAAGAGTTAACACGGAAACTTGAGTAGACGTAGGTCCCATGCTGACTGATCATTATCAAGCCCCACCCATTACGTCATTAATAGCAATAACTATTTACTAACGCTAACGAATTAAGCTTAGAACGATTCAATATAATAATTAATAAGTATTTAAATAAATAATAATAATACCTATGGATCTTATATAAATTAAACAAAAACATATAGGAGTGATTTTTTAAAAAATAATTATTTCTCTAAACCCCTTTCACAAAGTACGGTTTTGCCCGTACAAGTTTTTATCGTGCAGGCATTTTGTGTGCGGTTATAACTCGGGCACGACTCTCAACTGTGTAGCAACCCTATGTCTCAACTCAGTGGCACATGGGACCATTTGAGCGCTTTCATACTTTACGACTTCAATCGTAGAGAGCTTGGTTTCTTTATGTTGAGGTGGGCTTTTCTTGATAGCATCATTCTCGTTTTTTAAGACAAAGAGGTTAGTTTCTAGTTTAACTTACTATTGGATTTTTTTTATATGGCTCAGGTAATGACATTATTAATATCAGTATGGTTCGTGCACTAAACCATTCCATCCAATATGTTTCGTTCATCTCTAGCTTCAATAATCGGTTTTGACTAATGAATCATCCATCCGGTGCATATTGCACTGCGTGTATACGCTGTACCTCTCTACATGGTCCATGTATTACACCCCTTGTTGGTGACCCACTGGCTCTCTGGCAATTCATAATTTATGAGACAAAATCCTTACTCGATAGTGTTAGTAAGTGATAATACAATATACGAGTGGATATTTGTATCCTAATATAAGTTAAACAATTGTATGATCATCTAAATAAACAACGAGTAAGCATAAACGTAAATCGTAAACATAAGTAAATCTAGTAGTTGGATTACTTAATTACATCTTCAAAATTTATACAATTTAAATAATATTTTTCAGGACAAGTGTATTATGCTAACTATTATAGTTTTCTTATATACATAAAATAGACAGTAAAAAAGATATAGGTTATATTTTTCACCGTTATATTATTTGTTACGGTATAAAATTTGCTAATAACCCAAACAGATAAAAAAACTAACTAGATTAACACTGCTAGTTACACTGGACACAGAATAAATTCATACACAAATAACACAACCTCTGTGGCATAAAACGTCTTTTATAGGGGGGTATTGAATTATATATATATATATATATATATATATATATATATATATATATATATATATATATATATATATATATATACACACACACACACAAAACAAAACAAAAAATTTTAATCACTTAAAAACACTTTTTTTTTCTAAAGGGGCACACATTTTCCTGCAATAATACAGTTTTAGGCTTATAGAACTAATTTGTTGGAAGGATTATACTCTGCAGTCAAGTTCATGTCAAATGATATGAACTGTCACGCAGGAAGGACATAGCAGGAAGAAAGTTATATAAGAACCAGAACAGACCTCTCCCCAAGGACTGTGGGTTCCTTAGAGGCTGAATACTAAAGAATGCAACTGGGCTTAATGACTGGATTTTTGTGATGTCAAGCTTGAAACACTTTAAGTCTCTTATGGCCACAGTTGAAATTTATGTTGTTGCAACTGCCTACCACCTTGCCAAACTATTTAAATTAACAGTTAACTAAAACTATAGAATTATACATCTATTAATAATTTTAAATTGCTTCTTTATTTAAGTCCTAACATAATTTATTACGCAGTTTATATAGTTTGTGTAAGAAAAATACATAGAATGTATGACTACTTAGTACAAATTATTGTAGTTAATGTTGGACTTTGCTGACAAGTATATATACTTAGTGAGGCCACAAAAAATGTACAATTATTTCAATAAAATAGTCTATTCTATATCATAAAACTACCACATTTTGTGATCGATAAATCAAACATAATTTTGTGTTCTATAATTTGGTTAAGTTATTAAATTATATCAACAATTTAAAACGAAATACATTTTTCGACTTAAGTTTGCCAAAACAAGTATTCGGTATGCTCTAATAAACGCAAAACATAGTACGTAATACAATCCTCACCTTTGTCATACAATGTCAGCCACTACCATTGTAGAGGATCATTAATTTTTCTATTGACGTTCAAAAACCATACTGGTATTTAGCGGTCTATATTCAGAGTATGGTTTATTTTCCCCTACTAGACGATAAATTACGTTGATGTTTTATTGTACATTTTTATGAAGAGTACAATTGGTAAACACCATTTTATCACTGTGTTATCAGGATTAAAATAGAATTTGAAATTATGTATTTTAAGCCTTGGAGAAAATGAAACCTTATTTTATGTTTGAAAATGAAAATAATAACATATCTTATAAATTACATTCTTTAGAAATCTTCTCTTCTAAAAACTTTGAACCATTAGGTCGTAATGAGTGGCAAATGTTTGCACTGTAAAAAGCATCAAGTTATCGTTACAATGGTCATAAAAATTTTACTATTACTAGGATTTGTCATCGTTATATTGAATTCGATGAATCTTCACTCGTTTGGGACTTGTGGAGCCTACTGAGACCATAAACACTTTGCAATCAATTTGAAATTAGTCCAAGCTTCTTTGTTATGTTTTTTGATAGATTTTTGGTCCGATGAATTTAAATCACAGTCCAAATTCGAGTAATCTGCATCATTGCTTACACTGTTGATTGTGCGTTCATTAAAGACTGTTAAGTTGGGGAGAAATATTTTGTAGCTGTTAGAAGCAGCTGGTGTAAATATAATTTTTATTTTCTACAGTAATGGGAGTGATCTAGAGCTTGAGTACTTTAAAATTCAAGTAACACAGAAACACAGGCATGCTCCCTGAATTCGAATTGGGACGTGTTTAGTAAGCAATAAATTCCTGGAAAAGGAGGAAATCCTTTTCTGTTTATACTGAATAGCCTATAAACTGCCTCATTGCTTTGTGCAGGCTCTTGTAGACATTAACGAATTTATAATTATAAATAAGAACATAATTAACAAATTTAGTTTTAAACTTGTGTAATAACTGTTTTGAAAAATACTTCCTGTTTTGCGAGTAATGTAATAGCTTGTACATATATTATTAACAAATTGAATGATAAATATAATGAAGTACCCTTTTATTCATTTTTATAAAAATATATGACCGGTTTCGGCTCTTAGGCCATCTTCAGATCAATCGGATTTGGCCTAATTAAAACAATTAATCTGAAGATGGCCTAAGAGCCAAAACCGGTCATAAATTTTTATAAAAATGACTAAAAGGGTACTTAATTATATTTATCATTCAATTTATTAAAATAGTAGCCCTAACGTGAACTAATTTATACAATTATTAACAAGTCTAAATTTTATTTTACTTGAAAATCATAATATTGCAGTTGTTAAATTTTGATTAAATATTTACCAAATGCAATTTCATTGTTTTTGTATTCTCAATGGGAAATGATATTTGTATCTGTGGTACACCAAAAAGAATTTTCTAATTGCATTTGAGGACCAGTTTTTATAAAAAATACAGGATACCAGACATGGAAATAAAATGTGGCCAACTGAATTGGAGTCACACAATCGATCTTTTATGAATATTAGAAAGAGAATAAGCTTTAAGTGGATAACATATTTTAAAATTATACTGAAGGAAAATAAATATACAATTTTCTGACATCAAATTTGAAAATGTCAATGTTATGAAATACAGGTAGTTTATTCTGATTTCTTAGTAGAAAATATACATCAATTGTAATTAATTCTACTAGAATTGTGTTATTTACAAAGTAGATTGCCTATTAATACATGCTCAAGTTCCATAAGTACAATTTTCCATTTATTACTATTGAATATATTATATAAAATAAGAAAACAAAATTAAATAAGAATAAGAAGAATACAAGAAATACAATTTCAGTATAAGATACACCAAGAGAGAAAAAAATCCTTAAACATAGAACTATTGACCTACAATGGACCTGCAATATTTGTATTGTTACTTGTATTATATACAATTATAAATAAATAAATATTCAAAATTTACTTTACCCCTAATAACCATTGTATTAGCAACCATACAAAGGCACCACTTGTAATTGCTATTATATTCTTTGTATTAATACAGAATTGTCTAGAAAAGTAAATTTATAAATTTGGTATAACGGTGTAAGATTTGACAAATATGACATAATGACTACTTTATGAAAACAGATAATAGTAATAAACTATATTTCAGAAAGCTAAAAACTTAGTTTTAGAAGATATGTTAATTACAATGAATTCCTTATTTTAAATTTAAAAACGAATCTAATCTCTCTGTCGATAATTCCTTAGGAACATATTGTGAATTACAAGTAAATTTGGGTGCTTCTATTTATTATCTCATTGACAAACATTCTTAGACGTTGACTTTTACCTGATATCAAGTTTGGAGCTGATAAAATGTTGGATATATTTCATACCCTATGGTATGAATATATCAGTACTCATTTCTATAAATTAATGAGTACTGAGTTATGAAACTGGATGGGGTTTACTCTTGTCAAGGTACTCTGTGAGTGGAGTACATCAAACATGTCTACTTAGAGATTCGGATGTCAGTCAGTGATCAATAATTCACTTGATCCCACCTACAAAGCCTAGATAACAAAGCCGAGTAACAATCTGTTCTCAGAATTATTTATAATGATAGATTTTTGGTTTTAATATAAGGTTATGAAATAATAACTATATCTACGCATTAATTGATTAGTATACGACCAACCATCAGAACGTTTCATATTTTAAAGAAAATTTAAATCTATTGTGTTTCTTGAATGAATTGGTTGAACAAGTGAAATTCGTGATAGAAAACATAAAGCATATAAACCTAATGCATTCAGAAAAGCAAGTATAATCCAAAGAACAGCTTGGAGTTACAAGCAAACAGGTTAAATATTCTTCTTTTAAAATAAGTTACTACATACTATTAATGGTTTAGTTTAAATATAATATATAAGTTACTCTGTTATATGTATAAATAACATTACCACCTAATGTTTTGATGTAGTACAGTACAGTTCCACTAATCCGAACACGGCTAATCCGAACATCCGGCTAACCGAATGGCTCCGCGGCGAAAATTTTATAATTTTAAGGACGAAAATCATTGAAAAAATAGTTCAATATAAAACAGTGTACACTCTCACGCACGTCGAGGAGTGGGAGTACAGTCTACGTTGCAAAAAAGCGGGTGCGTACGCTCTCATTACGACACAATAGACCCGTAATTCCGGCTCAAATAGTTCGCTGTTACTTCGGCTAATCCGAATAATCACGTAATCCAAACAGGGGTCGGTCCGATATTGTTCGGATTATTAGGACTGTACTGTACTTTATACAAATTTCATTTTATTCATTACGATAAACGTTTGTATGTAAGAAATATACTATAAACAATATTTTAGGGTTTCTTTTATTTTTATGAACTTTTACATCAAAAGTACCGGAAGATTTTTAAACAATAGAATTATTGTTATTACCTACTATTGTCTGTATACGTCCTGTTATGAATGGAATTATTGTAATAGATACAAAAAAATAAGACTTTACATGCTCTAATTTAAAAACGTATACGAAAAATCATTGCCGTAAAGAGTTGCGTTCTTATAAGTAGTTGGGTGATCGACGATCTATTATGGATTCTTCTTTTACAAGTTTTTGTTTGGGTACTAACTTTTGCTGATATTTTCCATAGTTCCATATTAATATGGTCAAAATTCTCGTTTCTTCAGGTCGTTATACAACCAAACAAATATGCAAGTCATATGGATTGTTATTTGTTTGGACGATATTAATTTTCTAAGGATCATATACTTGGATAAAATTCATAAGGAAGCCCGTAAAACGGAAAATTATAAATGTCTTACTTAGTAGTTTATAGTTAAATTTTTGTGATATAGTAACTGTTTAATACAACTATTTGCTAATATCTTATTTATTAAAAACAATCGGGTCATTTAGTTCACTCACTTTCTGAACTTATTACTTGCCCGATTTAGATGAAAATCTTTTTCATTTAAAAAATAATTTTGATTTCTAAGTCGTAGAGGAGCTAGAATTTTGAATTTCCTATAGGTTTTTGCCCTAAACGGCGTCAAAGTTGCAATTTTATTTTCATGGTGATTAATTTTGATTGACCAGCTGGTGGCATAAACAAATGTTAAATGGTCCAAATAATGTGATAGGAAACATAGAGAGCAGCACAGTAAAATATCAAGTTAATTATAAAAGAGCGAATACATGTCTGTCTGTGTGTAAGTTATCACCAGCCGTTAAATAAAACGAAAACATTTGAAATACAATAACATTGGTTATTTGTAATTATTATACTATGAATAGAGTGCAAATCAAGTGCAGTGAGTGATCTACTGTAAATGAATTTAAATAATATGATTTTACTTAATACAGCTTCATTACTAATAT
Source organism: Stictocephala bisonia (assembly GCA_035578905.1). NCBI lineage: Eukaryota > Metazoa > Arthropoda > Insecta > Hemiptera > Membracidae > Stictocephala > Stictocephala bisonia. The sequence goes on along the minus strand of JAQJVL010000016.1, from coordinate 3,053,435 downwards.
TTGAAGTACAAAGTTACATGCCAAGGCCGAAGCGTCACTAGGGCAGTTAGTGACGGGGTTGGCACGCGAAGCGTGTAGGGGTGTCCCCTAGTAATGTATAAAAATACAAATTGATCGAATATTTATCTTTAAATATAGATGGTTAAGGTTTATATGATAAAGTGAATATTACTATGTTATAGTACTATTATTATAGTACAGAAACATATTATGTCATTGTAAAGTATTTCCATTTTTTAAACTGAAAAATAGTTGTGCATTGGAAGAGGTTTGAAACTAAAAGAAATAGTTAGAAACTGGTAGACCAACAACATTCAGAAAAGCAGCTTTGGAATCGTATATTCCACAAAAAACAGGAAGTTTTAAGTTTTTAAGTTTTTAAAATCTTCATAATTCAGGATCACAGTCTGGCTGGGTCTGATAAACGGTTTAGGGTTGTTTTTGAAATCCTGATACTTGAAAAGTGAATTAAAATGTTTATGTTATTGGTAAAAATGGCTAATTATGTTGTTAACTTACAATTTATAAGTTACTAAACCTCAAAAGCCACTACTGTAAAAAACCTGTAACCTTAAGATTAGTAATAAATAAACTTAAATAATTGAGGTTAAATGTATTGGCAAGGTCTTTATAGGTCAATACTTCACGTGTCTGCAAGCCTATGTGAACTGACGAGTGAAGTTAACAAAAACGAAGTTTAAAAAAGTAAAGTATATAACTGAAGCATAGAGATTTCTAAAACAAACTTGGATATACATTTAAGGCGTGATACTGTATTAATCTATTGTTTCATGCTCCTATCTTATTTGTAAAAAAAAAAAAAAAAAAAAAAAAAAAACAGCATTTACAATACTCTAAAATTACTCATTGAGTCTAGGATGAGTGAAAAGTAAAAAACCATAGCATTATTATTATTGTTCGTATTGAATAAACAGGGTGAAAAATAAATTCTGATATAGCTTAATGTTTTCTCAACCGTTCCAGACGTAAAACTGTGCCTTTTTGTTCAACTGTGTAATTTCTGTCCCTTCCTGTGGACGGACCGCTTGGAGTACAAAGTAATCTTTAATACTAATCATACGTTAATATGGATATAAAATTATAATAAGGAATTTTATTTCCTTCCACGAATTTTACTTGTTCAACCAATTCATTTAAGAAACACAAGACATTTAAATTTTCTTTAAAATATAAAACGTTCTCATTGTTGGTTGTATACTAACCAAATAATGTGTAGATATAGTTATTATTTCATAATAAGGAAATAATATTTACTGTATTAATAGAACACAATGCCACCGATTTAATCTCAAATGGACCACGAAATTAGAAATTACCATTCCAAGTGTGCACTGGATTGCCTTTGGCTAAGAATTATACAATTTTGGAATATTTAAATGATCATTCAATCACTTAAGATACCGAACCGAAAAACTTCACATTGTTTACAGGTCACAAAACCTACTAATAAGACATCAAGTACGCTGCTGCAATTCCTGGTGAATGCCTCCCCCCCCCCGCCGGGTGTGCGAAGAAAGTATTTAATTAAGTATAAGGTTACATTTACATAACCTGATTATTAGAAGTGTGCTTAATATTAGAACAAAATCCCGCAAATTTAATATCAAAAGAGTGACTCTCTGCAAAACGACAACCAATTTATCTCAAATAATTTTTAAATTTCCAAACGGCTAAAATGTTTAACTCAGTTGTTGATTAGAGGTAAAGTTGTGTTCTACTGGTAAAGGCCTTTAATTTTATATCCATATTAACATATGTTTGGGTTAAAGATTATCTTTGGAATTCAAGCGAGCTGTCCCTGCCCGTGATATAAATTGTAATTTTAAAGGTAAAGTACAATTTCAGATCATGTTTGTGTGTGATGAGTTTTATTGCTTTATCTGGAATTGTTGAGAAAATATTAAGCTGTATCAGGACTTATTTTCCACTCTGAGTATTTATATCTATATATGTAAAATAAAGGTACTCACCCAACCAGCCATAAAACACTCAAAGGTAATTACCCTTCCACTCACCCATACACACAGGGGTTTTGATCTACCCACCCCCCACCCACCCATGTAAGTTCGGAGGTACTCAATTTTGTTCATTGTTGTAATTAACAGTATTGTGATTGTAGCCTGACGTCAGTGAGATTAACATGTGTTTCATTTGTAAATTGGAAACGAGTTTCTCCAATATGCAGCATTATTACATTCTCTAGAGGATTATATCTGGTGAAATGGTTTTTTAATTTGTAGAGATGGCAAATTGAATTGCTATTTTAACTACACATGAGAAAAGCTGTTGTATGAGCTATTTTATTAGCTTTAAAAACCAGGTCAGTAAAGCATACTACTGTCCTTCAATCCCTTGTAAGGAATTATTTCATATGGACACCTGTATTTTTTGGAATACAATAGCACGCTCAATTTATTGAAATTGCAATCAACTGTTATGAGGAGTTGCACACGCTATTGACCCCCCCTTTCATAGTTAATACTTCGGTTTGAGAGCAAAAAGAGTGCATTTATTTTCGGCTTAAAACTAGTCTGTCTGTATCAGTAAGTTGAACCTAGCAATAGAAAACAATTTTTTTAATTTGTTAATTTAAATAATGCTTTTGCTTTGTAATGTTCAGAACTTATAATGTCTTACCTTCAGTGTGTCAAATGATTATTTATTACTGTATTCAAACTTATACACTTGTAAGTAGCTTAATCTCGATATTGATGCATTTCAGTTTGTACTGTTGGTAACAAATATTGACGATGGCAGGTATCCAAAGCTGTCGGATGGTTATCTCCAGATCCAAAATGTAAGAATGTAGCGTTCCTTTCTGACACCAAACCATCCTACTTCTGGCCTCATGCAGAGAAGCCTCCATCCTCTACCTTTCTTCTGATGGTACTATTTTATACCTACTTATCAACTTATTAGTATTGTAGTTATTAAGCTAGGAGGCATGTGTACTACCAGATTCTTTGTTAGCAAAGGTCCTGTATGACTCCTTACAGATCCCTAGTCTGGAGCCATCTAGGATACACCAGTTATTTGAAGTAAGGATCGTGGGTGTTTTGATTACTCCATTTTGGTTTTGAGAAGGTTGGATGGACTACAAGGATTGAGTTTGTAAGACAGCTAAGTGAGTTACACCAGTGAGTTAGTGGGCTACTTAAGTTGGTATGTGCAAAGACTATAAAAGATAATTCAATACGAAAATGGGAACATTTGTCCTGAAGGATACTTCTTACGTGAGAACGTGCAGATGCATCATCCCAGGAATATTGGTGTCAGCCTACTCAATAATTCAGCTGATACCAAGGATAAAGTTTCACACTTCCTGCCATTGCTTATAACAACTCTACTTTTATTTAACTTATATAGTATTAAATAAATTCATCTGATATTTTCAAACACATCCACCTATCGACTCAAAATGTACAGCCTACATTTTTGATGTTTATTTTTAAACTTATGTTGTATATTCCAAACAGTGTAGGTGTAATACTAACAAAATGTATACTAGTTGCAAGGTTTTATATATATATATATATATATATATATATATATATATATATATATATATACACACAATAATTTAAAGTAGATGTAAACACATGAAAACACCGTGAAAAACAGGGAGAAATGTACATACTGTATTATTATGTAAGTTTAAATTGTTATCTGTTTACTTCTCGAATATTAATACTTAACCTGTTTATAATATTGGAAAAGTAAATACGTTTACTGTCTCAGTTAGGAGGTTTGTTACAAGAAATATTGAATAGCCATGTCATGTTTATAGAAGGAAGAATATAATCGATATGTTTTTCCATTGAATCGATTGAAGCGCTGCATTGTTTGCCTCTGCACAAGTTACAAAACTACTTCAATATAACGCAGAGGACTTGTTTGCCAATAGATTATGATGTTTGTTAACGTGCAGATACATCAACCAAGGATTTTGAACATCCAGCTGAGTTCAACAGATCAGCTGATCTCAAATGTCCCAGGGTTAAATATTGTACATCCTAGTCTTCATAAAAATACCACTTTCATTAAGATTGACAGTTATTTATATAATTAAAAAAAGAAATAAATAGACGATTATATATAACTTACAAATAATCATGTAATATAATTAAATGTTTGTGTCAATAAATTTACTAGTTAATAATTTCTGCCACTATATATGGTTTAATCTGCATTGTATTGAAGTTTGACTATAATAGCCACACTACGTGCGTTCCAAAGTATACGGCTGGAGCACCGACCTTCAAAACCATTGCTCTCGCTGAACATAATATGCGAATTTCATTAGGAATATCCACAGTTAAATATTGATAGAAAACATAATATTAATATTGAGAAAACTTTACATAGCTCATATGTAAAAGTTTAATTTCTTATACTTCTAATAAGAAAGCATATACATTTAATAATGAAAGCGTGTTGGTAACGCTGAAAAAAAAACAGGTTGGTGTTTTCTCAGATTTTTGTTATCAGCAAAGCAAGAAACGCCCACGGATATAGACTACAGCGGTATTGACCTATCTACACATCCAGTACGGTGTTACTGACTCACCCACCCACCCATACACTTACAGTAGTATTCACCCACCTACCCATACACGTATGGCGATATTGATAATACGTGTGTAGGTGGGTGGGTTGCAGGAATAATATAAACACACTATTTCAGAAATTATGATCATAACAAAAAATGTTCACGTCACATTTATAGAAGATAGAACATGATCTACGTGACCAACCAATTTTCTATATGTTAGCTAAACTGGTCTCTTCTCGCAAGTTTTTTTGCGTCTTTTAGTCCATCAGCAGCCAAATTTGAGTTTACACTTTTTTGAACTCCATTATTACTATTAGATATTGTTTATTACACTGTTCTTATGATGATGATCCTTTCCTTTAAATTTAAATGTTTGAAAAAGGGAGGAATGTTTAAGGACTATTTATATTACAACTATACAACAGAAAACTCACAAAAATTCTCCTTAACAGTTCTAGAAAAATAAGAGCTTGTTTTAAAACTATATAATTTGTAGCGGTTAGAAAAGCAGTACAGTTAATTTAATATGGTAGTATAATTAATTTTGTATGTATTTTTACTGCATATTTCTAATTGTATAAGCAATTATCAAACAGTATATTCGGACTGTAAAATCTCCAGTTAATATGAATAAAAGAATAGTAAGAAGATTAAAAAAATTCCAGCTCTAAATTAAACACAAACAAACCTGGCATTTCCAATTCGTTCTACACGTAGACGGAAGAGAGCTTTGTTCCTTTTTAATAAAGCCCCGTCGGTTTAGTGCTCAGTATCAACGTGTGGTGAGAACGTAAAAAGCAAACATTTCTGTTCACTGGAATGTTTATTAAAATACAGCTGTTATATAACAATGATTGTTTTATAAATTATAATGTCCTGTGTTAATGCAGTGAAATGTAACGTAACATATTATTTTACAGATTCAATATAACACTTTTATTACTTTTTTCTCATTGTAAATAATATAAAGGAATACAACAATAAGAAAGGTTTTTATTTAAATTTATATTAACTGAATATTAATGGAAGATATGACAGATTCCGTGTGAAGTAGACACTTTCTGACAGTTACTTTGTTCCCTAAATTGATCTGTCAGATACACTTAGAGTACATATCTAATCAGGCAGGAGTTTATTCACAAATATTATTAGTGGTGAGACATTACTTATGGCATAACTATACCGAAAGTCCGTATTTTAAACATTAATAGTCCAATATTTAAGATGGATTCAGTCAAAATAAAATTTACATTCCGTTTTTCTTAGATTTCCTAGTTCAGTTTCCAGCATTATAGTTAATGACTCGGTATGAAAAAATTAAACAAGTTTTATAGTAACATAGACATTTCAATGCTTATTGTCAAAGTGTTTTTTAACTATGTTTAATGAACATTTTTGTCAAGATCAAAGTGATGTGAATTAACATTAATTTTGGGTCTTGTGTACTTCCTGTCACCAAAACCTGTAAAAAGTATTTAAAGGTAGGCTTTCACGATCAATAGATATACAACATTGATATAAATTTTTTTATAGTTATAGATAATCAATAAATATAAAAAAATATCAAAACACAAGTACATTAAAAGAAAAAGTAAAGTCTCGCATTCGCCAAAACGTGAACATTATTTGAATGTAGGTTTTAACCATCAACAGTTGCTAAACAAACAAAATAAGTTTAATGAAAAAAAAACTAAGCCCCCTCCCCAACAAATTATTTGGAGTAAAACTGTTATCTCTATATATATAAAAGAGAAAGCCCTTACTCACTAACTCTCCCGCTTCCACTAATCCTAAAAAGCTGAAATTTAGAACAAATGTTTGTTGTAGATTATATAGGAAACGTAAAGTATTTTCATTTCGGTAATACCATCGCAAGGGGTAGAAACCACCCCTAAACATGGCTCCATAAGTATAACATTGGGTTGATTATAGTTAATTAATAATAGCTGTTTAGTTAATAAATAAATATGTTAATATTGTATGTTTGAAAACAGTGCAGATTTTGATGACATTTATATGAAACTTAGCTTTTGTATCATAGAGACCCGCCAAGAAATTATTTCTTGAAATAACAATTCTAAGGGGTAAAGATAGCCCCTGAATGCGTTCGTATTTCCATAAGAATGTAATTGGCATGAAATTTATTTATTTCAAACTGCTGATAAAAAGAAATTATGGCAAAAAAAGCTTGGCTAATTTAAGTTTTAATTGTGAAATGTATAAGGTCATTTCTACTCACTTTACATCACTTCAGGAGTTTTCATATTTTTTTTTAAAACTGATGATTAATTAAATCAATAAAACAATTCCTCAAGAATAACATTGAAATTTTAAAGTCTAGTTAGGGGGAGCCCTAGAATCGGAATTGAATGAAACCAAGCCAGAAACCTTCCCGAGAGTGAACTCCACAACTTCCCAAAGTTTCATGGCGTTCCGATGAGTTGTATAGTGATGCAAAAAGGACACACATACACACAAATACATTCGTTTATATATACCTAAATTGTACCTAAATTATTTTAGATCGAACCTATCCTTAAAAGGGAATTGTTTACCTAGGAAGTGATGAAAGAAAGCGCTACAAGAGTGCTGTCTGTCACGATATAATACTAATTGTATGCAACAAAATTCAGGTATGTGTGTGTTAGTTGGAAGGTATACAAATACAATTGCTATATACTGCCGAATAAGAGTTAGGTTAATTAGTTATTGGGACAATCTTCAATGGGCCACAACTGACGAGGCTCAAACATTAAAACTTAACGAACAGGTGTTCTTTCGACCTGTCGTTAACATCTGTTCACATCATACTATACATCACAAAGTACTATACGACATAACGTACTATACAACACAACGTACTATACAACACAACGTACTATACATCAAAACGTACTATACAACACAACGTACTATACATCACAACGTACTATACAACACAACGTACTATACATTACAGCGTGATATACAACACAACGTAATATACGACTCAACGTACTATACATCACAACGTACTATACATAACAACGTACAATACGACACAATGTACTATACGACACAACCTACTATACAACACGACCTACTATACAACATGACGTACAATACAACACGACGTACTATACATCAAAACGTACTATACATCAAAACTTACTATACATCACAACGTAGTATACAACACAATATACTATACATCACAACGTAATATACATCAAAACGTACCATACGACACAGCGTAATATACATCAAAACGTACTATACAATAAAACGTACTATACATCAAAACATACTATACGACATAACGTACTATACTACACGACACACTATACATCACAACGTACTATACAGAAAAACGTACTATAGATAACAACGTAATATACATTACAACGTACAATACATCAAACCGTACTAAACGACACAACGTACTATACATCACCACGTACTATACAACACAACGTACTATACATCACCACGTACTATACAACACAACGTACTATACATCACAACGTATTATACATCACAACGTAATATACAATACGACGTACTATACAACACAACGTACTATACAACACATCATACTATACTACACAATGTACTATACAACAAAAGGTACTATAAATCACAATGTACTATCCATAAAAACGTACTATACGACACAACGTACTATACAACACGACGTACTGTACAACACGACATACTATACATTACATCGTACTATACATTATATCGTACTATACGTAATATTTAAACATTACTCATATGAATTCTGCCTGTATTTTGCCTATATACGCACATAAAAAGAATCAGATATAAGGTGTACAGAAAAAGTTTAGATGAATTTATTTATGGAACCGATGGCAGTCTTAGTGTTACGCGTATTATTGTGTAAAAAAAGCTCAAATAAGGACAATTTAAAGCTGTTTTACATCTCATTTCAAATGGAGTCACGAAAGTAATATATAATAATGCAGCCTCCCACTGTTACAGAAAACGTTGAAATTTAAAAATCGTTTTATTCGAACGAAATCATGAACAATGGCTCGTAGTGAAGTAACATGTTGCTTGGTAAGAGAAAAACTGCACCCCGAGGCTAGAGTCTGCTAAATTAGTGAAATGCGTATTGCCAACGTCAGTGAAATAATCTCCAACTTGGTAATGGGGATCATAATGGACGGAGGGGGGGATTTTATTATGTACGGGATGGAATATTACCGACAGAATAAACAGTTGTTAGAAGTTTAAAACAATTGTCAGGAAAATTGTTGTACTTGTCTCTAGTTATTTTAGGTTCTGACTCTGGTATATCTTTAATTATAATGAAAATTATATTATATTATTGTACGGGAAAGTATCTATTTTAGAAGGCCATAAATACTTTTAAAAATTGATGCAACTAATTGTACGAAATTAATTTAAACGACATATTATGTAAGTAGTTACATTCATAACCATTTTGCTGGAAAAGGGTAACAAAGCTTTTATGAACGAAATATTATACTGGATGACACAATATTTTTATAAAATTGTATTCTTGAATTGTTGCTCGATTGTCAAATAATCGGCTTTTAATTTAAAACAATAATTGTTACGCAACTGTTATAGTTTTTTGTAATTATTTTGATGGCGGATTTTACAACGGTGTCCATATCATCCTAGTAATGTAAAAGGATCATAGTAGTAGTAATTATATAGTCATCGCAATTTTTATTTTTATGCTAAAGAGGATAAAGTTATTCAGGATCCTTGTGATATAGCAGCCCTACAAGACAAAGAGATCCTCTAACTAAAGCCAACAATGTTAGATTTGTATACTAAACCCACCTGTGAGTCTTTATTAAACATGGCCAATGATAGAAATTCTGTTGTTGCCAAACGATCCTTGTAATATTGCAGCTCCATAAGACAAAGAGATCCTCTAACTAAAGCCAACAATGTTAGATTTGTATACTAAACCCACCTGTGAGTCTTTATTAAACATGGCCAATGATAGAAATTCTGTTGTTGCCAAACGATCCTTGTAATATTGCAGCACCATAAGACAAAGAGATCCTCTAACTAAAGCCAACAATGTTAGATTTGTATACTAAACCCACCTGTGAGTCTTTATTAAACAAGGCCAATGATAGAAATTCTGTTGTTGCCAAACGATCCTTGTAATATTGCAGCTCCATAAGACAAAGAGATCCTCTAACTAAAGCCAACAATGTTAGAATTGTATACTAAACCCACCTGTGAGTCTTTATTAAACAAGGCCAATGATAGAAATTCTGTTGTTGCCAAACGATCCTTGTAATATTGCAGCTCCATAAGACAAAGAGATCCTCTAACTAAAGCCAACAATGTTAGATTTGTATACTAAAACCACATGTGAGTCTTTATTAAACAAGGCCAATGATAGAAATTCTGTTGTTGCCAAACGATCCTTGTAATATTGCAGCTCTACGAGGCAAAGACATCCTCTAACTTTGTGAAAGCCAACAACGTTGGGTTTGTATACTAAACCACCTGTTAGTCTTTACTAAACAAGGCCAATGATAGAAATTCTGTTCTTGCTAAATGATCCTTGTAATATTGCAGCTCTACGAGGCAAAGACATCCTCTAACTTTGTGAAAGCCAACAACGTTGGGTTTGTATACTAAACCACCCGTTAGTCTTTATTAAACAAGGCCAATGATAGAAATTCTGTTCTTGCTAAATGATCCTTGTAATATTGCAGCTCTACGAGGCAAAGACATCCTCTAACTTTGTGAAAGCCAACAACGTTGGGTTTGTATACTAAACCACCTGTTAGTCTTTATTAAACAAGGCCAATGATAGAAATTCTGTTCTTGCTAAATGATCCTTGTAATATTGCAGCTCTACGAGGCAAAGACATCCTCTAACTTTGTGAAAGCCAACAACGTTGGGTTTGTATACTAAACCACCTGTTAGTCTTTATTAAACAAGGCCAATGATAGAAATTCTGTTCTTGCTAAATGATCCTTGTAATATTGCAGCTCTACGAGGCAAAGACATCCTCTAACTTTGTGAAAGCCAACAACGTTGGGTTTGTATACTAAACCACCTGTTAGTCTTTATTAAACAAGGCCAATGATAGAAATTCTGTTCTTGCTAAATGATCCTTGTAATATTGCAGCTCTACGAGGCAAAGACATCCTCTAACTTTGTGAAAGCCAACAACGTTGGGTTTGTATACTAAACCACCAGTGGGGCTTTATTAAACAAGGCCAATGATAGAAATTCTGTTCTTGCTAAATGATCCTTGTAATATTGCAGCTCTACGAGGCAAAGACATCCTCTAACTTTGTGAAAGCCAACAACGTTGGGTTTGTACACTAAAACCACCTGTGCGGCCTTATGAAATAAGAACACTGACAGAACTGCTGTCGTTGCCAAACGATCCTTGTAATATTGCAGCTCTACGAGGCAAAGACATCCTTTAACTTTGTGAAAGCCAACAACGTTGGGTTTGTATACTAAAACCACCTGTGGGGCTTTATTACATAAGGACAATAACATAACTGCTGGTGTTGCCAAACGATCCTTACGATTTTGCAAATTCACAAGACAAAGAGATCCTCTAACTTTTTAAAAGCCAACAACGTTAGATTTCTATACTAAACCCACCTGTGGAGTTTTACTAAATAAGGCCAATGAAAGAACTTTTGTCGTTGCCACACGATCCTTGAAATAATACAGTTGTACTAGGCAAAGAAATCCTCTAACTTTGAGAAAGCCAACAACGTTGGGTTTGTATACTTAAACCACCTGTGGGGTTTTTATTAAACACGGGCAAGATTTCCTTATGCTTTTATGGTTTAAGTATAGAAATGTCCTCTGATGTTTGTTGTTAACTAATTGGGAAGTTTAGAAGTATTACGTGTATGATTATTTTAATATTGATACAAAACTTAATCAACCATTTTCAATACCTAACCCCCTACTTACTGTATTTAACCATTTCTTATTTTGTTTATATGTTTTCTCCCTAGCTTTTATATTAAAACTATTACTCATAAAATACATTTAACTTAGTTGCAGTGATTAATTTAATATTTTTGGCTTTTGGATTCGTTCTATTAATGGCGGACATTCAAGGAACTAGACGTAGTCGCACAAGGTAAAAGTAAAAGATTAAGGAAAACGTGTAAAAAGATAAGAGGAGAAAAATGTTTAAATAAGTTTTGAATAACAATCCTAGAGGAAGACCGAATAAACGTTTGAAAGACCAATTTGAGCTTGATATCAGGAAGATAGGGATCACTGTGGTAGGGGCTGAATACCGGAAAAACTGTAGGTGAGCTGTTGTGGAAACAAAAAAAACCTGGGGTTAAATGGCCATGAGAGTAAGAGTAAGTAAGTGAAAATTACTTAATAGTTACTAAACAATATTATATTATGAGTTTGAAAACAAGTAAAGTGATGATATTATTTTCAATCAAGTTCAATGTTAAACTAAACTTGCGGTAAACGGTGCATTCAGTCAGTTCATCGATATGAGCGGAAAATAACTTAGATCGCAACTTCTATAAAGATATAATTTTTCCTGATTGTCAGAGCATTATGATATGTATGGCAACCATACTATATTCCATAAACTGCCGCATATAGATATTGCTTAGTTGGTGTCGTATAATATACAAACCTGGACCATTAAAGTGATATATTGATTGAGTTAAATAACAAATGTTAAAGTACACCCATTATTTACGTGTATTAAGGCTGTACAAAGGTGATGATGTGGGTGGGCTCAATGTTATCTTGTGTCAATAATACTATATAGACAACTGTCAAATATATTCGCACTCACTAAAATAATGAACTGAGTAAAATTTAATTATTAAAACACATTAAAAGGATTGGGTATCAGCCATCGTTCAATACTTCACTTGATCCTGCCTGCCAAACTGAGATAGCCAGGCTATTCAATTGATCCTGCCTGCCAAACTGAGATAGCCAGGCTATACACTTGATCCTGCCTGCCAAACTGAGATATCCAGGCTATTTACTTGATCCTGCCTGCCAAACTGAGATAGCCAGGCTATTCACTTGATCCTGCCTGCCAAACTGAGATAGCCAGGCTATTCACTTGATCCTGCTTGCCAAACTGAGATAGCCAGGCTATTCACTTGATCCTGCCTGCCAAACTGAGATAGCCAGGCTATTCACTTGATCCTGCCTGCCAAACTGAGGTAGCCAGGCTATTCACATGATCCTGCCTGCCAAACTGAGATAGCCAGGCTATTCACTTGATCCTGCCTGCCAAACTGAGATAGACAGGCTATTCACTTGATCCTGCCTGCCAAACTGAGATAGCCAGGCTATTCACTTGATCCTGCCTGCCAAACTGAGATAGACAGGCTATTCACTTGATCCTGCCTGCCAAACTGAGATAGCCAGGCTATTCACTTGATCCTGCTTACCAAACTGAGATAGCCAGGCTATTCACATTAATATTTTACGATTTATAGTTCTTCCAGAACTAATGAAACTATGGAAATGTAAACCTATTACTTGTCTTATAAGCTCCTTAATCCTTGCTGGTTCTGCTTCACTAAGTTCCATTAACCATAATGCATTCCCATCTTTTTACCATGTCTCTTCCCAAAACTGTTCTCTAACTGAATACACAAATTTACATAAATTATTTAAAGTTAATACAAACTGTTATGAATTTTCTAATGAATGAAAAAATATAAAGTAAAAAGTCTGTTAAAACTGTATCATTTATGTATGAAAGTAAACCATATATAATTAAATATTTATCAATGATAAAACAAACTTTGTTTTGTTATCAATTACTAGTACTAGAAAGACAATTCCTTTAACTAAAATTTGCCTAAGAGGCCTTTGAAAGTTTAGTCTGATAACATATTGCTGAATAAGTTAATTACTTACCAAACATATTATTTTATAAGTTCACCAAATAAAGCATGACTGTCAATATAGTCACACAAAATATTCACTTTATTCCTATGTACTATCGAACATGTTTTGCAACTAAAGTAAAAAAAAAAACTCTTCATCATTATAAATGAGAAACCATAAATATAAGAAGTGACATTGGGATCGTATATTTCAAGAAAAAACAGGAAGTGTCGAGGCGTCGTTCATAATTCAAGACTACAAGTTGGAAACGTCTGATAGGTTGAGGTTGTTATTGAACTGTTCAAGATTTGGGGCGCCTCATGTTTTTTATAACGTTGTGAATAACATTATTATTGTAATAAATACTCCTGTAATTGTATATAAGTAACTTTAAGGCCCATCGAATGCTGTAATTTTATAATTAACTGTCGTAATAGATGATTGACAATGCCTGTGTAATAAACTTTAGACTGATATTTTTGCATTAAGGAAGGGACTGGTATATTGAGGTTAGGGGACGGATGACCCATACATCGTTCACCCAACCATGTAAGGTGACATTTGACCCATCCACCAACTCATATACGTACACGTAAGACGTCCTCCAATACACGCACGCTGGTGCTGACCCACCCTTTCCCCTATATATGATCCAATCACCCATACATACATGCACGGGGGTATTGAGACCATAAGGGTATTATTGCAACACATCTATATCTACCACATCTACGTATTCACCGTTGTGTATTGGGTGAGTGGGTGGTTCCATCACCGTTATACGTGTGTGGGTAGAAAGGGGTTAAGATCACCTTAACTAGAATGTACATTATATTTATTTCTTCTTTTATACATTTCTATAGCTTCCCTTACGATTCTCGAGTAATAATGCGGGATGTTGGCAAAGATTTTAGTTTTGACAAAAATTAATAAGGATGATAGTATACGGCTTCCAAAGACCAGGGAACCCATTTTAAGTAAATTGAAATAAAAATGGAAGAGTCAGCCATATTGATTTTCTTCAGCCAATGACCGTAGGTTACGTGTCGTGCCTCCGCCCCCCTTTCCAGCATACCTGCCAAACCAGTCCCACCCCATCACCTGTTATAAAATCTTGATGGTCATTCGCCGATCTCAGTCTCAGAGAAACCACTGAGGATGCCACATCACAGTATGGCCGACACGTCTGGTTATCTTATAAATATTGTAGATAGTACAGTACCTTGACGTGGTTGTCACCGGAAAATGTAGAGTCTAGTTATGACACCGGCCGCTTTATCCTAAGTTATAAGATTAAGATCACCTTGTCTAACCCTACTAAACCATTTTGAGTTTAATAGAAATCTGATTTAACAAATAGTACTCGTTAAGTAAAACATTTCAACTATATACGTCAATAAATATTAAAGCCAAATACCACTGACTAACTAATCATAGTTTATCAGTATTTGACTTCAATTAATTTGTTTTTCTTCTAAAAATAAATAAGGCTGTGGACCATTAAAAATTACATAAATATTCTTCATACGCTTGTATGCGTACTAAGAGTGTATTTAAACGTATTTTTTCTCTAATAGCTAAATATGTAATAATAATGTATATATATATATATATATATATATTATATTATATTGAACTATATTATATTATAATATAATTCAATATAATATAATATTATATTATAATTATATTGAATATATAATTCAATATATATATATTGAAACTGGTTAATCAAAGCCTTCTTTACATTTTGGAATACGAATAACTGAATGGGAGAGCTAACGATGTTGAAACTTCACAGAGGAGGTTATTTTTTAACAATGTAAGTGTGCAATGTGAAGAAAAATAACAAAATAACGACTGTTGAAAGGATTTTACATTTTAAACTATATTGGACTTGATATTAAAAATTATCTAACAAGACTTGAGTATTGACAAAACCCCATAGCAAAGGACTTGTACTTACAGTGAGTAAATATCGATACTGTGGTATATACCTACAAACTGAAAATGTTACGTCAATAAAGAACAGCAACAACATAAAAATAATACCAACGTTGAATTAAAAATAAACAAGGCAATATTACTAATTTGTCCAACAAACAGTAAGAAGAAAACGTTCTTTCTTTTAATAAAGCACCGACAGTTGGGTTTAATCTTGGTAATCTTACCATTTACAGAGCAAAGTGGATGGTACTTTTTTCCATATATTTTAATAAAAATGTAGTCTATTTAAAAAAAAGTTGTTCAATGAATTACATTTGAATGCAAATTTACTGTTATTAAGATGTATACGTATTGTTGTTTTAAATAAAACTAAAAATCTACTTGGGATTAAAAAAGAAAAAACAAAAACACAATATTCATAAAATCGTACTATTAATTTTGGTAAAACAGAATATCAACTTCTTAAGTTGTTTTAATTGGTTTACAGGTATAAAAAATTGTCTTAACAAATAATATAAAAATTTATAAGCCTTACTTGTTTAAGTTTATTGTCCATTTACCATAGTCTTATACAATTAAGATTACAGTATTTAATTATTGTTTGGGGTGAAGCAAGTAAAACAAAGATGGAAAGTATAAAATGATTTTATCAGAATTATAATAAAAAACAAAAGCGTGAGTCATCGTTTCCTTTATTTACACAGCTGAAAATACTACCCTTACATCATTTGTTTATTTTTAAAACACTGAGGCTATTTTACTACAGTAGTAGTAACAAGGGATCTATGTTCACTATGACACTAGAGTTAATAGTCAATGACTATTAATTAAACCTAAAGTAAACAAATATATTTATAAACAATCATTTTCTTTTACCGGACCTAATTTGTTCAATCAGTTACTTATTCATATTAAATCTTCCAATAATGTAAATAAGTTTAGCGTTCTTTTGAAAGATTATCTTTTTTCCATCAATTACATTTTTTATTTGTAAACTTAGTTTGAACACCCTTGTAGCACTGTATTGTTGTTGTTATTATAAAGAAGAAAATGTACCTATTATTTTTTCATATATTACTGGTTTAACATTTTGTTTGTTTTAGTTAGATATTGTATTTATATTGTGAGTGTATTTAATTGTAACCATAGCACTGCAGGGTGACACAGAAGTAAGTCATAACTATGAAGGACTGGACTCAAATAATCATGTACTTATTAGATAGTTTATGTTTTTTTAGCTAACCACATTTACTGGGCAAATTCTGAATTTTCTATTTGGTCTGAAGCATAATAGATAAATGGACAATAAACTTAAGAAAGTAGGGCTTATAATGTTTTATATTATTCGTTAAGACAATTGTTTATACCTGTAAACAAATTAAAACAACTTAAGAAGTTGATTTCTGTTTTACCATAATTAATGGCTATGATTTTATGAATATTGTGATTTTGTTAGTTTTTTTTAAGATCACAAGTAGATTTTTAGTTTTAATTAAAACACCAATACATACATATTTTAATAAAAGTAAATTTGCATAAAAATGTTATTCATTGAACTTTTATTTTTAATAGACAACAATTTAATTAAAATATATGAGAAAAAAGAGTACCATCCACTTTGCTCTATAAATGCCGGCAAATATTACCAAGATTAAACCCAACTGTCGGTGCTTTATTAAAACAAAGAACGTTTTCCTCTTACTGTTGGTTGGACAAATTAGTAATATTGCCTTGTTTATTTTTAATTCAACGTTACTCACTGTAAGTACAAGTCCTTTTCTATGGGGTTTTGTGAATATTCGAATCTTGTTAGATAATTTTTAATATTAACTCCAATATAGTTTTTAATGTAAAATCCTTTCAAAAGTCCTTATTATGTTATTTTTCATCACATTGCATACTTACATTGTTAAAAAATAACCTCCTTTCTGAAGTTTCAACATCGTAAGCTCTCCCATTCAGTCATTCGTATTCCGAAATGTAAAGAAGGCTCTGATTAAGCGGTTTCAATATATTTATTATTACATATTTAGCTATTACAGAGAAAATACGTTTAAAATACACTCTTAGTACGCATACAAAGCGTATGAAGGATAGTTATGTAATTTTAAATGGTCCGTAGCCTTATTTATTTACACATTACTAGAAGAATAAATTTCATTATTTCATTTACATTAGTTACATTTCTTTCCCTACATATTCTTGGTATTATTGTAACTTAGCACGTTATACAATTAAAACATTTTACCATTTATTTACACGAATCTTTACAATTGAGTGCCATTTGATTTTACTGTACTTATAAAGATTATATTTAGATGTTTTTTAAATCTAAAACTACACATGATTGTGAATTATTTTGAAAATGTAAGCCTAATAATTCCATGTGGTTTTGTGGTAACAATAGAAACATGATATATTTTATTAAGCAGTCATATTATTATTTTATTCTGATATATATGTGAAAATAAGAAAACAGAAGAAAAAGAGAAGACAAAAGAGGAAAGAAATTTGAGAAAACACGGGTACGTTTATCGGTTCATTTGAGTGGGGGGGGGGGGGACTTGAAGGTCTATCCCATCACAGGAATGGAGGGTGGGAATATGCAGATTCTCCTGTTAAGTGGGTGGGTGAGTCCTTATTAATTTACTTCAATGAACTGGTATAAGACATGTCAGAACAAGTAGTTAGTTATTTTTTTGCGTATTAGAATATTTAAAAATACCGGTAACTAAAATTTAAACGCTTAACTATTATTAAGCTACTATAAAAATCTGCCAAGTTCATGTACTTATTGACGTACCAGCAGTAAACATATTGTATTCACAGTACGTCACATTATCTCATGTATTTCCACCATCAGTTTTGACTAATGAAACACCCGATGAATATTGAATACCTGAAACACGTTGAATCTCTCGATATAAACCAGGAATGTTTCGTCCTTTTGTCATACATAAAATCCTGAAAACTAACTACGAGTTGGCAACATTAAGTAAGGAATAGGTCCTTACTTAATAGTAAGCACCCGTTATAACATTTGAACACGTATACCCTACTTACATTAACATTTTAAAACATTGAGAAATATTTAACTAAAAATATCTAATATATAAAAAATACGTGTTGTTAAATTAATGTCTGACATTTTTTTAGTGTAATTTGAAATAGTTTTTTGTATTCATTACTACATAAGAACAATGTAGCATTACATTTATTCGTGCTGTCTTTGTTATTAATACATTTATATGGAAGACACAAACTGCTTATAGTTGTTATTATTTATATTATTCGAGATTAAAAATAAATATGATTTATGTTTAGGTAATTTAAATTATATTAGTACGTAATCTTATTACAGCTAGTAATGAATAAAAAACTAAAAGAATTCATTTGTCTTGCACACATTTCACGATAGGGAAAATTACATGAAATAATTTAAATATATCACCAAATTGAAATCATTATAGTGCCAAAGTTACTATGTATTACATACTATAGTACGAGGTTGACAGTACTTAGTGCATAAACGGGATAAGTACCTCATCCCTTACACGAAGCTCTCCCACCCACACCCCCACCACCCACGTATATTAAAATTACCTTGCCAGGTATTATTTCATTAACCGGTTACGTTGGCAAAACACATTTCACTAATTTAACAGCATGCATTGTAATACCACTTTCGTTCTATTAGTGGTATAGTTAATGTGTAAGTTTTGTTCGAAATTTGTTATACTTAAACAGCGTTTAATAATACAGTCTAAAACTTCAAATTGCTGCACTAAGTCATCTGTCCTTTAGAAATAGCCATTTATGAATATGCCAATAGCCAAGGCAACTAAGGGACTTTCAGATTAACGTGGAATCCTAACCACGTAGTACCGTTCCGTTTGTTTATACGTATAAGTATAACTGACAAGCCTGATACTTAGTTCTTTTCCCTACAGAACATTTCAACCTTAAATGCCACACCAAACTCGTCTAGTAGTGTCGATGGCAATATTTAGCTAACGAAATGTTGGCATTAAGAGGACCGAACATAGATTTCATCTCCTAAAATCCTCACAACTGTATATGTAGTAAAAAAAGTATTATAAACAATTAACTCGAAAAATGTATAAACTAAATATTTGCATAGTAAAGTAGCATTTAAATATGAAGAAGGTTCATGGAAAAGCGATATTAATACATTAAAAAGAAAAACAAACAAATGCCCAGAAAATCAGAATAATATTTTAAACAGAAATTAAAAAAGCCAGTCATAAGAAAATAGAATAAAATAATGGCGAGACAAGAGTAAGATTAACATCGTTTTCGTGTTTAATGTGGTACAAGTTGTTCTAATATCTAGGATTATTGCATACTCTAAAGGATGGTAACAGGCAAAATGGTTATGTTACTTGTAGAGATTGGACAATGAATGTCAAAGCTAATTAGACCAGATAAAATATGTTGCTGTTATAATTTAACATAAACTTTAAATTTATCAGATTCCGCAAACACCTCTTTATCCCACCCTCCCCTCAATGAACGGGGTAAATCTACCACGAAAGAAGACTACTTGTAGATCCAACGGGTGAGTAGAGGTATATCTACCACGAAAGCAGACTACTTGTAGATCCAATGGGTGAGTATAGTTATATCTGCCACGAAAGCAGACTGCTTGTAGATCCAACGGGTGAGTAGACGAAAATTTACCACGAAAGCAGACTAATTGTAGATCCAACGGGTGAGTAGAAGTATATCTACCACGAAAGCAGACTACTTGTAGATTCAACGGGAGAGTAAAAGTATATCTACCACAAAGCAGACTACTTGTAGATCCAACGGGTGAGTAGACATAAATTTACCACGAAAGCAGACTGCTTGTAGATCCAACGGGTGAGTAGAAGTATATCTACCACGAAAGCAGACTACTTGTAGATCCAGCGGGAGAGTAGAAGTATATCTACCACGAAAGCAGACTACTTGTAGATCCAACGGGTGAGTAGACGAAAATTTACCACGAAAGCAGACTAATTGTAGATCCAACGTGTGAGTAGAAGTAAATCTACCACGAAAGCAGACTACTTGTAGATCCAATGGGTGAGTATAGTTATATCTGCCACGAAAGCAGACTGCTTGTAGATCCAACGGGTGAGTAGACGAAAATTTACCACGAAAGCAGACTAATTGTAGATCCAACGTGTGAGTAGAAGTAAATCTACCACGAAAGCAGACTACTTGTAGATCCAATGGGTGAGTATAGGTATATCTGCCATGAAAGCAGACTGCTTGTAGATCCAACGGGTGAGTAGACGAAAATTTACCACGAAAGCAGACTAATTGTAGATCCAACGGGTGAGTAGAAGTATATCTACCACGAAAGCAGACTACTTGTAGATTCAACGGGAGAGTAAAAGTATATATACCACAAAGCAGACTACTTGTAGATCCAACGGGTGAGTAGACGTAAATTTACCACGAAAGCAGACTAATTGTAGATCCAACGGGTGAGTAGAAGTATATCTACCACGAAAGCAGACTACTTGTAGATCCAACGTGTGAGTAGAAGTAAATCTACCACGAAAGCAGACTACTTGTAGATCCAATGGGTGAGTATAGTTATATCTGCCACGAAAGCAGACTGCTTGTAGATCCAACGGGTGAGTAGACGAAAATTTACCACGAAAGCAGACTAATTGTAGATCCAACGTGTGAGTAGAAGTAAATCTACCACGAAAGCAGACTACTTGTAGATCCAATGGGTGAGTATAGTTATATCTGCCACGAAAGCAGACTGCTTGTAGATCCAACGGGTGAGTAGACGAAAATTTACCACGAAAGCAGACTAATTGTAGATCCAACGGGTAAGTAGAAGTATATCTACCACGAAAGCAGACTACTTGTAGATTCAACGGGAGAGTAAAAGTATATATACCACAAAGCAGACTACTTGTAGATCCAACGGGTGAGTAGACGTAAATTTACCACGAAAGCAGACTAATTGTAGATCCAACGGGTGAGTAGAAGTATATCTACCACGAAAGCAGACTACTTGTAGATCCAACGGGAGAGTAGAAGTATATCTACCACGAAAGCAGACTACTTGTAGATCCAACGGGTGAGTAGACGAAAATTTACCTCGAAAGCAGACTAATTGTAGATCCAACGGGTGAGTAGAAGTATATCTACCACGAAAGCAGACTACTTGTAGATCCAACGGGTGAGTAGAGGTATATCTGCCACGAAATCAGACTACTTGTAGCTCCAATGGGTGAGTAGAGGTATGTCATAATCGACTCAATACAGGTCACAATATTGAACTAGGAGTTCAACTTCAGCAATTTAGCCTCATAAATGTGTTGTTCTATGACATTGAATTCATAAGTAAAACCCATAAATTGATCCATCACCTTTTATATGTACCCATGTAAAGCACTGAGTACGTCTACCGTACATCTCTATGTATTAGGACCACATGATTTTTAATTCACCAACATGTAAA
Source organism: Stictocephala bisonia (assembly GCA_035578905.1). Taxonomy (NCBI): domain Eukaryota; kingdom Metazoa; phylum Arthropoda; class Insecta; order Hemiptera; family Membracidae; genus Stictocephala; species Stictocephala bisonia. The sequence continues at coordinate 3,031,559 of JAQJVL010000016.1, read as the reverse complement.
TATAATAATGTATAATTATAAATATCACAATAATAAAACATATTTGGATCTATGTCACTTCAAATTAACCATGAGTAGATTATATTATCTTCACTAATTATGAGTGTAAACATGTTAACAATAATTTACTCTTGTTTTATGAAACGTTTACTGATTGAATCACTACTTACATAAGTCATGTGGAGAAAGTGTTTCAGACTCACCTGGAACATGGAATACATTGTAATATTTATGTATTATAAACTAAAACAATACCAGTATTTTTTTTACTTTATATGGTCTCCATGACATTATCGGGAGCAATTTTTATCGTCATAGTTAAAAAAGGTAACAAAATATGAGGACGTGTCTATTTTATCTAGATTAAAACTTCTGTTGTTATCAATAAACTATGATAGACAATTGTTTTAATAGTTTTATTCTCAGAAAAGGGAATGACATTAAAATTATATAAATATTATTTTAAACTCTTTTACCATATCCACCTTTTGTTTGTTAATAAATTAATTTATTTTAAAACTGTAAATATAATGCTAAAATAATTTATACACTTTTAAAAGTGATCCATATTGTAATGATGAAAAAGATCTTATTGTATCTTATAAAATAAGAAAAACCATAATAGACTATATAAACTTTTTATATATTAGTTAGTTTAAATTTATTTTATACCAAATATTTCAAACATGACTTCATTAAAATAAAATAAAAAAATAAAAATAGGTATTCTTTCAGTTAGGAAATTTATTTACTACATGGCTAACTCATAGTTAAGAAAGAATAAAAATATGTGTCTAACCAATTTAAATATTACCTAAATAATTATTCTTTTATGACCACTTTCAAATTTTTGAATCAACTAGTAGGTATAATTAGATTTTTACAGGCTAAGCTTTTGGGCTTATTAGGTTTTTTAAGTAGTTTTTTAATTAGCATAAAATGTGTTTTAAATATACAATTAAAGTGAACGTCACATAACACAAACATATTAGAATATAAGCACAAAATACACAAATATATTTCAATACAAGTACAAAATACTCAAATATATTTCAATACAAGTACAAAATGCACAAATATATTTCAATACAAGTACAAAATACTCAAATATATTTCAATACAAGTACAAAATACTCAAATATATTTCAATACAAGTACAAAATGCACAAATATATTTCAATACAAGTAGAAAATACTCAAATATATTTCAATACAAGTACAAAATGCACAAATATATTTCAATACAAGTAGAAAATACTCAAATATATTTCAATACAAGTACAAAATACTCAAATATATTTCAATACAAGTACAAAATACTCAAATATATTTCAATACAAGTACAAAATACTCAAATATATTTCAATACAAGTACAAAATGCACAAATATATTTCAATACAAGTAGAAAATACTCAAATATATTTCAATACAAGTACAAAATACTCAAATATATTTCAATACAAGTAGAAAATACTCAAATATATTTCAATACAAGTACAAAATACTCAAATATATTTCAATACAAGTACAAAATACTCAAATATATTTCAATACAAGTACAAAATGCACAAATATTATGGTGATCGATTTCAGTGAACCACGCTCACCTTCCTCAGACCAGAGGGATTCAGGATGAACGTGAGCGTGGTCCCCGAAATCTATCACCATAATATTTGTGAATTTTTTACTTGTATTGTATTATATTTGTGCATTTTGAGCTTTTATTGTAAAATAAATTAATTTTTAGCTCAGAATAAAATTCCAACAAGTTCTCAAGAGGATTTTGGAAATGTGACTGAATAAAAATTACTTTATATAAATAATAAAAGGATATACAATTGAATAAAATCAAATATATTATACAAACCAGTGATATTAAAGTTTCTCAGCTGTAAAACGTAACTTATAATAATATCTGCTTATTGTAATACTAATGTAATACTAACATAGCATTCCATAATATAACTGACAACTCTATACTCTTCTTGTAAAGACAATACTTTGTTATATTGATCTCTTTGTGTGTGTGTGTGTGTGTTTTTTTTATTTTTTATTAAATTAAAGCATCTTGTTATGTAATTTTACTAGTCTCAAATACAACAGCCTAAAATTATTTATTCCTGCCAACTCCCTTACTTATTCATTGAAACTCTGACACTAATTGTTGGAAAAAATCCTACATTTAATAATTAAAAGTTCGTTGTTAAACCCTTCTCCTACAATATTGACTTACATAGGCCTTAACTCCGTAAGATAGTCGAAAATGTTATTTTCATTGAACTCTTATGGTTGTATGTTTTGTTAGTAGGTTAACATTATAGAGCACTCTGTGCAATAGTTTACCCTTTACTGAACTCCACTACTACTGCTTTAGATTCTTTATTATGCCTTTCTAATTATTGTTCTTAAAAATTGCATTTACAAAGCATAAATTCTATTTAACTCTTCAGAAACGATATTTCTGGCAGGTTTACAAATGAACTATGCAATTAAATTATACAGTATTATCTGCATGATGCGAGACGTTTTTATAATACGTAAATAAGATTGTAGAAACAACGATTAAATAGTACATTAGAAACAGTGCAATCTCCATTTTATATGAATAAAAGAAAGTTCAAGATTAAAACAATGCCAACTTTGAATTAAACACTAAGAAATATAACATTTCAATTCCAATTACTACAACACGTAGAAGGAAGAGAGCTTTGCCGCTTTTTATTAAAGCCCCGTCGGTTTAGTGTTCAGTATCCACGTGTGAAATTTATCTAAGGAAACATCTGTTCCCTGGAATATTTAATAAATACAGGTGCAACGATTTATAAAACATGTTCAGTTTAATCTTTTTAACGTATTTTCTTTAACAAAAATTTTCCAAATCATAATATGGTATTCGTAAAATGAATATTTTGTATCCGATTCATAGTTTCTAACTAAAGTTTATCAACTATGTTTTACGTTAGATTTTACAATGTCATATGCCCAGAACAGATATTTACAGAGATCTTTAAAGATATTTAAAGATAAAGCTACTTCAGACATTGGTTAAAAGTTAACTGTATATGCTGCTGTCTCAGCTGGATTCCATCCCCTAGGTCATAAAATCACTCCCTACATCCATTCTGATCCCCATTACCTCGTTGGAGATTAATCCATAACCCACTGACGTTGGCAAAATGCATTTCACTAATCCATCAACTGTAATATGGGGTGCAGTTTCTTTCTCACTAAGCAAAATGTTTATTCTAATTGGTGTTTATTCATAATAGTGTACGTTATGCCTTTTTAAGCCCCAATCGGATGTAAATCACCCCTTTGGCAATTGGACGTCATTTGTTATAAATATTAATTGGAAGAAAAAATCGTCAAGTGGATTGTTATTTAGAATTCTCGTTACCTGTCCGTACTTAAGCCTTATACTTAACACTATAAGTCTATTGTTAAGTCCAGAGAAGCCTCTGAACTAAGCATTATATTTTGTGTAGGCCAGACAGACAGCATATGAGTAGAACTCATATGTGAAACCTCGGACTAGAACTCATCATAAAACCATATAATTCGACTCGTGCTTAAAGATATGGATAGATTATTAACTATCTCATAGGGAAGTAATACTTAAGGCTACTCTTATATAAGGGATATGATACCTAAGGCTACTCTTATGTAAGGGATGTGATACCGAAGGCTAGTCTTATGTAAGGTATGTGATACCTAAGGTTAGTTTTATGTAAGGTATGTAATACCGAAGGCTAGTCTTATGTAAGGGATGTGATACCTAAGGCTAGTCTTATGTAAGGTATGTGATACCTAAGGTTAGTTTTATGTAAGGTATGTAATACCGAAGGCTAGTCTTATGTAAGGGATGTGATACCTAAGGCTAGTCTTATGTAAGGGATGTGATACCGAAGGCTAGTCTTATGTAAGGGATGTGATACCTAAGGTTAGTTTTATGTAAGGTATGTAATACCGAAGGCTAGTCTTATGTAAGGGATGTGATACCTAAGGCTAGTCTTATGTAAGGTATGTGATACCTAAGGCTAGTCTTATGTAAGGAATGTGATACCTAAGGCTAGTCTTATGTAAGGAATGTGATACCGAAGGCTAGTCTTATTTATGTAAGGGATGTGATACCGAAGGCTAGTCTTATGTAAGGAATGTGATACCTAAGGCTAGTCTTATGTAAGGAATGTGATACCTAAGGCCAGTTTTATTTATGTAAGAGATGTGATACCGAAGGCTAGTCTAATGTAAGGAATATGATACCTAAGGCTAGTCTTATTTATGTAAGGGATGTGATACCGAAGGCTAGTCTTATGTAAGGAATGTGATGCCTAAGGCTAGTCTTATTTATGTATGGTATGTGATACCGAAGGCTAGTCTTATGTAAGGGATATGATACCTAAGGTTAGTTTTATGTAAGGGATGTGATACCGAAGGCTAATCTTATGTAAGGAATGTGATACCTAATGCTAGTTTTATGTAAGGAATGTGATACATAAAGTTAGTTTTATGTAAGGAATGTGATACCTAAAGTTAGTTTTATGTAAGGGATGTGATACCTAATGCTAGTTTTATGTAAGGAATGTGATACATAAAGTTAGTTTTATGTAAGGAACGTGATAAATACCTAAGGCTAGTCTTATGTAAATATTTATTTAAACTCAATTCATCTTTAATAATAGTTTGGATTTTGCTTCTAGCAACTAAAATAAAAGAAGAAATATAAAAACCATGTATTAAAATTTGTAATAAAAAATAAAAACTACAGAATGATGTACTTAGACCATGGCTATCTTAAAGTACATAACTGAAATGAAAGAAAATGTCTTGCTTTTAATTTCCAAGAAGATATGTCTTCTGAATTTACTGGTAAACTTTAAAGGAGAGTGGCAGGTCAACGAAGTGAATAAAGCACCTGTCAAAATGTGTTGGGTTGACATGAAATAGAAATGTTTCCTATCTTCATGTAATATTGATAACTTTGTTAGAACCTTATTACTAAGTATTACTTGTAATGAATATGCAAATATATTATAATTTATCAATGAAATGATTTATCATATCACATTTACTGTAACTATAAAGTAGTTATTTTATGTGTATCGTTTGACTGATATTACACTATTACTTAGGGAACGATCGTTGTGATATTGCAGCTGTATTTAATAAACATTTCAGTGAACAGGGATGTTTGCTTTATAAATTCCAACCGTTGATACTAAACACTAAACCGACGGGGCTTTATTAAAAAAGGAACAAAGCTCGCTTACTTCTAGTGTAGAACAAATTGATAATGCCAGGTTTATACAGAACTGAAGTTGTTTTAATCTGCTTACTGTATTTGGAGATTGCACAGTTTATAATGTACTATTTATTTTTACAATCTGATATATGCAGTAGAAAAACGTGCAGCTTTGTAGAGATCAAATAATTTAACTGTAGTATAAATTTGTAAACTAGCTATAAATTGTTAGGTATTAAGAAATGTCATTATATTTCTGAGCATATCAGTGAGTCCTTGTTTGTAACTATACTGTAATAGTAAATAATGATTATTGGAAACTCTCAATACATAATCTCAAGTACTAATCGTAGAGTTCAAAATGTGTTAAAATTAATATTTATTTTCAAGAGACAACAATTAAAATATAATGGATGTTTTTTTAAATTTTTATTAGTGTCGGTAGTTTCAATCATTTTGCATACAATTTTTAATATTACAGTTGAAATGTTACTTTATATTGTACTTTTTGCACAGCACAACGTGTAACAAAATTATGCCAATTTGATCATAACTATTAAACTATGAACTACGTTCGGTAAAACTCTCCAAATTTGTTTTTTTAAATCATTTTTATGATTTTCATATCCCTTTCACAAACTTTGAAGAATCAGGCAAAACTCCATTCTGGAGTTTATAACTGATCTATAATGTGAGAATAAATCGTTTAGTGTGAAATAAGATGTCTTTTAGTCCGATTAAAACACCACAAATCCTTTAACTCGGCTTAACCTTAAAAGATCGCCTCTGTCTTGAGTAGTGGGCATTTAAAGACTTGAAATAACAAAACTGGATTTGCCTTCTTCATCCAATATTCAATATTTTTCACTAATATGTATGCAAATTGATATATTTACAAGTTTCAATATGTTGGAAAACCTTTTTATAGAAAATATTTTTAGCAATCGTCAACATATGACATGGTCTTTCGTTCTTGTATCGATCTCTTGAAGAACCAATAGAGAGAAATGTTAAGAGTTCTTTTTTGAGACTAAATAGCGAAAAAAAGGTAAAACAACTTTTAATGAACATAACAATGAGTTGGTCTTTGCCTTATTTAATTTTCATGAATTTAGATCTTTAAGTTTGTGTATTTTTTCATTACACTTTTAAGACATTTGATTTTGGATAACGGAGGCCAAATTAAATTAGTTGTTTTTCTCGTTTTTCTTTTTACAGATAACTTATTCGAACGTTCGTGATTGATTCGTGAGTTGACACTGGTTTGTTAAAGTTTATTAACCAGTTTTGTTAATTAATATCTGATATGCCCTCTAACTAAGTACAGTAGACCTTTCGAACTTTTAATTTCATATTAAATATTAATGGTTGATTCCTGTTTGGGAATGGTCAACTTCCGTGTAAAGCCATAAAACTCATACGATTATTGACTTAAAACAAAGAAATACAGTATGTTGTACCAATATGAATCTCATACTTAAAAATCCAAAAAATGTTTAAGTCCTTGCTTTGTAAAAAAAAAAAAAAAAAAAAAAAAAAAAAAAAAAAATACTAAGATACATTACATTTCTGAAATCCTTTTTGGAGATATGGAGTCAGTCTCCGAGATACCACTTAGATTCCACATTACAGTACAAGGAAAACAATTTGTAATGTAAACAATTTTAAATTACACCTTAAGGCGGTCGTTACTTAAAGCTCTAGTTTTTAATCTGGACACCGGCCGCTTAAGTCTTTGAATTCAGATTTCCAGATAAAGTTCTGATTTTAGGAGCCCGCCTGATACAAGTATTAAATTTATATTATATTGAGTATATATGAATATTCATATGAAATGAGGTGTTCGCAATCAAAAATAATGACGTCTACTAGAGTTATATTATATTGTTAGATTTTGTAAATGTTTATGTACGTAAGTAAAGACCTTAGTAAAATAGTCTGAAAAATCTTAACATTTTGACTTATATCATCATTTTGTGCAAGGTTAATTGCTATATAGTAAACAAGATTATGCTATAATTAATTCTGTTACTATTTCTTTTGGGCGGACACTGGAGTTTTGAGAGAGTTTCAAGAAACAGATTATACAGTATTTTCCAATAAAAGAAGATGAAACTTACGGAAATTCTATAAAATACATAATATTAATATTGAAAACTGATATAGTTGAATTGAAACTGTACACACATGTTGCATTGCGTTACAATATGACCTTGATTAATTTAGTAATTAAAAAAACAATTCGCCTGACGCGACTCCATTAGCTAAACTAAATGAAATGAAAATCTGGTTTTGTAAAACATGTAACTAATTGTTTTTATTTAAGAGATATTTTCAATTACTAACCAAGTTCAATCTATTTCATATAATAAACGATCAAAATAAATTACATTTTGTTTTAACAAATAATTCAATACTATACTACCATTATAACTAATATTTGAGCAATGTTTCTGATCGAGTTAAAACATTCTTAGCTTAGTTAAAAGATTATATAAATAAATATAAATGTAATTCTGTGACTGATGCTTGGAATCAAATTTAAATATTTGTTCCTATTTGATTTGAACCATGGGAGGGTATGTTAAAGATTTAGCACTCTCTTCTAAAGGCTTCTGAACGTTTTTTAATGTTTATAACATGAATTCAAGATTTTCGGGTAGTAGTAAGGTATTTATTTACGGAGTTAAATTTACATTCTTAATAGGAACAAAATGTTCTAAAACAATCTTTGAAAAAAGACCTCAAAACTGTCCAACCTCAAGAAAAATTAATGTAAAATATGTAATGAAATCCTCAAGTACGTTGAACCCTTTCAGTTGAATCCATCAAAACCAGAAACTAATTATAGAGAAAGAATTTTCATAAAGTCTGGTACTTTGATAAATGAAGAAATTAAGTAAATTTAAACTCCATATAAGAGAGTATCGTAAACCTGTGTCATTGAAAAAAAAAAAAATCATTTTGTTACAAACGGAAATAACAAGTTTTCATTAAATTGGTTGGATTAATATTTGTTATACCTTTATTATAACGGTTTAACCGGTTTATTACTTTATATAATATTAACTTTCATTAAGTGAACTTTTCATTTCCAAACCTAACAAACTACATTTTGATTTTCAATATGTTTGACATTTTCTCCATACATCTGATTTATAAATAATTATCTGCTAGTACTACATACATTTATGTTATTTGATTTTAATATGCAACAATAAACAAACTGTCTTCAAAATGAGTTTTCACATACAGGTTACGTTGAGGCTAATTTTGAAAATAATATTTATACTAATTATTTTCACAGATTAAAAGGTGGAAAATTTCACTATCAGTTATATAGGTATTTATGTAATATACCGAAATGTTTGCTATTAGTAATATTTTAAATAATATGTTTGCCAGTTAATCTTTTTTGACTTTTTCGACGAAATAAATTAAATCAAATCCATAAATAGGTGTTTTTAAATTATCATTAAATTTATTGTATAGTAGTTTTCAAAGAATATTAATGACACTTTATTTACACAAAATAAAATAAACCATAACATAGTTTTATTTATTGTTTATTCGGTTAATGATTTTTAAAATAATAAAATAAAATAATGAGAGATAAAATAATTATGTCTTTTGTATTTTTAATTAAAATACTAAGGAAATTCCATGCATAAAATATCTATGTAAAAACTACATTCTTACAAAAGAATTATATTAGTAATTCGTTACATGCCGGATAAGTAGTTATGTGAGCCCTGGCATTACAAAGTGGTTTGTAATACGATCTTATAATATTACTCAGAAACCAAAGTAAACAAGTTACCTCAGTTTGTAAATGCTAAAGCCACACATGTGTATGTGGCATTAAACATTCATAAAGGGCCAACACAGATGTTATCCTCCTTTGTGTAGTACAAATTGAAAATGTCAAAATTGTGATTTTTTGTTTCAGAGGGATATGCTTTAAGCATTTTACAACATTATTTTTCAAATGAAGTAAAATATATTTTATCCCCTACTCTTATATTTTTATCTAAACACGTAACACACGAAATATGAAAATAACAAGATCCAAAATATACATATATTATAAATACATTTTAAAATGTATATATTAATAAAAGTTTATACAAAACTTTTCGACATGTTCTATTTTGTCTTATTATTGCGTTATTCCGTACCTTTGATTATTATATTTTAATATTACACTATCAGCATTGGTGATTGTTAACTTTTAATTTGTTATAAGCTATTCTTTCCTTGTTTAATATATACATAAGTGCTTTGTATTCTCTGACACTGTAAACAGTACAATTAATAATATATTGCTTTAATCTTTGACAGAACAAAGTTCTTTTCTGGTCTGCTATAAATTAAAAAAGATAAATGGAAAGATTAAGTTTATGTACACTTTTCACTAATTTCCTACAGTATAAAATATCTTCATAGCAACTAAATTACAGAAGATACGAAATTAAGTATACCACCGAAATAAATATTTTATAAAACACAGAAAGTGGTAAATACTAAAAAAAATACTCATATAAACGGATAAAAAATGTGGATAAACGGAATTGAAATCTGATCCCTTACATCGTTCCCTCCACCCACTCAGATCTAAATTACCTCGCTAATTATTCCATTAACCAGTGACGTTGGCTAAACGCATTTCACTAATTTTACAGTATATATGCAAAGGTACACCACTTTAATTCTGTTTGTTGAGCATTACTTTAATTGTTTGTTTGGAATTGTGTTTTATTTTTCAATTGTTTTGCTTTACAATAATAGTGTGGAAAGACTTAAATTACTGAAGGAAGTCTGCTATTCCTAATCAATATCGATTCAAACAAAAATTCTGCGTAGTTAAATGCTTTAAATTTTAAAAGGAAATTAAAAGATTTAGTCCATTCAGAATTCTTCTATTAAAACGATGAAATGAAATTAAGTGGTTAACAAACACGTACGGTGATAGTTAGAAAGGGTTTCAGTTTGTAGATAAATGAACTATCACTAGGTTGCATTATTATTTTCAACTAGATGTCACAAGTGAATGTCACATAACACAAATGTATCACACTATAATAATAAAATACACAAATATATAGTAGTTGTAAATATATGGTATAAAATATATTATAAGTTAATGGCACAGATATTTTTATTACATGATATATCTAGTTTTTTAATTAGCATAATACGTGTTGGTAGAAATATAGTACAAGGAAACGACACACAAGACAAATTTATCACAATCCAAGCAAAAAATGCAGAAATATATTGTAATGTATTGTGTATTGTAATATATACTGTACAAATACAGTACAAGTGAACGACACAACAAAAATTTATCGCAATCTTAGCACAAAATCCACAAATATATTGCAATGTATTGTGTATCGTAATATACATTGTACAAATACAGTACAAGTGAACGAAACACAAATCAAATTTATCACAATATAAGCACAAAATGAACGAATGTATTGTGTCGTGTAACGTTCACTTGTACTGTATTTGTACCAACATGTATTATGCTAATTAAAAAACTAGATATCCCATATAATATAAATATTTGTGACGGTAATTCTGTTAGTTATTGAGGTCTGCTATTACAGGTGGCTTAAAATACATTACATTTACCTGGGAATACACTTGCACTCCACAATGGACCACAAAACAGCTGATGATTTGAGAAAAAAAGATTGTATGAGAAAATCTCCGTTGTTATGCAATAGAAGATGGCAATAGGCAGTAGCTTTTATTGCATTTGTTCACATTAAAGTATGATTGAATCCAAAATGAAGTTCACCAAGCTGTTGAGACTTATATTACATACATGTTAGTTATTACAATTAATCGAGTGTAATGCGCTCTCTATGTTAATTAATGTTCATATCTCATAATGACAACATTAACTTGTATAACTCTATTCATGCCAAAATCTAAATACATATCTGAGTTCGGCATGAATAGAGATGTACACCAAAGACACAAGGGGTTGTATGACGCAACCGGTCAGCTGTAGAAAGTAATCAATGCCGTTGTCTCGCTGTTAGGTAATACTTACCAAATATTGATGTCCCTCAAGACATTACAGTTACATTGCTATTACACTATGCCAATTACGATTAATATCAGTTCGACGTATTACACCAGATAATGTATCCAATGTATCGTTTGGTTTGAATTTTTTTGTACTTTCAAAAGTAAACAGCAATTAAAAAGAAATTTTAAGTGATAACACAGACCTCCTAAGAGGTGTTGTATTTTGTTTGCTAATAAATAAGGGTTCCTATTATATTGTTTGTCCCTTTGAGTGAAAAAGACTTCCTTTAATGTTTGAAAACTCAAACAATTATTAATATTACATTTAAGTGTATAGAAATAATTTACAACTGTATATTTAATACACTTATGTTGTGTATTTATTTTATTGACTGTCTTCCCCTCCTCGCGTGCTCGCTGACACCATTTAAAATCAATATGACAAAAGCAAGATTGCAAATTGGAGTGTATTACGATTTTAGCACATGTAATATGTAATAAGCTACTCTGTAATAGTATATCTCATTACAAGAGTGGAAAATGGGATTTTGCATGTTCGAGACCATATGTTTGAAGTGCGAGACTTGTCGAGCACTTCAATTGGTCGAGAACATGCAAAACATTTTCACTTGAGTTTTGAACGATATTTTTCACAACACTACTGAATTAAAAATTTTTTAATGATAACTTTTTATTTAATTAGGAACATTTTAGGAACAATTTATAAAATCAGCTCTAATATTTTAAAAAATGCACATTTAAATTAATTGTACAGTTATGATTGTTGGAAATAGAAATTCCTTTATTAGGAATTTTATTCAATACTATTCATTGTATCTTTCCTTTGATTTTTTAGGAAGAAGATCATGTATCACTTCTTCCGCTCTACTTTGTAACGACAAGGGCACAGACACTTCCATTTCAGTTGAAGAAACGATAACAAGAATGTTTTTAAAAGCTTTTGAAGGTTATTAAATTGTTGATAGTGGAACATTTTCGAACGTAAACAATGTTACTTTCGACTGTCAACAATAGACAGCTGTAGGAAATATGATGTTCCGCAGGTTGTAAACACATAACGAAAACAGCTGAACTCATAGTAGTGTAGTGAAAAAATATTTAATAAACCTATCTAGAAACTCTGGTGTAATTACATGTGGAGTAGTTTATCTAAACTGTGAAGATCACATTACTAAGGTGACCAACAATGTATCACACCAAATAATTTATAATGTTACAAGGTATATTTATTGAGACACACCTGCCCGCTTCACGTGGCAACTCCATAACTCATGTACATCCTAATTTTTGTTTCGTTTGTTTTGATTGTTCGATTACATTATTAAAACATACCCTACTTTGTCACGTTACCCCGGCCTATAAGATCTTTCGTTCGTATGTTGAATTGTTTAGATAATAAAGTCTCTGAATGTCACGTAAAGGGATAGCTCTCTAGGCGTTTTCTCCACATAAACTCACAAAGATATTGTGTAGGTTAGGTTAGGTTACAGGCAAGTCCTTTCATTACAAATGAAGCTAATAAGAACATGTTCAACATGTTGTAAATATATAAGTAGTTTAGGTAGTTATTGGCATAGAAAAAAAAGTTTGGGTTTGGCGGTCAGATAAAGGAATTTAACGGGATATATATTTTCTAACTCACTTTGCTCTTCGAGAAATAATATTTAAAAATCCTTTCCAAGTATGAATCTAGAGCCTATGAAGAATATTTCCCCAAGTTTCATGATCCAAAGGCTCATTGATAACCTGTACTAAGTCTGAATTTTAAATTTGGATTTGTGGGCTTATGCATTTTATTACATTATTCCTATATATGTAGATTTATGAAAACAACTCCAGAGCTACAACTTGTCTGGAGTTCAAATAGACATGATTTCCAACAGTCCTATGGTAAGTAATATAATATAATCAAGAGAATTAAACTTACACAGCACCTGTCTAATTTACACCTGAGTCTGGTTATCAGAAGTGTTACAGAGAAAAAAAGAAACATAGGTCAATTTCTTATGGACGAACTGAACGCCTCAGTGGTAGTTATAAAGTATATTACTAATGTACATCTTTATACATCTACAGTAATAACACTGCACAACAAAAAAATATTTTTTCAATGTTTCCTACACTAAATTAGTCAATTTCTACTAATTTTGGGGTGATAAAAACGAAAATAACAATGAAACATTTTTGTTTGCTCTGGTTTTTGAGATACACAGTACTTAATCTTAAAGAGTAGTTATACTATACGTGAAAAGTGAAAGTACATGAAACAATATTGTTATGTTTCTTTTAGAATATTGTAAGTACAAAATTGATAAAAAAAACATTATTCTTAGTGTTTTGACAAATAAAAGAAGTTTTTACCACCAAATTTCAATTAAGTCAATCCGATTCATTGTAAGATCGCTGTCGTTTAGCTTGTCTTTTATAACACACTTCTGGAGCATCCCTACACATAGACCAGCAGTAGTCTGCAAGCATTGCTTCATTCCAATGGCCCTGATATCTCTGTTCCATTAAGGCAATGTCTTGATGGAATCTTTCTCCATGTTCGTCACTCACAGCTCCACAGTTTTGTGGGAAGAAATTAAGATGAGAGTGAAGAAAATGAATTTTTAATGACATGTTGCATCCAAGTTGGTGGTAAGCTTGAAGAAGCTCTTTAACTAATGCTGTGAAGTTATCATCTCTTTTGTTACCTAAAAACCCATGTAAAACTCCCTTAAAGGCTTCCCAGGCTCTTTTTTCATTTCCTGTTAAAATCATGTCAAAAGCAGGATCATTTACGATTTCACGGATTTGAGGCCCAATAAAGATGCCTTCCTTGACTTTAGCATCACTTAACCTGTGAAACTTTGCTCTCAAGTACTTAAAAGCTTGTCCTTCCTGGTCCATGGCCTTGACAAAGTTCTTCATTAGTCCCAACTTAATATGTAATGGAGGAAGGAGAACATCCTTAGGATCTACAAGAGGCTCGGCAACTACATTTTTCTCATTAGGGTTTAGGTCTCGTGTAGGCCAGTTCACTTTTTTATAGTGAGATTTTCTATCCCGACTATCCCACATACACAAAAAACAACAGTACTTGGTAAACCCTAATTGCATTCCTAGGAGTATAGCAATGACTTTCAGATCACCACAGATTTGCCACTTGTGTTGTTCATATTTGATTGATTGGAGAAGTGTTTTCATATTTATATAAGTTTCCTTCATGTGAACTGCATGACCTATAGGAATAGAAGGTAGCTGATTTCCATTATGCAGAAGTACAGCTTTTAAGCTTAGTTTTGAAGAGTCTATAAACAGTCTCCATTCAGATGGAGTGTGATCCAAATTCAAGCAGTCCATCAAACCATTAACATCAGAACAAACTACGAGGTTTTCTTTTTTCTCAAAAAAAGGAAGCAAATCTTTTTGACGCTGTCTGTACTGAGATATTCTCACATCATGTTTTAGAAGATTCCACTGTTGTAGTCTTGACCCTAAAAGCTCAGCCTTTTCCTTAGACAAGCCAAGATCTCTTATAAGGTCACTCAACTCTGCTTGACCAATTCTGTGCGGGTCACTAGACCTATCTCTGACCTCAAAATCAGGGTCATAAGATGTAGAAGGATGGGTTGCTCCTTCTAAACAGTCTTCATCACCTTCCTCTGAAATTTCATAGTTTTGGGGTGGAGAAGGGACTGGCAAAGTGTCTGAGTGTGGTACAGGCCGAAGAGCAGATGGGAGATTAGGGTATTTAACCGTTCCTCTTTTCTTCATAGATAAACCTTGCTTAATGGCAGGAGTTAAGCAGAAATAACAGTCGTCTATATGATTGGTAGGCTCACGCCAAACCATAGGTACTGCAAAAGCCATTGCCCGGTTTTTATTTTTCAGCCACTCTCTCAATATGACGGAACAAGAATTGCAACATATATGAGGAGCCCATGATTTATCTTGGTCCCCAACTTTCACACCAAAATAATGTTCATAGGCAGTCTTAACGATAGGTGTCATTTTACGTTTCTGAGCCAAAAATGTTATTTCACCACATATATAGCAGAAGCTATCGACAGAATTTACACACTTTCGAGGCATTTCAGATCAGCACTTAAATTACTTTTAAAATCAACTTCACACAATAATTTCAATAGCAACAACGCGCGTACAACTGACAAAATCACATAGGTTATGTTTATTACTTATGAACAGCTGAAGAGAGAGAAATTATGTAAACAAACATGTGTACCAACTGTTGGTGATGAAATATTTCATTTGTTGAAAACTTCATATATATATAATATAATGATACTATATCTTGAAAACAAGAGCTAATATATAATGTTTATGGTCATTTTCGGTTTTAACACGTGGAAATACATTAAAATCAGCTAATTTCAACCCCGAAACAAAACCTTTGTTGTTCAGTGTAATTAGTACATTTATCCTTGAGGATTTGGAGGAATTGAGGGAATCTGACAAGGTGCTGGCCCTGCCATCGCATTGTAAACTGCAAAAATAACTACTCGACATACATTCAGCCCACTATTGGATGCGCCTTATGTTGGTTTCTTTTCTGTGGAAGTCCTGCCTGTTGGGCTCGAATAACAAAATGGCCCACGAAGATATTTAACTCATGTTGTGATCGGTAGTATCCTGAATGTTGAAACACTATAAAGTAAAATTAAGCTTGGTATTGAATAAATAATAAAAAAAACAAATAAATAAATAAAATAATAAAACACTATAAAATGTTTGTATACATAATATTTAAAATTAATTAAAATCCTGTGGACTCATAACTCAAGTAATAATGTTGGTATTAATGGTTTTCTTGTTAACTCGTATTTATTATAATCAAGTTGGTATCCCTGTTGATAAAACAATATTATTGGCCACTATTAAGTTCCCCTCAGCTAAGAATTGTTTAACTTCCGGCCATCATACTGACTCAGAATTAGTTATTTTCGTGACCTACAAACAGCGAAGCAAAAACACTTGATTTATTGTGGCTTTCAAAGGTTAAACTCCTTAACTAGAATTGTTATGGTTGCATTGTTTGTTGACGGTGTATTTTTAATTTTCTTTTATTTGTAACAAATCATCATTATTGATGATCATTTAATAATATATTATTGCATTTTAATAATTTATTAAATAGTAGGATATATATTTTAATTTATTATTTCAGTCTTTTAGTTACAGTAATTTTTATTGAATATACAGTGAAGTATAAAAAATATAGTTTCCAATTATCTTGTTGGCTGTTTTGTCAATATTAAAAAAAAATCTTTTTTAGTTCCCTAGTAATTTTTGTTATTATTGATTGTTATGTATTTGACATAATGTTTATAAGTGATAAGGGGCTTCCATTTAACCCCTTTTAGTTATCGAACATTGACAAGTTGCTAAGTAGTCCTATAATTTACATGTTTTTGCCATAAAAACATTCTCTACTCTTCATTTATACATTTTTATCGTAGTTACACAACATACCATGCATTATTCAAACTCAAATAACAAATGAAAATATTGAATACAATATGAATACGTTACGAATAAATATTTTGTTACCCATGAATGCATTTATTTACACCCTTAATGGATTTATAAGGTGTTAAAGATTTTATAGTAGAACTAAAAAAAAACTAATACCACATAAAACAGTAAGCAATAAAAAAATAATAATAAACAAAAATAATAAATTACGTAATAGGACTTCAAATGATTCATCCCAACATAAAATTGAATACATTTACATGTAAATTAAACTTTAAAGATTTGTTAACCGTTATTTGCCTACTGCCTGTGAAGTTAGTCCTGATTACAAGGTGATTACATGCGGGTGACGTGCAGATGTAAATTAGGGATACGTGTTTTACCCTCATTGTGAAATTGAGTAACCAGGAGGTCATTCCCCCTCCCCAACCCCCATTTGAACTAGGTGAGATAGAAATCAATTGTTACATTTTGTGATGTAGTCGGTAACAACTATGGCACATATTACTTAAATATATGTGGTGAAACGTAAGTTATTTGTTTAATAGTTGTTTCACCAAGGGGGTTAATTTTAAATTTATTTGTTTTCAACGGGCAGTTTATTTATGAACAAAATAAGACAACTAAAAGGTTATTGAGATTACGTGTATGGTTGTTCTTGGGATATAATCAATATATATATATTTCCAATCGATTTCCAGAATATATTGTGATTCAGTCATTTATAAAAACACATTCCTAATTCAGCATATTTGTTTATTAAATTGCAAAATTTTTTTACTATTTATTAAAACAATCGATGTGAAATATATAAGCAATATATAAGTAAATATTCATATTTTATTCATAGTGAAATTCAACGTTAGCAATATGTAGCTTGAGAAGATAAAATATTCCTATGGGGAAGTAAAACGAGCTAAAATAGAATTCTTAAATAGTGAATTAAGGGCTACGAAGCACTCTCTTTCTCTTCTCTCCTCTGCACCGTTGTGACCAGGTTCCTTAAACTTAACAAGCAGGCAGTTTGTGTGCCAGGATGCGATCACTGTTCTGGTCACCCATCCAAGGAACAGCCACGCTCAATGTAGCTTGAAACGGACTTTTATATCAAAAATTGTAAGATACAGCAAGTGTGCTAGTACAATCTATAAAGCTTTATATTACTAGCTAGTTTTTTTTTTTTTCAAATAACCTGTTTCCATATTTAATGATTTACGACACAACTACTGAAAATAAACAAATCAATTGAAAAGAACTTTTCAAATATAATACAAAATATAATTGTATAACAGATTTACTTTTCGAAAACTTTGAGCTTACATAATTTGTATATTTTATGTGGGTTATTTAAATGGTGACTGTTTGCTTTGTGAGGTTTATCAATCTTTAAAAAGTATATTTCTTGTTCGTAACATAAACATTATGGAAATTAAGTACAAAAATATAATATTGTAGAACTTAAAATAAAATAATTCCACGATTAAAATAGTAAAATCTGAACCCTTAAGATTAATTAATATTGCATTTATGTATCTTTAATTTTTCCTCTATAAATGTGGCTGACACTATTATATAGTAGGATACGTAGGTGTTATCAACCCGTATAAATTATTAAGTTAGTTATATAACTCTAAACTTTTCATATTTGAGTTATATACTTCCTTATTCATGTTACAGCATAGTGTATTTTGAGATAGTTGCACGATCTTATGACCCCAAGGGGAAATGAAAACATGTGAGCGTCACACAAATCTAATTTATCAAACTATAAATTTAAAGTGTATAAAAATTATTGTGGTTTTATACTAAACCATATTTATAACACTTTCACAGGAGAAAATCTCAAAAGTAAATCCTACACTATTTTGAATAGCATTTTAAAGACAACCTTTGTTTCGAATAATTTTTAAGAAACAAATATGAATGGAAAACACGACATTTAACAACTTATGTTATCTATATTGTTTCAACTAAACAACGAAATACTTTCAAGATTAAGGAAATGTAAACGGTAAAATCGGTGACATGATTACGTGAAGATTGCATAATGGGTGCTACCGAAGTTCCATACTAAACGTTACTTCAGAAAAGTGGCAAGTGATAAAACTTTAAACATCGTGCTATCTCAAGACTTAACACTGTTTAACAACCAGCCAGTAGTCCCATTAGGTCGAAGTAAAATTTTCACTGACAAAACTAATAGAAATATCAAAGTTCAATTTTATTGTTTGTTAAGTATATAGAACTCTTACAAATTTTGCACTTCCTTCCATACTTTAAAAATAACCATAAATGAAAATTAGCATATTATTATGTTTTGTGGTTTGAACAATTGGGAACAATATATTATTATTAAAATTAATGTTATTAACATGTTTATTTTAATGGTTCTTAACTAATTAACAGCTAATTTATATTAATTCTATTAGTTAGTTTGTATTTAATACGGTGATTTCATTGCAAGATTCATAGTAAACGTAATTGGAAATTAACTATTTTGTCGTACCATGCAGTCGCATACGTAAGACTTTAATAGACCGAATATTATTTTAACGTTTTTTAAGTCATAAAAAGTATATTTATTTATTTTATTGAATTGACAAGTACAATATACATGTATCGCAATCGTCACTCTTTAAAAAAAATCTATATTTACACAATCATTCCACAATTTTCACATTCATACATACAAAAGTGTCACATTCATTTATTGCTCTTCCCTACATAAAGCTTGCAGCAGTTTCATTACCGTTGTCCGTCAGGCCAAATCATATTAGATTAGCACTACATGTAGGATTGACTTTAGCTATGAATATAAACTTTATTTGACTTATGTATTAAAAATGTATTAGTATGTGTAAAATCTCGGTAAATCAATATCGAACCACGCTTCCTGAATATCCCCCTCCCTTAGTATTCAGCCAGTCGTAAGCTTAAGAGATGATTCATAACAAATAGATGATTTTTAATATAATTAAGAATGCATATTTTAATATAATTAAGATTGCATGTTAACGATTTACTTAGACAGTCGAACTCATCAGAATCTATTTACAATAAAAAATATTATTTTAATTCTAAACTGTTTATAGAATATTAATTTGGGATTTATAAATAAAACAGGTTGTAAACATTAAAAATATATCATGGATACTTTAATTGCTTGTAATTGATGATTTATTTTATTTTAATAAAATTGTCTATAAATCGAAATTATATTACGTAGCTGGCACATAAACAAGTCTATAATATAATCCACACTGAATCTAAACTTGTTTTATATGAGGTAAATGCCCTTAAACCCATTTAATATAGGATTTATAGGCCTTAGATTGTATCTAGACTTGAACAATTCACAATTTCATAGCATTCCTTAACACCACGTACACATATGGTATTTAGTTTTTAGCTTGTTAAAAAAATAAATACACTATTTGAATATAAATACAAACATTGGTAACTATATACAACATGAGCCTTGTCAATTGTTTGCCTAAAATATAGCTAAAAATCAAGAATGTGATAGTTTTTTTCAGCAGAAAGCCGGAAGAATTACGAAAATGAGGAAAAACTCAAAAATATAATTTTCTTTAAATATAACTATGTTGAAAAATTGCAACTCAAATTATGAGGAATTTCCCCCTGAAATCGAAAATCAAAAGGGTTTTACAATCGAACCATTATTTTGTTAGCACCGGAAATATGCCGATTTAAGTAAAGTTACTTTCTATTAGGATAGGGCCTACATTAGGTATAGATAGGTTAGGTTATGATAGGTATGATAAGGTTATGTAACGTGGATTATGTAAGGTTTGTTTAGGTTGCGTAAACCTTTGAAGGGATTTAACAAACTATGCTACAAACCAATTAATAATAACTAATTCTAACATAACCTATCTAAACCTAACCAAACCTAACATAACCTAACCAAATCTAACATGACATAAGAACCATAACAAACCTAATTTAACCTATTCAAACCCAACATAGCCCACGTTACAATATTCAAGAAAAAGAATATTTTTCCTAATTTCCTTATTATCGTAATGTTTCCAGCTTTTCCGCTGAAAAAAAATCTATTCTCGTTCCTTAGCTATGTATCTCCTAAGTAAAAAAAATAAATTCCAGGCAAAAAAATCGAAAACGCCCATTTAGTATAAATTACCGGTACCCAAAGTTGTTACAGTTTCTCTTGTTTTTATTCAAGTTCAATGTTTGAATTCCTCATATATCCAGGGTAGTTTATTTATTATTTTTATTACTATGGAAAAATGTATTTAAAATTGTTGTAGGTAACATTTATCCAACTAAACTGTAACATAGCAGGTATACAAAGCAGACGGATTAAGGTAAACTGACGTTGAAGCAACTCTGAGGCGTCGTTAATAATTTACAGCCTGCCAACTTGGCTTTTACACTACTCCGTTCAACACCTCACAGGACTACGCCAGATTCAATATTATGGATGGTCAAGTTTGAACATAAACTTCACAGTGTCCACTGGACGTAAAACTATTACATTAATATAAATAATTGTCCTATTTATGTCTATGTTAACCTATCTAAGTTAAAAATATTTATTCTCTTTTAATTTATTTCATAAATCGTGATAAGTGCCATTATTGTACACCTTTAGATTGTTTGGTGATGTTCATGTATGCTATGTTACAGTAATTTCCAGTCAAGGAGTATTAGACATTTTTGTAAGTAAAAAATATAATTGTTATTAATTTAGTCAAGTAAATTGTTCTCAATATGGAGTAGAGTTAAAAACATCTGACAAGACTTGTTATCTTTTGATAATGTAAATAACCTGAATGTGCAACTTTTTTACGTAGGGAAAATACAGTAAGTCTTTCGCACTGAATGTGCCACTCAACCCTAAGAATAATCTTCACTAAAACATCCACAGGCTGCGGTGATCAAAGACGGAACCTTTTGGATGACTTAATGCCTGGCTGCGTGTCTTGCGCTCTTATGAGGTCACCTTTTTACTTCATATTAGATACCTAGGGGTGAGTCAGACATCCTTCCTCACTTTTAGCACGTAGTAATGTGTGGGTGTATGCCACAACAGTTCTCCATGTTTCTTTGTTTTGCAGCATCGTCTGCCGTAACAGCACCTATCAGCGAAGCGCTCAGACACGAAAAACGAATGATTAACATCATCCTTGTCCTCCGGGAAGTACTTGCATTGATTTGACCTGACCCTCCCCATTCGGTGCAGTTACTTACTTCCTGAAGTATCTGTGACCAGTGAGTAGCTTGTACAGGTAGAAATCAATGTCTCCATGGCCTCGGCCGATCCAGGCCTTGAGATCGCCGATGAGACGATACGTCCACCGCCCATCAGTGCTCTCATGCCACCTGACCTACCAAGCTCACAAGAGTATTATTCTGGCTCTTCTCAGCCTCACTCGAGCCTGGTGAAAGATGGCCAGCCTTTCAAAGGCAAGTAAACGAAGGGGAATGATTCCTGCTACAATCATCACTTCCGAACTGGCAACATTATGTTAGGTGCAGGCGATCCTTAACGCTGCTCTTCGTTGCACTGACTGCACGCGTGTAATATACCTCCATATTTTCATCGCACCCCCGTAGACTTCCGTTCCGTACAGAAGAGTGGCAATAAAGGTGGACATGAGGAGTTTTACGCGTATTTTGCCTGACCTAGGGCCACCAATATTCCCTATTAATCTGCTTGGTAATGTGACCACCTTTTTTTGCTGCCTTTTCACACACTGCTTCAATGTATTCCTAGAAACGGAGACGACAGTCGAGCATCACACACAGAGACGGAGACGACAGTCGAGTATCACACCCAGAGACGGAGACGACAGTTGAGCATCACAGCCAGAGACGGAGACGACAGTCGAGCATCACACACAGAGACGGAAACAACAGTCGAGCAACACACCCAGGTACACTAAAATAGAGGAGCCCTAACTTCAGAGTTTATTAATTTTAATGTTTTTATAATAAATTTTCCATAAAATTTTCTCATTGGGGTTTTAAACCTCCAATGGCAGATTTTAAAATGTATGTTTTTACAATAAGAACAACTATTTACAGTATATAAACTTTAACGATCAATGTAATCTATGATATATAAAGGTTCATATGACGTTTCATAAAATTACCTTTTAAAAAGTTCTCTAACTATATTTTTTTTAAATTATCGTTAAAAATATAACTAGTACAGCAGTGTATTATAATTGCTTTCTCAGTAGCCAGCTAACAGTGTTAAGGTCTGACAGGTTTAGGTAAACCTTCCCAACGTCACCCTGCCGAGAATTTTAAGGGGTTTCGATCGAAAATTATTTTTGAAAATTTTTTGAATACAATTGTTACTATCCATGTAAGTAATAAATGAGTAACGGGAAATATTCTAAAAAAATTCTTTACGGAGATATGGCTGCCTAAAGTGACTAATTTAGTCACTCAGCCTCCAAGGTGGTAAGTAATGGTGGACAAAAGGTAATAATCAACTTAGTATTAAAAAATTTATTGTTTTAAAGGGTTACAAATTATTTTTCTATAAATGATATTTGTTCAAATTTTTAGTTGACATTTTACAGTCATCTTTGGATACAGTGGTAGATTAATTATATATAAATGTGGGAGTTATGCCCATATGTCAAATTTGCGGGGTGGGGCAGTCGTGGACTATGAGGGGACTGCTAGTTCGTTAGTGAGTCAGAATCTTTACTATTCTTAGCGGCAGTTGCAATAAAATCTAGAACAAATGTGCTAAACTGGGCTCCCGGACGAACACCTTTAACTACCGCATTCGAAAATTAGACTGGTCGACTTACTGAATTTTTATACTTACTGATATTTATACTATGAGTTGGCCTTAAATCTTTACAATATGCACGTACAATTACAAATGTATATTTCAAATTAATTTGGAGAAACACATACTTATATACTTCTATAAAACCTGTTACCTTAAGTAGACAACTAAATGTATATACCAATAATTTTTAAGGAAAACGGAATTTGTTATTTTTAAGTTATTTTTACTTCAACAGTGAATGGAAGAAGCCATTATATATTTCTGAACACGCAAAGTAATTTTTGATTTACAAAATTAAAAGTAAATAAAATTAATGTAAAATAATTTATATATTAGTGTTTTAAATGATCAGAAATAAAAATTAAATTGCTTTTCCATTTAAAGCGTATTATAAAGACACGTTGAATGTAAAAAAATGTGTCAAATTAATTATAACACATAATCATTGTATAAAATTATATGAAAATAACAGTTATGTTAGATAAAAGTTAGAATATAGTTATGGATATATTTATAAGTTAAATCGGAGATTAAGCTATTTATTACATTGGGATCTGCCGGAACTCAAAGTTACTCCAGCTTGTAATTAGAGACTCAGAGCTGTGCTAATTTCCTGGGGGAACTTATCTCTCTCTTAGCCAGTTGTACTGTAAAGTGTGAAATACTCAGATTAGCTTCCGTTAAAAAAAAAAAAAAGAAACACAGTAATACACCTATTAAACGTTTCATTTACTGGTATTTTACCAGACTTATTTATGCTAATATATTTAATAAAAATTTTAATGTTTTTCAAAAGTAGAATATGTACTATAGCAAAATCCAAGGAGAAACCGATTTAAGATAGACCAAAACCCCTGAAGACACAAAATCTCAAAATATTATCCCTGAAATTTAATTAGTGTACCCTAAAGGTAGAATTTAATACTTTTTATTTACTGCAAATATTGATATTTGAAATGATGAACAATTATGCAGCGAATCATTCTAGGATGGACTCTTAAATTGCGAGGATTTTGGGTCATTGATAATATTTTTGGGAGCAGTTAGTTATGAGTAGTTCAATTTGTCAGCACCAGTGGCGCAGTGCTGTAACCCTGCTACTTGGGGACACAGAGTTGAGGAGATTGTAGGTGGTAGGTTCTATGCTCAGTACTCTTAAACCGACAAGGCTTTCGCTCAATGGTTGCTGTCGACATGAACACTACTAGAGAAAACTAGGGTGTTAATGATGGTTGAAAATCAAGATCCAGATATTGTGAAGGGAAGAGTATTGAGTGTCAGGCTGGTCAGTTACACGTAAAGCTCTCAGTCTCTTAGTTGCCCTGCCTATTGGGCTATTAATAAATAGCTCTTTCTGAGGAACAGTTGACCTTATTTAGTAACAATGAGTACACTCGTTCATCTACACTCATCACGCTCATTCGTCCCTCATATTCGCCCATATCTCGACGAACGTCACCTTTCTAATGAATAGTAATACATGAATAATGAATAATAACAACCACAAACTAAAGCATTGTGGCTAAATATATAGGCCCTTCGTATAATTAAAATAAATATCAAAATCAAAATTATCTAAAACCAAACAATTATATTCACAAATATGTTTTTAATGATGGACTAAAAAATTGATGTGTACAACATACCAGTTATTAGGGCAATCTCAATCTTATTACACTGTAATATACTATAAGTATAGTTGTGTAGGTTTGTACAACATTTAATGGTGAATGGTTAAATATAATTTGGCAGGAATAATTGGTTTATTTAATAGCTCATTATGGAATTTCAGTATTATGTATTACGTTGTTTTTCAGATATTTTTATTTGTTGTAAAAATAACAAACAGACCCACAGACAGAAAACCGATCAATATAGTATACATGTTATGATGTATTATGCTTGTTTGGACTTGACAAACAATTCCATACAGAAAGGATCAGTCGAAGCAGTATAACATCTATATTACTTATACAATTAAAATATAGTGCGTACACTAACCCAAAACGCCTTGGTTTAATATACCAACGTCATACATATAATCACCACCTTTGTTTGAGTGCCTAGCTGTTCTTAAAAGGCACATTTATCCCTTAATTGTATGTACTAGTTTTTTATTACCTAATTAAATCCTCCCAACTTTTAGTGAAACAATAATGCAGCTCCTGCTTTCCGTACCCTATATGTTTTGTTTTAATATTAGTTATATGAACATTATATGTCTTCTGAAACATAAAATAATATAGTAGAGTAATAAAAAGTTCGAAGAGAACTTTATGTACTGTTGCTAACCATTATGGACCATTAAATCTTCTTACGTGGGAGAATACTTCATAACCAACTAAATTAAAGATACTATAACTGCAGTGAAGTAAAAAACTCAAATATTAAACTGACCTGGTAGAAAGATTAAAAATACGCTCTCCGCATTCTGGAATATCTTTTAGTTCTACATTATTTTTGTTTTTTTAAATAGTTTATAAATACTTACAAATAGTCTGAAATTTGATAAACAAAAACAACTACTAACTCAGAGTGTAAATAGATTTTTTTGGTAAAAATAAATAAATAAAAAAACAAACAAACAAAAACATTCTAGTTGTGTTTATATACAACGTGTCTCTGAACTCTCTCAGGATATTTTTAGGTATTTACTGTGGTTCAAAAACAAGCCATAATATTATATTTAAAAATTTCAAATCACCTCTGGTTCCCGTAAAGCTGCCATTTTGTATTTTTTACAAATTATTTTTTATTTTTAGAACTATTTAACCTATAGAGTTCAAATTTTGTATACACAGTAATAAAATCTGAATGCACATTACTGAAATAAAAAATAAAAAAAAGTTATGCAATTATTTTCAAAATTGTGGCACTTTGAAATGTTTGATCCCTAACAACTTTACAATAAATATTACAATAAAGTTTTTTACAATTTCCACAAGTATATTGAATTATATTTTTCTTTTTTAAGAAAAATATTTTTTTATATATCACTTTTAAGAAGTCGTTTTTATTTTGAGAATACTTTTAAGTTTAAAGTTAAATCAAACAAACCGAAACTAAATAAAAAAAAAAATTTAAATAAGCTAACAAATTTTTATTTAATTACATAAATATTAAATTTATTTGTTCTTCAAACAAATTACTCTTTTTTATTCTTATTCGTAAAATATTTATGTTACTTTTTAGGCAATTTTTACATTACACTTTATTATACCGGGCTTAAGGTGAAAGTTTAGAAAAATAGTACATGAGACAAACATATGTCCTGATTATAATCAAGAACTAGTTAATGTAAGATTTTTATTAATATTTATTTCAATTAAAAGTTACCTTAACCCCCCCCCCCCTAACTTGTTTCACAAAATACCGTTAGTGGACAGAGTAACAGGTGGATGAGATATTGCTTATCAGCAAATTATGTAATCGTTAGGTAAATTACGTTTTATGTAACCCGTAATCCGATCAATGTTGCGGATAATGAATGGTGACGTCACATTACATGTAATCCGTCTCGATTAGAAAAAAACTTCACTTAAAAATACTTTCATTTTCAGAAGAACTTTACCGTTACTACATAAGCTAAGAGACTTTACTTCATTCATAGTGATATTTCATTATAATTGTCATAAACATCAACAAATCTGCTGCCTACAAAATAATGATGGATAAACGAAATGTTATAAACGATAAAATAACCAGTACTTTTGATACATTTTTCAAATACGAACCTATTTTCGTTATTTTGAAATTGTAATGATTATATTTTTATAACAAGGAACTCTTATCAACAAAATTAATGAAAATAAGTTAAAAATAATAAGTATATATTTGCTTTTCCCTAAATGTATGTTCAGGGTTGGTAAACTAATTTCAACATGATGGATTGTAAATCAGCATTTAATATTACGCTTAAAAATACATATAGAAAATCACTTAAATTCATTATTCATTATTCATCTCTAAGACGCCAATCGTAGAGATATGGGCGAATAACAGGAGTGAATGAGTGTAGATGCACGAGTGTATTCATTGTTACTATCTGAGTTCGACTTAGCTCAGAAAGGACTATTTATTAATAGCCCAATAGCCAGGGAAACTCTGGCACCCACAGCATTACGTGGAATCCGAACCATGTAGTGTTGGTCTGATTTTCAGCTAACTGACAAGTCTGACACTCAGTTCTCTTCCCTACACAACATCTGAACCTTTACTACCATTCAACACAGACACTCCAGACTTCTCTAGTAGTATCTACGTTGATGACAACCATTGAGCGGACGCCGTGTCGGTATTAAGAGAAACGAGCATGGAACCTATCGCCTACAATCTCCCTTACACTTTGTCCCCAAGTAGCTGGGCAACAGCACTGCGCCACCCAGTGCTTTAATAAATATATTAAATAAAGTACTTTCAAATATTTACTTAAAATAAATACTATGCAAAGAAAACAATGAATACCTCGTAGGACGAAACAATGTCTAATGTGTTTGTGACTTGAATGATTATTTATCATTATTAATTACAAGGTCTACATATTTCATGAAGAAAATTACATAGAATTAGTTACAAAAAGTTAAGTTACGTGCACTCGTCCGTAGATTTTGAGTTCAAGGTGGATTACCTAATTTTAGCATCACTTAAATTTAAATTAACATTTAACTCCTGTTGTAAGAACACCAATATAAAAAATAGTCTCCAAACAAAAATTGTATTTTAAAATCATAATGGATTAAGAATATTGGATTCATAAGGGTATATGTATCATTAGGATAACGTGTGTATCATTAAGATGTAGAGGAAAATGTTAATGACACAAGCAGCCTGTCCCACTAATGATGCCGCATGACTCTCTGTTGTTCGCAGAAACACACTGAACAACAGAAGCTTTGAAGCGCATTTAAAGCCAAACAAATGTGAAAAAAGATAATTATCATAAGAGTGAAGAAATGACTTTAACCACAGTTTATTTTTGGTTTAATTTTATATGTATATAACTGTGACGTACAAGAGGAATATCCTTTGATCTGGTCTGAATTTCTGAGATTGATTAGTTTTACTCTCAGAAATTCATACATGTATGAAATACATAACTTTCATTTTATTTACTTGATAGGTCAATATAAATAGTTTCCCAATAATACTAAAGAAATACTTAAATTACACCAATCATGCAAACAACCAGTCTACATTAATTTAGCAATGAAAAGTAATGAAAAATAGCAATAAGTGATGAAATACTATATACTGTGACGCGATCTCTAAAGAAATTGTAATTTAATAGAGATGGTTTCATTGTAATAACTTTCAGAGTTAATTGAATAACTCGAGTAATTCAATTCGAGTCATGTTTCCCCAAGTTGGTTGGAGACCCTTACATCACTAAAGAAAACAGAGGCAGGAATATTTTGTAATGTCGTTAGAGATTGTAGCCGAGTTATTGTAAACTATGTTTCTCGCGGAACAATCACGACTAGTTTGGAAAGTTTATCTTTTTTGTTGGAATTTTACTATATTAAATTTGATCCTTAATACTAAGACGTGAAATTGTTTGACTAATCAATAGCACATTTCTAAATTCGTCTATAAATACAGACCTTCTTTGGGTTTAGTTAAATACTAAAAAAAGTGATATTGGTTTATAATTATTCGTTTTAATCTTTATTAATAATCGCATACACGGTGTTAACCTTAGCTATATGTATTTTATACTCTCAACGAATAAATAAAATACATTTAAGTCTAACATCATTAGAAATCGGAAGTATATACCCTTTTCGCTAAATCTCATAAAATGAAAGTAATGCAAGATTTTTCACTTGACAGTTTTTGTAAACTCAGCAAACGGTCCTTGAGGAAGTCACTATACTATTCACATGTGATCTTATATATTTTCTGCAATAATTATTCAAATTTATTAATGATAACTCTGGTTTCACTTTAATCAACACGGATACTCGGTAAACTAGTTGGATAGCTAAGACCTTACTAAGTGGAGGGGAGTATAAGGGCGTGCCGGTGGCCGAGTGGTCTAATGCGTCAGAACTTCGAGCTTGGGTTAGAGATAGCGCTTGTTCGAATCTGGCCTAGAATGGAAGACTTATCAATAATATTCACCTTCTACAGTACTAGTTCGCCCCCTTACTCTGTATGAATAAGTTTCTCGCTCAAATCAATGGTCTATGAGGCATGGACATAGTAAGGTTAAGAAGGAGATCGGACTCTCATTTAAAAAATGCCTTGATAATGGAACGTTTAGGGATTTTAGCTATGTAGGAGGCTAAACCTCTCGTACAGAACTACTTGGGTAAGAAACATACCCAACTGTAGAACAACTGTAGAACCAACAAAAGAAACTGATGTATTTAAGAAGCTGATTTAGGTTAAAAATTGAATAATTGAGCTAAACGTAAAGGTCACATGTAAAATATAAAGGTTACATAAAATAGTAAACAAAAATCTAATATATACTATGATCCATATTTAACTCCAGCTTAAGCTCATTAATGGAAATGTATTCATTTGAACTTTACGTGTTGGTTGAAAATACAAACAAATACATTTCTACACAATGCAAATTTAAAAGTCAAAATACAAAAAAATCTAGATGATGATTTATACTATTATTTATACTATTTATTTTAATATTTTATTTTATTTTAATAGTACATTATTATTTATACTATTAAAAAGTAGAAATAGAAAATTTAACTTTTTTATAAAATAAGTGGTACAAGTGTATACAAATAAAAAGTGTGTTATAATGTTGCCAAATAGATACAAAGCACATACAAAGTAGCAAGAAGGGGTTAAATACAGTAATAATTCAATTTCATATAATAGTAAAACATTTAGTAAAAACTCATAATTCATTGTGAATGAGATGATTCAGTAAAACTTTACACCTCTCTATATTATTGGTAATACTTATGTAAAACACTTATATATTGACAAATGGTTGTAAATAATGACAAGCATACTAAATATCTATAGCCATTACATACACTTCTCATTAGTAGTTTCATAAGTTGCTCTTTCTTTCCTTTCCAATAAACGTCATGATATAATCTCAACTTGTTTTACATAACAGCCATATAAAATAAAACAAGATATAGACGTAAAATATGAATAATAAACATACAAGAAATAAAAAAAAACAAATCGAACATAGAAATGGGACAAATCTAGAACACCAGCAGGCGTTCACGAACTTTAGTACCTTTAAGAATCACAAAGCGGCCTCGTGGAAGCTACATTATTTTACACATTTGCTATTTAAGACCGTGAGAAGTTAGAGTTAAGAAGCGAAAAGGGGCGTACTCGTTTTTAAGGAGTGAGCTCATGAGATATGGTTTATCGTTGGTTTCAGACAGGAGACAAGAAACAATTTTTTTCTTATTTGTTGTATAAGGAAGTAACATCCGATGAGAGCTAATAACATAAACAAGACTCCTAATAATGTTAATCAATAAATTAAAAAAATAGGTTGTAAAAACGACGAAAGCATTTGTAATAAATACAATATTTGTTTTGCCATGAAAAAGAGAAAGACTTTCACATCATATATTTATAGTGTATGACTTATGAACACAAAACATGTACATTCTTCCAAGAGAAAAGAACCTTATCATAAATAAATGAATCTGATAATAATTACATTTTTACATAATAATTAATTTTACACTTTGGTAAAGAATACTTGTCTTTATAGTTTAGTTATCAGAAGACCTCAACTGAATCTGCCTGGTGAGCTCAGATAACAAATCACCGACCAATATACTTTACAGAATCTATCAGGTATTGTATATTTTTGTTATAACGCTTAGTTTTGAAATCCTATCAATTAAAAAGTTGAACATACCTGAAATGTATGACGTAGATACATAAAACGAACCTCTACAAACATGGACAGTTAATTTGGTCCAATTTACTCATTTATTCAACGTGTTTTCCATTTTAGCTCGTTAATGTATTATAATCAAGCTGTCATCCTTTCCAGTAACGCGTGTTTACTTTAACGCCCTCAGGTAGTAATGTTTCACATTCCAGTCGGTGGAGTTAATTATTTCTTTACTAATAGACAGTGAAGGGAAAACGCTTGGATTTATTATGGCTTTCAAATGTTGAATTCCTTAGATATACAGTTACATTTTTACTGTTGGTTTATTACTTAGAACTATACATTTATAAGATTTAGTATTAGGAAATAAAAACATCCCACGAATTATTCATTAATTTTTTGTAAGTTTGTTTTTTTTACAACTCCACAACTTATATTTTTAATAATATCAAAAGCAATAACATTGCACTTTTTCCTAGTAAGTCCTTTATAAGTTATACTTTAAGTCATCATAAGCACTTGATAACTGCAACTAGTTACTAATGATTTAATTTAGTGATTATATACTTGAATGGGTTAGTATTGTCAATTGTAAAGTTCAGGATTAATTGGTGAATGTAAACAGTTTTGGTCAATAATCTGTCAGCCAGTTAATTATTGTTTTGTAGTTTTACATAACGCCTTTGCCAGCTTAGTTGTTCAGTAGCTAGAGCATAGGACTGTGGAAGGGAAAGTTTAGGGTTCGAATCCACAACTGAGCTAACTGTAGGTACTTGCATTTGCTGAAATCACACACATATATTTAAGACCTTATGAACTGACAAATGTAGTTCTTAAATTAATGCATGTAATAAGCAGAACTGCATTGCATTTAAAAATCAAATGTGGTACAAAACTATAAGAATTATTTATATAGCAAACAAAATAGCACATTGCATTAATAATTATATTAAAATATGAAAAACGAATATCGCATCTAGTCAGCTGGCTTGGATGTAAGAAAAATAAATGACCTGTAAGCCAGTAATAGGGTGGGTAGTGACCCTACCAACAATCTCAGCATATTTGCTTAGTAAGGGACCCACCTGTTACTATTGCCAGTGCGTAAAATATTGTGGGAATACTAACACGTATCTTTAAACAATTCTCAGATAATATTAGTGTTATATGACCCCGTCAAAAGTCAACAGTCAACAAGTCTCAAATAGTTATAATTTCTTAGATTTGATAGTAAATGTTTTTCCGGAAAGTAAGGTGATGTGGTTCATGAAAGTGAGTTAGTATTTGTTATGCGTTGGTAGACCTAGAACAGTCGTGATTATTTATAATCAATTGTATTTAGGTCCTGTGAAAGATTATTTTCATTCAACTCTTTCTTTTTCATTTTATATTTTATTATTTTGTTGACTTGTATTACCAAGTAATAGGCCTACAAATAAAATACTATAATTTGATATTTATGAACTAACAAGAAATTACAACATTTTTCTTTCAACATAAACCGATATTCTTTGTTTATATTTATTTTCTCTTATTGTGACAATTGTGATCATATTTGTAAAAGATGTTCAAACATTATGTTTAACACATTTAATAAAAGAGAAATTTCGGTTCATATTACGCTTCAGTTAATTATTGAATATTTCTAAAGTGTCCTGTAATTCCCATTTTACTGCCAGGACTCTACTATTCATGGACCAAGGGCTATTTTAACTGTCCCCCTATACACTATTCATCATTAAGACACCAATAGTAGATTTAGATGTATATGAGGGACGAATGAGTGTGATGAGTGCAGATGAACAAGTATAGTTACTATCTAAGGCAACTGTTCCTCAGAAAGAGCTATTCATTGATAGCCCAATAACCAGAGCAACTAAGGGACTGAGATTTTTACGTAGATTCTGAAACACGTATTACTGAAACACGTATTACTAAAACACCTTTTACTGAAACACGTATTACTGAAACACGTATTAATGAAACACGTATTACTGAAACACGTATTACTGATGAAACATATATTACTGGAACACGTATTACTGAAACACGTATTACTGATGAAACACGTATTACTGAAACACGTATTACTGATGAAACATGTATTACTGAAACACATATTACTGAAACACGTATTACTGATGAAACACGTATTACTGAAACACGTATTACTGAAACATGTATTCCTGAAACACGTATTACTGATGAAACATATATTACTGGAACACGTATTACTGAAACACGTATTACTGATGAAACACGTATTACTGAAACACGTATTACTGATGAAACATGTATTACTGAAACATGTATTACTGAAACACATATTACTGAAACACGTATTACTGATGAAACACGTATTACTGATGAAACACATATTACTGATGAAACACGTATTACTGAAACACGTATTACTGATGAAACACGTATTACTGAAACATGTATTACTGAAACACGTATTACTGAAACACATATTACTGAAACACGTATTACTGATGAAACATGTATTACTGAAACATGTATTACTGAAACACATATTACTGAAACACGTATTACTGATGAAACACGTATTACTGAAACACGTATTACTGATGAAACACGTATTACTGATGAAACACGTATTACTGATGAAACACGTATTACTGAAATGATTTTTAGCTTACTAACAACTTACTAACTGACACTCATTTATCTTCCCTACACAACATCTCAAACTTGTCTTCCACCCAACATGGACATCCAATACTTATCTAGTAGTGTCCACGTCGATGGCAACCGTTGAGTGAACACAATGTCGGAATTAAGTGGACTGAGCGAATAAAATACCACCCAGACTCACCTTAACACCTTTTACCCAAGTAGCTGGGTTACTGCTCTATGCCACTAGTGTCGATTACTATGTTTTTACAACCACAATCAAGTCTTAAATCTTTTACAGCTTATGTATACATGTTATAGTATGTTTAAAATATCCTTTTTACTGTATAAATTGTAATAAATTACACAATTAAAAACTATACAATTAGGTAAAGTAACTCCAATATAACTTAGAATACTTTCACGTTGAAATTAAACCATAAAGTGCTGTCAACAGTTCTTTGCCTACTGCCTGTGAAGTTAGTCCTGATTACAAGGTAATTACATGCGGGTGACGTGCAGATGTGAATTGGGGGTACGTGTTTTACCCTCGTTCTGAAATATAATAACCAGGAGGGAATTTCCCCCTTCACTCCTCCTGAATAACGAGCCACCCTCTTGGGAACGAAGTGTAGAATTTTGTGCTAAAAACACTATGGTTGGTAACAATTGCTAATATTAACTTCATCAATATATATAAAGTAATATATGTTATAGTTATTTATCTTTTATTCCTGCTCATTACAAAACAAATCATATATAATTTATTAATTTATGTAATGGTATGCCTTACATATACATGGCAGACCATTAAATAAGCCGTGTATACCTATCCATCAGCACCAAAAACACAAATTAATATAGAAGGCAAAAACAAAAATTTTATATTGCCAGCGTGGTGGCTCAGTGGTAAAGGATTCGGCCTACGAAGGGCAATGTCCAGGGATTGATCCCCACTGAGCCAAATTTCGGTACTTCATCCATTGAATAAAGTTTATGCATAGGCCTACACATCCATGTGAACTGGCGAGTGAAGTTAAAAAAAAACTAGTGTGAGAAATGAATTTATTTGTTATGCATTCAGTGTGTTGTAGGTTTTTTAGTAAAGAATCAAATCATAACAAACTAAGTTAGTATGTTCTCTATTCCACAAGGTACTATACCCAAACCAGAGAATATGATACATATCTACCCACCCACCTACCCTACTCACACAACCCATTGCATGTTTGTTGGTCCTTGACGTATTATTGCACAATTTATTAGATCGTCATAAACTTAAAGAAATTGCGTATTTTTCCAAGATAAGGTTTTAGGCATGGTTTTATTCGCATCCAACTTTAGGGATCTAAACGCCCCATTGTCATTTAAAGTTTAAATGGTAGTGATGTTTTAATTACTATTAGCTGATAAATAGTAGAAAATGAAACCTTTTAATAGTAAATTTATGCCTATAACAATAAAATATTTAATTTAGATGAAATATAAAAATGTCTGTAGGAAACATAGTTAAACACCTAGTAATAATACACAACTTTTAAAACTATATAAATGTTTAATGAAAAAAAGGCTTTTTGTTAACTGTGTTATCTCTCTCATAAAACAATCAGTACACAAAAATATAGATACAGAATTTGTTTAGTTATAGACAGTTTTGGCAATTTGAATGGCATTGTAAGCACACTAACATGTTTTCTGAGATTACCTACCTACATAGTATTTGTTTATTTAATTTATAAATCATTAAAAGTGATTTCAATGATTTTTCGCTAAATATTTAATTATCTAATATTTGCAACAATATCTCCCAGAACTGGTATTCCAAAGAATTTCTGTAATTTTATACTGGACTTCTTTTTATTAATATAAATTTAGTAGAGAATTTGGGTTCATAGTTTTTAAGTTTAATTATGCAATAGTTGTAAAATTAATCAGTATATAATTACGAAATATTATGTATTCTTTCCACCACATTTTATTATTAAGTGAGGCTTACGTAGTAAGTTGTATGTAGATTTGGAAATCAAACCATACCATTCATTATTTCAGATATGTGTAGTAGGTTAGTATGACATTTTTTATATTACTGGTAACATCCAAAATGTATTTGTAACATCCAAAATGTAGTAACCTTGCAATTGCACAATTCGTAATACACAGTGAAATGAATTCCGAATGTAAAACATAGTTAAAAAAATTGTCTTATAAGTATAAATCGTATGAGTTGTTTACTAATAATGTAATATGGTTGATGAATGACATTTGAATATCACCATTTATTTATTGATATTGTTGCTTCGTTGTTTTACAATATATATAGGCAAAATAGTTTTGTTGAATTCTAAGAAAGTGTCATATTAAATACTCACAATTATATTCGAGCTATTGTAATCAAAGCAATTTTTCTTGGCTAGTAAATAGCATTTAAATTAAATTGTATGATAAATTGTGTTAATTTTCTAACCAAATGTGAGAAAAAACCTTAGCAAAATCGTTAATTTATTATTAAAATCTTTATTTAATTAGGTAGTCAAATATTTAATAACTATTATCAGGGATTATAATAGTTCTTCATACACTCAATGTCTTACACATTGAGTGTATGAAGAAATACTCTTTTATCCTATTTTCAGATTTAAGGGACTAAATGGAGAAAACAGCCGACATTGTACATTTCAAATCATAGTTAATTCTAAAATTATAAATGATACTTAAAAAGAAAGTATAACTTTATACAACAAGTTTGATTGTGAAATATTATCTAATTACTATATATAAATATTTATATTTCTACTAATATAAATTCATAAATATTTTAAATTTTCTTCGATTTAGGCGTTAAATCCAAAATTAAATATTTACAATTGTAATAAAAGGACAGACTTAATTAAAAAAGTTTGTCGTATTATTGTCACCCTTAAATATAATATGAAAATATTTGTTATGCCTCGTTATAAATGATTTATTTTTTGTAATTATATACGTTAGTTTTTATTAATGGTCACTGTTTACCAAACATTTAATTTAAAATAAACAAAAATTTATTTTCATTAGTGTACGCAAGCTTTGATTTAGATTTAGGGCTATGCAATTAAGCAACTGAAAATTTATTTGAAGAGGAACTCTTACTTAGAAAAAAAATCCTCACTTCACATTTTTTATATGCTAGGAACACAACTACTTGCTAAGCGTCCAACATGCTATATTGTTATCGAACAAGACTCGATATGAATATTCCATCACAATAAACTTAACTTTTTAAAAGCCACCTTTTCTATAATGGAGTACAGTCATTCAGTTCTCTTCCAAATAAGTTAAAGAAAGAGTAAAACCTACTGAAGAATACAAGAAAAAAAATACAGTTAAAAGATATTCTTTTGCTCAAGTTTTATAAAGTCTCCCTATTGCTGACGGTTTCTCTGATTCTATGTTGAACCTAGTACAGCAGTATAAGACATATAATCAACAGATAATATGTAAACCAATTTTTGACGTAGTCAATACAACGATGTTTATTCAAATTGATTGCCGTCATTTGAAAATATGCATTGTTACTGAGACAGCTTAGACCTAATAAATCCTTTATTGATATCATTACAAACAAGCGTGTCCTGACTGAGAGAAAGATTCTTAATGGCCGTAAATACAAAAAGTGCATTGTTACTGACTGCTTAGACCTAATAAATCCTTTATTGATATCATTACAAACAAGTGCGCACTGAATAAGAGAAAGACCCTTGAGGGCCATAATTAAAAAAAATCTGCACTGTCACTGGGACTGCTTAGACCTAATAAATCCTTTATTGATATCATTACACACAAGTGCGCACTGAATAAGAGAAAGATCCTTGATGGCCATAATTAAAAAAAAAAAAAAAAAAAACTGCATTGTTACTTAGACAGCTTAGACCTAATAAATCCTTTATTGATATCATTACACACAAGCACGTCCTGACTGAGAGATGTAACCTTGATTGCCGTACTTACAAAAAGTGATTGTTACTGAGACATCTTAGACGTATTAAATACTTTATTAATATCATTACACACAAGCGCATCCTGGTACTGAGAGAAAGATTCTTGATGGCCGTAATTACAAAAAGTGCATTGTTACTGAGACAGCTTAGACCCAACAAATCCTTTATTGGTATCATTACAAACAAGCGCAATCTGACTGACAGAAAGACCCTTAATGGCCCTAATTACAAAAAGTGCATTGTTACTGAGATAACTTAGACCTAAACAATCCTTTATTGACATCATTACAAACAAGCGCAACCTGACTGGCAGAAAGACCTCGATGGCCGTAATTAAAAAAGTGCATTGTTAATGATATTGCTTATAACGAACACATCTGATGGACAGTCTGATTTCTTAAAAAAAAGTAAAAGAAAGTATAACAGTATAAAAAGTTCCATAGTATAAATTAGAAAATATTAAAAATTCTTAAAATATTAAACTACAAAATGATGTTACAGGTATTGTTATAATAATTGTATATATTGTAAATGTGATATAGTATTTTAGTTTTATAGTGTTGGCAGAGAATAATAATAACACTAAAAACTACATGTTTTAGAAAGGAGGTGTGTTTAGTGGGTGTATAAAAGAGGGCTTCCTGTGTCATATTATGGGTATAGTCTCACGATCATTTTTGTATAAGTCGTGTGTAATGTAGTAATTATTTGTTCATAAATTTATTTGCTTTCATTCGTAATTTATTGTAACTGAAATTTGCGTTCCATAATAAAAGGGAATATTAATGTTTCATACTTTTACGCATTCATACTTTTACGAATTCTTACTTTTACGCATTCATACTTTTACGCATTCATACTTTTACGCATTCATACTTTTCATGCTATTCAATTCACGCAGTAAAACGTATACGTTTTTAACGTAAAATGAGCTTTAAGTATTAGAGTACAGCAGAATAGGCCTAAAAATTTCAAAAATGTTGTTAAGAATAACTTTTGTTGCATTTTTGTAGATAATTTTCCATAGTTTTCTGTAAAAATACATTTCTCAACTCGTATAGATGAAGATTTTATCGACATCTTTTATAATGTACAGTCAACTTAAAGTTATTGAACGTGCAAGGTACATACTATAATTACGCGCAATATTTTATAATGGGTGCTACCTAAGTACCTTACTAAACTTTACTGCAAAAAAGTGGTTTAGGTGATAAAACTTGAAAAATTGCACTATCTTAAGACTGAACGTCTATTTAACGACCTGTCATTAATTCCATCTTGTTGAGGTATGGTTTTTTTACCTACAAAACTAGGAAAAATATTTCATTTTTATTATTTGTACATACGTGAATATGTTGTATATTGTACAATCATATTTATAAATAATCAATAATGGAAAATACGGTATTGAAAAACATTTTCACTATAGTAACTATTAACTACGTTTTATTTAACATTTCGTTCGGAGGTAATTTAAGAGCTATTAACTAATTAACTAATAATTATCTAATAAAATACCTACAAATAGAGAATAGAAACTTCGAACTAATAGCCACAATCGTTATGACGAAATATACACACATGTATAAATATAATGAATTTTATTTTATGTATTTTA
This sequence comes from Stictocephala bisonia, assembly GCA_035578905.1. Lineage (NCBI taxonomy): Eukaryota > Metazoa > Arthropoda > Insecta > Hemiptera > Membracidae > Stictocephala > Stictocephala bisonia. The sequence goes on along the minus strand of JAQJVL010000016.1, from coordinate 2,991,898 downwards.
ATGTATGCCAAACGCACGAGATAAGCTAAACCTTTTCCCCTAAGTATGATTTTCTTTATCAATTTAAATTTAATTTGACTTACAAATTTCAACAATTTACATAAATTGACACTAAAAGATGAACATCGAAGTCCAATTTCTGATAGTAATCTTTAATGTAATATTCTGTCAATTGTAGGTTGAAATGATTCATAACTCCCAACATATCTGACAAATAAAGATTCATATAATTTGTTGCGGACATTCAAAATTATATTTTATTGGACTATTTTTAGACATCATTCTCACCCAATAATTATTTACTTTGCTTAATTGTTTGTAAATAAAACTGTAAATAAGAGCCTGCCTTGCGTTGTATGTGTCCTGCCAGTTGTAAACACTTAAAATAAGTTATAAGGAATATACTTTCTTGTTAATAAGGAATAGGAATATCAGTAATAAGTAATAGGATTAGTAATTTACGCTCTTTGGATAAAAATGTTACCTAGCTAAACATTGTAATACTTGATATGTACAACGTGAATTAATGAACATTTTTACTGAATGAAAATCTGAAGATGTACGCCAGATTCACCCTTTAAAATCAATATAACTAGTCGTTAAAATTTTACATTCAATGACTTGATAAATTCACTAATTAATTACTGTCTTCAATTCTGTTGAGACGTATTTAGTTAAAAAAATGCAAATCACTGCTTAGATATAATTATGTAATTTGACCAGAGTCACCAGTAACTTTAATGTAAGTAAATTCACATTTAGCACATTCCACCCATTCAAGGTAATTAAGTACTTATATTTTACACTTTATAATAGTACTGACTAATTTTATTGCATACATCGTCATTGACTAACACAACTAAACTGTAACATAGCAGGTATAAAAAGTAAACGGATTAAGGTAAACTGACGTTGAAGCAACTCTGAGGCGTCGTTAATAATTTACAGCTTGCCAACTTGGCTTTTACACTACTCCGTTCAACACATCAGAAGACTAGGCTCTGGTTTATATCGGATTGAATATCGTGAGATTAATATATTTACTAACCCCTTGCGACCACAGGAGACAGATTGTATGAGTGACACGTTCTTGGCAGGACTCAGCTCTGGTTTGTATCAGATTGAATATCGTGGGATTAATATATTTACTAACCCCTTGCGGCCACAGGAGACAGATTGTATGAGTGACACGTTCTTGGCAGGACTCCGCTCTGGTTTGTATCAGATTGAATATCGTGTGATTAATATATTTACTAACCCCTTGCGGCCACAGGAGACAGATTGTATGAGTGACACGTTCTTGGCAGGACTCAGCTCTGGTTTGTATCAGATTGAATATCGTGGGATGAATATATTTAATAACCCCTTAAGGCCACAGGAGACAGATTGTATGAGTGACACGTTCTTGGCTGAACTCAGCTCTGGTTTGTATCAGATTGAATATCGTTGGATTAATATATTTACTAACCCCTTGCGGCCACAGGAGACAGATTGTATGAGTGACACGTTCTTGGCAGGACTCAGCTCTGGTTTGTATCAGATTGAATATCGTTGGATTAATATATTTACTAACTCCTTGCGGCCACAAAAGACAGATTGTATGAGTGACACGTTCTTGGCAGGACTCGGCTCTGGTTTGTATCAGGTTGAATATCGTGAAGTTGATATATTTACTAACCCTTTGCAGCCACAGGAGACAGATTGTATGAGTGACACGTTCTTGGCAGAACTCAGCTCTGTATTGTATCAGATTAAAAATCGTGAGATTAATATATTTACTAACCCCTTGCGGCCACAGGAGACAGATTGTATGAGTGACACGTTCTTGGCAGGACTCGGCTCTGTATTGTATCTGATTGAATATCGTGGGATTAATATATTTACTAACCCCTTAAGGCCACAGGAGAGAGATTGTATGAGTGACACGTTCTTGGCAGGAATCGGCTCTGGTTTGTATCTGATTGATTATCGTGTGATTAATATATTTAATAAACCCTTAAGGCCACAGGAGACAGATTGTAAGAGTGACACGTTCTTGGCAGGACTCGGCTCTGTATTGTATCTGATTGAATATCGTGAGATTAATATATTTACTAACCCCTTAAGGCCACAGGAGGCATATTGTAAGACTGACACGTTCTTGGCAGGACTCGGCTCTGTATTGTATCTGATTGAATATCGTGAGATTAATATATTTACTAACCCCTTAAGGCCACAGGAGACAGATTGTATGAGTGACACATCTTGCGGCCACAGGAGACAGATTGTATGAGTGACACGTTCTTGGCAGGACTCGGCTCAGTATTGTATCAGATTGAATATCGTGAGATTAATTTATTTACTAACCCCTTGCGGCTACAGGAGACAGATTGTATGAGTGACACGTTCTTGGCAGGACTCAGCTCTGGTTTGTATCAGATTGAATATCGTGAGTTTAATATATTTACTAACCCCTTAAGGCCACAGGAGACAGATTGTATGAGTGACACGTTCTTGGCAGGACTCAGCTCTGGTTTGTATCAGATTGAATATCGTGAGATTAATTTATTTACTAACCCCTTGCGGCTACAGGAGACAGATTGTATGAGTGACACATCTTGCGGCCACAGGAGACAGATTGTATGAGTGACACGTTCTTGGCAGGACTCGGCTCAGTATTGTATCAGATTGAATATCGTGAGATTAATTTATTTACTAACCCCTTGCGGCTACAGGAGACAGATTGTATGAGTGACACGTTCTTGGCAGGACTCAGCTCTGGTTTGTATCAGATTGAATATCGTGAGTTTAATATATTTACTAACCCCTTAAGGCCACAGGAGACAGATTGTATGAGTGACACGTTCTTGGCAGGACTCAGCTCTCGTTTGTATCAGATTGAATATCGTGAGATTAATATATTGACTAATCCCTTGCGGCCACAGGAAACAGATTGTATGAGTGACACGTTCTTGGCAGGACTCAGCTCTGGTTTGTATCAGATTGAATATCGTGAGATTAATATATTTACTAACCCCTTGCGGCCACAGGAGACAGATTGTAAGAGTGACACGTTCTTGGCTGAACTCGGCTCTGTATTGTATCAGATTGAATATCGAGAGATTAATATATTTACTAACCCCTTAAGGCCACAGGAGACGGATTGTATGAGTGACACGTTCTTGCCAGGACTCAGCTCTGGTTTGTATCAGATTGAATATCGTGAGATTAATATATTTACTAACCCCTTGCGGCCACAGGAGACAGATTGTATGAGTGACACGTTCTTGGCAGGACTCAGCTCTGTGTTGTATCAGCTTGAATATCGTGAGATTAATATATTTACTAACCCCTTAAGGCCACAGGAGATAGATTGTATGGGTGACACGTTCTTGGCTGAACTCGGCTCTGTATTGTATCAGATTGAATATCGTGGGATTAATATATTTACTAACCCCTTGCGGCCACAGGAGACAGATTGTATGAGTGACACGTTCTTGGCTGAACTCGGCTCTGTATTGTATCAGATTGAATATCGTGGGATTAATATATTTACTATCCCCTTGCGGCCACAAGAGACAGATTGTATGAGTGACACGTTCTTTGTTGAACTCGGCTCTGTATTGTATCAGATTGAATATCGTGAGATTAATATATTTACTAACCCCTTGTGGCCACAGGAGACAGATTGTATGAGTGACACGTTCTTGGCAGGACTCAGCTCTGGTTTGTATCAGATTGAATATCGTGAGATTAATATTTTTACTAACCCCTTCGGCCACAGGAGACAGATTGTATGAGTGACACGTTCTTGGCAGGACTCAGCTCTGGTTTGTATCAGATTGAATATCGTGAGATTAATATATTGACTAATCCCTTGCGGCCACAGGAAACAGATTGTATGAGTGACACGTTCTTGGCAGGACTCAGCTCTGGTTTGTATCAGATTGAATATCGTGAGATTAATATATTTACTAACCCCTTGCGGCCACAGGAGACAGATTGTAAGAGTGACACGTTCTTGGCTGAACTCGGCTATGTATTGTATCAGATTGAATATCGAGAGATTAATATATTTACTAACCCCTTAAGGCCACAGGAGACAGATTGTATGAGTGACACGTTCTTGCCAGGACTCAGCTCTGGTTTGTATCAGATTGAATATCGTGAGATTAATATATTTACTAACCCCTTGCGGCCACAGGAGACAGATTGTATGAGTGACACGTTCTTGGCAGGACTCAGCTCTGTGTTGTATCAGCTTGAATATCGTGAGATTAATATATTTACTAACCCCTTAAGGCCACAGGAGACAGATTGTATGAGTGACACGTTCTTGGCTGAACTCGGCTCTGTATTGTATCAGATTGAATATCGTAGGATTAATATATTTACTAACCCCTTGCGGCCACAGGAGACAGATTATATGAGTGACACGTTCTTGGCTGAACTCGGCTCTGTATTGTATCAGATTGAATATCGTGGGATTAATATATTTACTATCCCCTTGCGGCCACAAGAGACAGATTGTATGAGTGACACGTTCTTGGCTGAACTCGGCTCTGTATTTTATCAGATTGAATATCGTGGGATTAATATATTTACTAACCCCTTAAGGCCACAGGAGACAGATTGTATGAGTGACACATCTTGCGGCCACAGGAGACAGATTATATGAGTGACACGTTCTTGGCTGAACTCGGCTCTGTATTGTATCAGATTGAATATCGTGGGATTAATATATTTACTATCCCCTTGCGGCCACAAGAGACAGATTGTATGAGTGACACGTTCTTTGTTGAACTCGGCTCTGTATTGTATCAGATTGAATATCATGGGATTAATATATATACTAACCCCTTGTGGCCACAGGAGACAGATTGTATGAGTGACACGTTCTTGGCAGGACTCGGCTCTGGTTTGTATCAGATTGAATATCGTGGGATTAATATATTTACTAACCCCTTGTGGCCACAGGAGACAGATTGTATGAGTGACTCGTTCTTGGCAGGACTCGGCTCTGGTTTGTATCAGATTGAATATCGTGGGATTAATATATTTACTAACCCCTTGTGGCCACAGGAGACAGATTGTATGAGTGACACGTTCTTGGCAGGACTCGGCTCTGGATTGTATCAGATTGAATATCGTGGGATTAATATATTTACTAACCCCTTGCGGCCACAGGAGACAGATTGTATGAGTGACACGTTCTTGGCAGGACTCGGCTTTGGATTGTATCAGATTGAATATCGTGAGATTAATATATATACTAACCCCTTGTGGCCACAGGAGACAGATTGTATGAGTGACACGTTCTTGGCAGGACTCGGCTTTGAATTATATCAGATTGAATATCTTGGGATTAATATATTTACTAACCCCTTGCAGCCACAGGAGACAGATTGTATGAGTGACACGTTCTTAGCAGGACTCGGCTCTGGATTGTATCAGATTGAATATCGTGGGATTAATATATTTACTAACCCCTTGCGGCCACAGGAGACAGATTGTATGAGTGACACGTTCTTGGCAGGACTCGGCTCTGGATTGTATCAGATTGAATATCGTGAGATTAATATATTTACTAACCCCTTGCGGCCACAGGAGACAGATTGTATGAGTGACACGTTCTTGGACAGGACCCAAAGTAATGTTTTTATTTTACACTGTTGAATATTTGACGAATATTCAATGTTATGGATTTAGGAAATGTGACAATAATTTGACAATGAATGAAAGTACGTGAAATATTTATTAATGAACTTTATTACAATAGTTATATATAATATAATCTCTACATATTTTTAGCCTTCAAGGTAGCCTAACATTATTGCTTTTTCCGAATATGCATATAATTATTTTTTTATATTATTGGTTAATTGAGTGTTGGACCAGGTTTGTAGCTATATGTACGATTGTATTGTCAAAGTAAGCAGTCACAACAACGATGCGTTATCATTTCCCTCTTATCGAAATCTCAAGGTACTTGGATTGTGTGGCTGGCGCTCTCATTCATCAATTGTTTCTTAATGTTCAATATCACTCCATGTGTAAGGGTGAGTGGACGATTCAATACCTATGTACGTGTAAGGGTGGGTGAAGGGGTTGGTACCATTGTACATGTAAGAGTGGGTGGGTGGGTTAATACCATTGTACGTGTTAAAGGGATTGGGTGAGTCAGAACCACTGCACGTGTAAGGGTGGGCGGGTGAGTTAATACCATTGTACGTGTAAGGGTGTTTTGTTGAGTCAGAACCACTGCATGTGTAAGTGTGATTGGGTGGTTCAGAATCATTGCACAGGTAAGGGTTGGTTAATACCATGATACGTGTAAGGGTAATTGGGGGAGTCAGAACCATTGCATGTGTAAGGGTTATTGGGTAAGTCAGAACCATTACACGTGTAATCAATACCACTGTTTGTGTATGGGTGGGCGGGTGGGCACAGAATGGTAAGATTTCGTTAAGGTCTCAATGAATGTTTCTCAAGGGTCTATTTTGGGGCCTCTTCTCTTTGCGTTATATGTTAACGATTTCAACTCTTGTGTCCCTGAAGCTCGCATTACTCAATATCTCGATGATACTACAGTCATCGTTCAGGCAGAAAATTAAAACTCATTAAATCTTCAATTAAACTCTGTAATAAACAACATCAATTCTTGTAAGGGTTAGTACCATTGTACGTGTAAGGGTGATTGGGGGAGTCAGAACCATTGTACGTGTATGGTTGATTGGATGAGTCAGAACCATTACACGTGTAAGAGTGGGCGGGTGGGTTAGTACCATTGCACTTGTAAGGGTGATTGGGTGAGTCAGAACCATCGTACGCGTAAAGTTAAGCGGGTGGGTCAATACCACTGTACATGTTGGTATCATTTATGGTATCTTCATATATTTTTTAAAGATTTTTTGTCATATGTTCAAAACATGATTTTAATTATTTATACAGTTTTGAGTGAATTTCTATTTTGTTTGAAAACAGGTGATAGCATGGTTGTATGGTTACGGGCTTTTGTTGGCGCACAAAATGTCAATGTTTTTTATGACTTGTTCCTTCTTATCCATGGACGATTGTAAAATGCACATTAATCACTACTTTTAAATTTGTAACCTACTATTGTTTTCAAAATCTTATACGTATAAAAAATTTCCTCTTATTAAAACATATCTGCAAATTTGAAAAGCCTACAATAAATTATTGTTATCTAGTTGTTGTCCTATACTACTGAGCCGATGTATTCTCTATGTACACAATAATCTTCTTGAGATAACAAGAGAATGTTTTTTTTCCAACCTTTATATTGTTAGAACCCCCTAAATTCCTTTGTTGCCTTCTCCAAGTGCTACGAGCCTTCTTAATATTTATGTCCTCAATGACCCGGTTTCTTGCTCAATACGAAACGAATGGGCTGGGCGGTGTTGCAATCCATTCATATGTCAACAAGAAATCTTTTCTTTTCTATTTTATTTAATGATTATCGTTTCCAGTTTGATCAAAATTTTGGCACTTGCATTATAGATAATTACCGAACGTTTACATGCATAAATAGTAAACGGACCATATATGGAGGATAATTCCAAAACAACGTTGCCCATGCTGTTATGAGGTATTCTCAGTGGTATCAGTAAACAATTTTTCGTGGAAAGTATCATTTATTAATACCCCAAGTACCAAAATTAACTAAGGGACCTACATAATTAAGTGGAATCCAAACACTTGTAGTAATGGCAACGGTTCTCTTCCCTGGAGAAAATCCGGTCCCTGACTACTACCCAACATGGACACTCCAGATTTCTCTAGTAGGACCACGTCGATGAAAACTATTGAGCAGAAAGTTGCCAGTATTAAGAGAATACATACACTTCCAAACACTTTGTTCCCAAACACTTTGAGGTCATAATCAGACATGTTCATACTAGAAAGTGCTCACGCAAAACTTACATCTTATAATCATACATAACTTTCTATAACATTATATTTGCAGACTATTTCAATATGAATTAAAAAGTATAACATTATTTCTCCTAATATGACCAATAAATTAATAAATAAATTACTACCAATAAATAATTCTGAAACTTGATCAAGTTTGTAAACTAGTAAATCGTTTAAGTGTATGTATTTGTACTTTTGTAGCCAAAATTAAATCTTAAATCGGTTTTTTGGATGGTTATTTAATTTATAGAGACGTTAAACGTGAAATAATAGTTGAGTTCTTGATTTAAATGGAACACAGATCCACGATACAGTAAATATATCTGTATAAATATGCACTTTTTTATTTTAAGCTTTTTATAATAAATATATAGAATTTAAAAATATTATCCAAAATATGTAACATAACTTAATCTGGGAATCACTTAAAGATGAACTATGAGTAGTATACAACTGATAATTTTTTTACTATAAAACAAAACGCAGTTGGACTCTTACAAAGCTTTTTATAATCTCTGCAATCCGAGAAAGATATTTATTACATTAGGATCTGCCGGAACTCAAAGTTACTCTAGCTTGTAATTAGAGACTCAGAGCTGTGCTAATTTCCTGGGGCAAGTTGTCTCTCTCTTATCCGGTTGCAACAGTATAGTGTGAAATACTCAGATTAACTTCCGTTACACATTTTTTTTAATTCTTTCATTGAGAAGGTAATAGCAAACCAAATAACAATAATATTTAAAACTAATGATACATTTTAATGAATAAAATTAACAACTTTGAAAATAATTGATTAAAAGACCTATTAAATATATTTTTTATATTTCTAGCATGATAAATAAGGTGGCCTCCCGACTGACACTACGAAATTCACAACTGATGGTTTAAAGTATTATTTTCTTTGAAGCTACTTTACAAGGATTCCTAACTAAAAAAATCTATTTAAGTACAACATGCATTGTAGGCTCACACAAGTGCAAATATTTTTCAGTTTAGTACAAAACTCTTTTTTTTTGTTAAATTTAATAAGATAGTTTAAAATTCTTTTCTTCTAAGTAATTTATTGGGGAGTCCGACTCCCATAAGAACGCAATGTTAACTATATGTTGCATAACTTGAAAACTATTAAGATAGCTTACTGCTTTTGGTTTTATTTTGAAGATCATGTATTTTTATAGTGCCCTAGGAGAGGTTTTTAGTTTTTTCTTTTAATAACTAAATTATGAATTTTTAAAATTTTTGTGTTTAAAATTTTAATATATAAATATTTTTAAATCAAATTAGGATAATTATATCCCAAAGCCCTCTCCTACGGCACTAGTATTTTAGCCAAGGAATGTGTGTTAAAAATTTCATTAAGATATCTCAATCGGTGTAGGTTTTATGCAATATACAGTTTTAAAAGATTTAAGTTTCGGTAAACAGCAAAAAACAAAAAATATATGTAATAAATAAATTTTCTTACTTTTAATAATGTCCAGCACAGTAACTAGGATTGTCTGGATCATCTTCTGCCTCATACAAGTCCTCTAACGTCCTTTTGGCAACATTTCTGGACTGTATAATTTTTTTTTCCATATCGGAAACAGCTTTTTCAGCTTTGGAAACACGGTCGAAATCGAGATGTCTTGCAGTTTGAAGTAAATTCCTTCCAATTTGTAAGCCTAAGTGTTCCATTAATTTTACTTTAGCTAAGTGTCCACTGTTGAATGTCAAAACAGCTTCAAATACACCCAATTTCAGGGTTTCAAGATTTACAAATGTTCTTTTAGGTATTTTACTCCAGATAACATTGTTCAAAGATTCATTGGGGTTTTGGGATTTACCTCTGAGACATTTTTGCAACAGTTCTGACTTGTCAAGATCCCTGAATATAGGTTTGATCTCTTGAAGTATCACCTCAGGCAAATGGAAGGGCTTGGTGTGGTCATAGGTATCATTTTCACGGGTTGCTTTTACAAACTTGCACCAAGTGTCATCGGTTTTAGGGCAGAGTTCGTGTCTAGGAGTTTCACTGCTGGACAAAAGATGAAAATAAGTTGCCCATACATCTTGCTCCATGGCAACCAGGTTGTTACTATTCCTGCGAATAGCCAAACCATAAAGTATTTTGTATTTTTTGTATAGCAGCATCTGTCAGTCTGTTTTTGCCAGAAAGTGGTTTTCCATCGGACAATAGCGTTTTCTTCGACCTTTCTTTTAGTTTGCGCAACCTTGTTCCCATTCTTTTTTGGACATGACCCACACACTCTAATTTACTAATATTAGTAAGTGGGCCATAGGGTTGGCTTTCAGAAACAGTTTTGAATGCATTTGTGTCCCCGTCGCCAAGATATTCTGTGTACTTTACATCGTACAAAGACACAGAATGCGCAAAAATATCAATCGCTCCTTTCACCTCCATCCCTCCGCTAGTGCCTAAATAGTTCGCAGTACACGAATCAATATGTATATTTTGGGTCCTGTCTGGGCATTGGCAATACTTAGACATTACTTCATTGTCTAACACTTTTCCTGTATCAACTGCAGTTACGGAAACTATTCCATTTAGGGAAGTATGGCCCCGTTTCTGCCAGGATCCGTCTACTGCCACACATAAATGTCTGTCATTAGGCTCCTCACACTCAGCAACTGCCTCATCTACAGCCAATGTCATAGACTCTTTACACAATAATTCAATGTGATGGCTAATAAAAATTTCATGTTTTCTATACTTAGTTGGTGGAGAAGGGATATTCAAGATGCCGCATAAACTCTGAGCGGAAGTATATCCTTTTCCGATTACCCTCATGCCATAGGCTAACCTAATATTTAGATCAAAAAAGTTTTGGGTAGTTTTCAGGCCTAACTTGGTGTTTGTTTCCTGTCTACAAATATCTTTACAATTGGTAAACGTTTTATTGTTATCACAATTACAACATGCAATGCTGATTTCAATTGCTAGGCCTACAATGGATTTTCTTGTAATGTTTAGAACTCCTTTGCATATATTACAGGCTGCTATATCCTTCAATGTATTGTTAAGAACACTCAGATCAATGACATCATACTGCATATTTTCAGTTTTACTATCATAGTAGTCAAAGTTGGATTGTAACTTTACCTTAGAGCTAGAAGTTGTTATAGGTTTATCTACAGCTTCTGGAGTGTGGGTAGGCCTAGGTTTATTTTTTTTCATTTGAGCAGTAGTCTTCTTCCTATAAACACTGTATCTTCCTTGTTTCTTTTTGTTTCCCATAATGTAGGCTAAACCAAATCTGTACTAACACTACTACAGTAACACTAAAAATATTTACACTATTATGTTGCACGTAACTATTGAAACAAAACTTTATAAACAAAGCAATCACAAAGAACACAGCAGATTGAAGCAGAAGCTACAGACACTGACAGTGAATACAACTGTCAAGCAGAATAGCCAACTACATAAAACTAAATCAGCTGATAAATGTATCAGTGTACTGTATAAAGTGAGTCTGACTATAGTAGCGGGGCTGGATCGACTTTTTGGTGTGCAAGGTTATTTTAAATAATTTTTTTCACTTATTTAGAATTTTCTGTACCATATGTGTTATATATCGTTAGAAAGAGGAGATTCCAAAGAAAAATAAAGTGTTATAAACTAAAAATCACACACACACACAAATTTCTTCGGTCAGACTGCCTTTAATGTTTCAATTTTAATTTTAATTTTTTTAAAAAGAAGTTTATTGCAGACAATTTTTGTATATTTATCGTCTGTTAAATTATTTTAGTTGTGTTTTTAATTTGCTGAAAATAGTAATATTTGTAACAATAAGATATATGTACAAAAACCCTTTTTATATTATTAAATTTTTTCGGTTATATTTATTCCAAAACTTAGTCTATATTTGATAATTGTTACATTGAATACTCATAATCCAAACGTTTTTTTACTGTTTATGTTTTGGTTAAAAACTCGTACATTCCAAGTTTTAAAATGCACTTTGTGCTATATTATTTTCTTCTTTGAATTTATATACGAGCAGTAGAAGATGTAGGTGGCTCTCCTAACTGCGGTGAGTAACATTTGTCTCAGAGAAATTACAAATAAAACATAATTGACATCTGCTTTATAATTGATTTTGCTGAAATTTGAATTGATTCCGTATTTGAAATTCATCAGATGACAAATTATTCTAACGATAAAAAAGAAACTTTCATGAACATTTCAATATGGTTTTGAATACTTAAAAAACATTTAACTGCAATACATTGTTAAATTTCATTTATTGATATTTATATATTTTCACCTAATTTAAAAAAAATAACCATAAAAACTTATCAATATCGGTGACTGAATAATATAATTTATATTATATTTGCGTTTATGTTAATTATGTGTATTTATTATAATATCCTTGTTTAGTTTTTATACGTTTATGTCGATTGTCAATGCTATCGTTAATATATTTTAACGTAAGTTTATCAACATATTTATATTTTATAACTTATTTTCCATTGCCTGTGATTTATATAACTTTTCACTACACTACTATGAGTTTAGCTGTTTTCGTTATGTGTTTACAACCTGCGAAACATCATATTTTCAACAGCTGTCTATTGTTTACTACCGAAAGTAACATTGTTTACAACCGAAAATTTTCCACAGTCAATAACACCTGTTTTTATTCCGTAGTGTAGTGAAAAGTATCGTTCAAAACTCGAGTGAAAGTGTTTTGTATGTTCTCGACCATTTGAAGTGCTCGACAAGTCTCGCACTTCAAACATATGGTCTCGAACATGCAAAACCCCACTTTCCACTCTTGTTATGAAATATACATTCTGTTATGATATGAGTTCTTTATTTGGAATTATTACGCTAGTTGCTGTTTTAGTTTAAATATAAGTAGACAAATCGTACTAAAATATGTATTGAGTTTGACTTAAACTTGCAGGATGAAGAAAATATTCAATGCTATCAGTCAAAAAGCTGCTAGATATAAATGTGTGTACTCGTATATTCTAGTGTTAAAAATGTGAGGATATGGAACTTATTTGTTCAAAACTACCGTTGTTTTAATTTTTATTGCAAAAAGGAAATGTGTCAATTAAATTATTGTTACGTCAGATAAAAATGAGCTGTATCTATCCATTTCAGAAAGACCAAAAGTAATATAAAACTTGATCTGTTAGAATCACCAAATCACACAACTATAATTTATTTCAAAGTACATTGTTGGGTCTCTATAAATAATTATGTAATCCTGTAGTTACAATACACTATTAAGAATTATCACAGTTTTAACTAATTGTCATTAGTATTCACTATAAAACCAAAGCATATTTCATTAATATTTGATACTCAGACGATTCATTGCCTAGAACTTGCAGATCATATTCCACCAAACCACCAACGTGCGTTATTTGTTTATAATTGAGTTCCAAACGTTTCACTTCCACGTTTGACGTGGTTACTACCCCCCCATACCCTTCCCCCATCCCATTCAATCAATTGCTTAAAATAATTCAATTTCCCACCACAGTTGATTTAAAAAGCACTCCGCTCATTATGAAACATGCAGCATGCAAGTGTTCATCACAAATAATCATTTATTTTACATTCTTAAATATCATTTTTTTTAAATCTTTAACTATTTCTTTACGTAAATCTGCAATGTTATTCTCTAATGGAATTCCATTTAAAAAATACCTAGAACCAACATAAAGTATTAAAAAAAAAAAAAAAAAAACTAAAAAAAAACTAAAAAAAACTAAATGAATTTTAATGTGTCCTGTGAATTGATTCTTAGTTATATATTGAACTGTCATTTAACTTATATCTTTTTCTTATCAACAAGGTAACTAATTTCAAACCAGACTAAAAATAACTCTGAATTTCACCCAAAGTCTCTTTAACTGTGAGTGCGTGCATTTGCATGTTGTTTGCATAACTATTTACAAGTTATGGTTGCAACCCCTAACACAGGTTATACCTCTGAGGTGATTTATATGTTCACCCGATAAGTTGTAATAATCTAAGCAATATTAACTGTTTAAATTTATTTTGTTTCATTATTTTTTATAATTTTAAATGTATAATTTATATTTACATTATAAAGGAAAAAAATATTATCTTATGTATTATTTTGTGGTATGAATTTTCTTTTAAAATGTATTTGGTTTGTCTACAAAAAGCTTTATAATATCAGTTTGGCATTTCTAAACTCAAAAGCTCCTTTAAAATATGCTCCACTTTAAGATATTATCTTGTTATTCTAATCATTGTATTGAGAAGATGGACTTGGGTATTTTTTAGAAACGTTTACACTTTAAACTGGAACCACATTAAGTAATGAACCACTCCAGGAAAATATATAAAAGTCTTAGATCTTAGTAAATATTTTTGGAATGGTTTGTTATGAGTAGTTTAACCAATCTAATGGTAACATATAAATATATAACATTATAAAAATATTCATATCAATGAAAAACCAAACATTACTAATGTTTTTATAAGAATAATCCATACATATAATTTATTACGATAATGTAACACTTATTACACTCAGTTAATCTCGTACAGCTGTAAAACCTTCAATGATAAATGCAATCCAATTTTGCCGGCGGCACTGGTTTAAATAAATTGCTAATTTCAGTTATTTATGTATAAGTTTCAACGTTCCCTTGTTTTAACGTCTTAAATATAACATAATATACGTTTTGCTGTCTCTGTTGGTTTTATTTATCATCTCTTAAATTAACATATATACCATCACAAATTACCATGGATTTATATCCTCCCCTTATGGTTAGCACCACTATCACAATGTAACGTCGAAAACGTGACTCATTTACTCGTTAATCTTTTTCTCAATAATATTTTTCCATGAATGGATTGAATTTTCGTTCTTCCAACTGCTTTTTGTACTTTTAAAGTATTTTTGTTTGAAAATTAAATGTATTAATTTAAGTTGCAATAAAATACACTAAATTAATTTTGCAGTCCATTATATGAAAGAAACATTTTAAGCCCTTAGACTTTGGTGTTTATTGAACACAGGTTGAACATAGAAACTTTTTACGATGTTAGCCTAATAATGTTTAAATTATGAAGCATTAAACTTTATTGCATGATAGGAACACACCAGGTACAACAACAATGAAGGTAATATTCTTATCATAGAAATATATTTATTATATTACCCTAAAACTCTTTAATATCAGTTCGAGTAATTTTATTAACATGAATAATTCCACGAAAAACGATTGAATTGATATTGTGACATGTTTTTTTTTTCAGTTCATAATAATGTATTAATTTTTACAGTTACAAACATACTTGAATGTAACTAATCAAATGCAATTCAAATGTTTGCATGGAAATAATGTACAATTTAATGGAGAGTTACACTTGTTCTCTTGGAATACACATTTACGTTTTGTTTTGACAATAATTATTATAATAATGTAATTTGAAACATTATAACATTAATAAAATTATATTTAAATTATCCTGCAGAAGTTATATTGTATCTGCATTCACTAGGATTAAAATGTGCTTAACCCATTTGTTTCCGCTCAGTTTCTCTTACCGAAATGCCTCAATATCTATATATGTCAATCATATACTAGTTATGATGGAGACCTAAGTACGTCATAAATCTCGTAAGACAATCATTGTTGTCATAAATGTCAGTTTGAAGCCGTAATATGTAGCATGGTCCTTCTACGTCACATAAACATCATTCGGTTGCCGAATACATTATCTTTCTGAAAGACCTTACTGTATATGATGGCAATATATTGTAAGACGTTTGTTATTAATGGCAAAAATATTTAGTTCCGGTATATCATTTATGTTAAATATAACAATTTACTCTTAATTAATAATAGATAAATGAGCTATACAATAATATTATAACATAGAATTAAATAAGATAAAATTTATAGTTACAAAACACATTTTTTATATCAGGTTTAAGAAAATATTGCACACTTTAGGGTGCCAACATTAAGGTCATGTTGTATCATTAAGATGCAGAGAGACATGTTAATGGCACAAACAACCCGCCCGACTAATGATGCCGCACGACTTTCTCTTGTTCACAGAAACACAATAAAATGTACACTGCACCTTTTTCGTAGCGTTAATTCTTCGTACATAATTTATTTTAAATTAAATCTTTCATAAATGAACCCTTTCATTACTATGCATTAAGTTGTATATTTAATATTTCAAAGAAACATTCGTACCAAACAATAATTTGAAGAGTAATTCATTTTTTTCCTAAATTTACATGTTATTCCCTAGAGACTGACACAAAACAATAATTAGATTTTAAATTATTTAAAATACTATTACATATATTATTATTATTCTTCAATAGATATTTACTGTTTTAATGTATTTCAATAAATACTAAACTATTTTCTCTGTAATTCTCAACTAAACGTATTAATTAGGCGAGTCGGTGACCGAGGGGTCTAAAGGCGTCACAGTCAGGCCAAGCGGATACGAACCAGCTTGGGTTAGAGATAGCGCTGGTTCGATTCTGTCCTAGCCTGGTAGATGTATCAGTAATATTCACCTTGTACTGTACTGGTTCGCCCACTTACACTGTATGAATAAGTTCTACATGTTCATAATATAGTGTATTACATTTTTTGTATAGATAACCAACGATCTCGATTACGTACATGAATTTATCATCTTCATAAATAATATGAAACGCTGCATTTAATTCAATATACATGCAAGATACATGAAGCATAATGACAGGCTTCATGTAATATTAAGTGATATTTGCATACTACCCTAATATTAGTTTGTAATATATTTATTTACCATTTATATTTTTAAATAAATAAGCACTACTTAAATTATTCCAAACAAAATAACTGTAATACCAATACCATAAAATTGTGAAAAGTATACCCTATATGGAGTGTTAAGTAAACTAAGGAAACACTTTCACCTATATATGAGAGGATATAAAATGAGATAAAAACAGCATTTCCTAGATAAGTATTAATTATATATGTACAAAAATTGTATGAAAATATGATCTGCACCACATTAATCAAGATTTTTGAGAAGGATTGTCGAGTTATTAAGATAACTAAGGCAGTGACATTACGCAATATTACTCTCTCTGTTATCTTTGTAACAGTCTCCAACCAACTTGAGACACGAGTTGATTTGAAGTACCTAAGTTATTCAATTAACTCTGGAAGTTATTACAATATACTCGACGCAACTAATTTTATTCTGAGATTACATAATAATATAGTTCAGTTATCCCTATAAATGCATAATCGAACTAAAGAGTTGAAGTATTCAGTTTTTTGTTGTTGTATATATTGAGTATATACTCAAGAACAAAAGAAAAAAAGAGAAATAGCTTTTTCTCTATCAAATTACGATTTTTTTAGAAATCGTTTTTCCTAGGTAAAATACCGATGGCTCAATAAAATAATTATTTTTACTGTAGTACAATGACATTAAATTATTATTATTTCAGTTTTATAGAAATAAAAGATGTACGCCATAGCTATCCTGATAGTGAACTTTCAATGTCAAGGAGAATTTAAAAAAATATATAGAACAAATGTTGAATACAATTATTTATTTTAAAGATATACAATTTAAAATACGATTGGTCGGTAGCGAGGTTGGTTCAATCCCAGCTTCATGTGCTAAAGGTTCTCAGTTCAATCCCAATCAGAGTCATAATACATTTTGAGAAGGATCAGCTGATAACCACCGGCTGTTCATTTGTCATTGGGCTATTAATTAATGACACTTTCTAAGGAATAGTCGGCCTTAGTTTGTAACAATGAATACATTCGATCATCTACACTCATCACACTCATTCTAAATCCATATTCGTCCATATCTTGACGATCGGCGTCTTATGAATAAATAAAAAAAATTAAAAATATTTTAACTACCACTATTAATAAATTGTCAAAAATAAAAATGCTTTTAGCTGATCTGTATATACTGTACTGTTATAAAAAATGTCGTGTGACTTATTGTATAATGTAGGCTGCTGATATTCTGACATCTGGAATATGAAATTAAAGGAAAAAATTGCTAGCTATTAATAAAAATCTACAGCTATCATCAAAAATGACAATCTAGTTTTATAACAATAAATAACCTCCAATACAAACAAGATTCTTAAGGAGGCATTAAACTAGCGAGGAATTGTATTTTATTCACATTTGTTACAAGTTGGCCAGCTATGAACAAAGTTGACAGACATCCATCCATACTTCTACGAGTTGACAGACATCCACCCATACCTCTACGAGTTGACAGACATCCACCAATACTTCTACGAGTTGACACTATTTGACAATACTGCATACTATTGTCATATTATATAAATTCATCCAGAAAAGTGATTAAAACATTTTACAAACAAACATTAATCAATCCAGTAGGATCATCGTCGTCTTTGCGTACCTTCGTTGAAATAGCGTAGAAACGACTTTACTTGCCTACAACGTTATCGTAATTTGCAATACGATTTTGCACCTAATTGCATTTATTGTAAGTTATAACCTCGCCATTTGTACATACAATAAAGACAGTTTTCATTTTATTTCACTTTTCATTCTAGTATCTAATTACTTCAGCGAACAACATACGTTCCCTCATTTGTTAGCTCTACCTTGTTTTTGGATTTACTGTGTCAGTATTTAGGTTAATGGGAGTGAAACCCTTTTACTTTGTTTGACTCATATACTTTGTTTCGAAACTCTCAATCTTACTATATGTTATTGGTAAGTGATTGAGGACTTAATTTATTCCTCGATCACTATTAGGGTAGTATTATTAATTTTCGAGGAAACTTTTAACACGTTTTTTATCTACATTTAGGTTCCCTGGGTAAACATTATCATTCTACATTAAAAACTTTAGTTGGTTTATTTTTATGCCGAATATACTATATTATACTGAAATATATTAGATTATAATAATATCCAAATAATATTTGAACATTTTTACATAGACTAATTTGAATTATTTGGAACAGCCATACAATTTCAACGTCTACTCAAGATATTTATAATAGATAATAATAAAAAATAAATCAAAGGCTAGAAAATTTTTCGTAGTTTTTGAAAAGCGAGATTTAAATGATAAATTTTCTAGCACCACTTAAGTAATCCCTGGAATTCGATCTCGTTACTTTTATTGGAGGAGAATTATCAAGAGGATGCGTTTGAATTGGAAGGGAATATTTGATGTGGTTAGTGAAGTGCGATTAATAAAGCAGGTTCTAAACCGACCACAATCCGTGTTGTATATTAGTTTTGAATACCAATGTCAAAACATTGCTTTGGTAGATGTAGTTTCCCAATAGCATTTCTACTGATCACCTCTACAATTTGTGCTGAGTAAAACAAGAAATTAAAGTATGCTAAAACATTATTTTAGAGCTTTTTTATTATAACTGTGAGTTTCTACCAGGTTTGGTTGATTTTAAGAAATTAAACTACCTTCCCCTTAGCCAAACTACTCGTATGTCCTAATCAATACATTAGGTATTAGTCTGGTCTAATACTAGACTACCGTTGTAAATCAATATACAGGATGTTTGAAAACTTCTCTACTCAATTTTGGATATTGTTCTATCAACAAAAAGGATCCAAAAACTAAACCTAAGTAATAATATATCTATTTTCGTTTACTGGCTGTCTATCTGAGTGTAATTTTTACTTAAAAACAATATATTTCAATATTACCAAATTTAACCAGTTAAGCAAATTTTCTTAATTATTGAAGCAAGTTTGGTAAATTTTGTCTATAAATTCCAAAATGGCAGCCATTCAAAATGTTTGAATTAGAATTACTAAAAACAGTAAAATATTAATGAATACAATAGTAATTATAAACCAAAATGTATTACTTAGCGCCCAATGTCATGGAGCAATGGAACAAGCCCATTAGGATAAATTTAGATGAACTTTCTGGAATGTGAACCTGTGATCCCCTGAATTTAAGTCAGACATAACATAGACTTAACCTGTTCTATATTATCTGAATTTCACCATTGTAGTCTAACAAGGTATTGGAGTGTTTGAAAACATAAAGGGTAACAAAAAAGGTGCAAACTCTTTCACAACAACGTTATTTTTTCCATAGATGATAGTTGTATTTTTTTTTAGTAATTGTGTTCCATAAAGTCTAATTATTGATCAGAATAATTTACTTAAAACCATTCATTAGTGGAGAAATAATATTGTTCAAATTAGTTACTTTTAAATTCAAATTGCCACTGATCTAAAAAGAATAAACCTTTAGAAGTCCTATTTACGGCAGTTAATTTATTTTGAATAGACCTTTCATTAATTGATACCAAACTCGACCTAGGCTTACGTTGAAGAATTTCATTCAACTCCTCGTGGGCTGTCCCCCTGAAAAGATAAATTCTCGCTAAAGGCGTCAAAAAGTATGTTCTTTGTAACCATGATCATGTACAAGATTTCACTTTTACAAGTGAAGTCATACAAAAGTTGTGAAAATCTTTCCATATTTTTGTCCACCTTGTATAGAAAGAAGTAGACTGCTCATGTCGGTAACGTGAATTCTCTTTTCGTTTTCTTTGAAATTAGTTTTTGTTCAGTTTTACCGATAGCACCAGTGGTCTTCCTCTCGAAGAACTTTATCCATCTCTCTGTCTCTCTCCAGCACTGTGTTAATACTATGTTAATACTAATAGCATGCCAAACGTTTATTTGAAACTAATCACCCCTATAAAACAACACAGGCGCGTCTACAGCAAATGCATTGCATTTTATTGTATGTTTCTTACTATAGTTAATTATTATACTAAATATTTTCATTTACAAATCACCGTACTTAATGAGTTATAGAAGCATCATCTACGTTGGAGTTGTATACTGCACAGCTATTAAAGGCCTGTCCACGTGTAGTTAACAAATAGTCCCACCGGCACAATCAGTGTGATCTGATCCTTGGCTGAGAGAGATAAACATGTTCTTTTGTTCTCATGTGGTTGGTACAACTGTTAACTAAATCATACTTTGATTCATGCTCTTTTATTTATTTATTTTTACAACTTAATGTTAATTTAAAAACCGTCACTTTAAGTCAAGTTTCATAATTCTATCGAACGTTTATCTTAGAACCTAAATAATATAAATGTAATATAAAGTATATATAAATATAAATAATAATAATAATAAGAACAAAACAACACCGTTATGAAACAAAAAGCATTGTTAAATGTTTCTATTCTCTAACAGAATTTAAAGAATGCCACCTATCAATTATTACATGCAATATTAGTAAATGAATATAAAATAGTAAATTATATAACTTGATATAAAAACATTCATTTGACACACTCTTAATAGCATAAATTGATTATCAAAATGTTTATAGAACTACATTTAAAACTATTAAGATGCTCGTCATAAAACATCACAACATGTGATTCAATAATTTTTGTATAATTTGATTCACGATTCATTAATATTCATAGTAACGCAAAAATATGGTAATTTGATGTTGAACACACATCAGGAATAAAATAGACAATTGGCTTGGATTTTAATTATTTATCGGAAATTAATATTACACATGTTAAAACCTATAACGTTATTGATAAAACATACGTATAAGAAAAATGAATACTTTATAATCATTTTTTTACATATCAAAAGTAGTGTCTACAAGGTAGTAAATTAATCTCAGATAGATAATCAATTTGATAATAAACAGGATAATGCTAGTATTTCAATTATATTTAATTATAAATATATTAAATTATATTTTAATTATATTTAAATGAAGTACAAAAATTGAATTAAAGAGAGAAAGCCGCGATCTTCTACTTAAAGTACAGAGTTGAAAGTATACGAGAGTTGCAGAGACATTTTATTACAGTCTCTACAAACGTTAAATGTTTGCTTTGTCGTGACCTTTTGACCTCAATGCCAGTCTCTTTAAACGTTTGAACCTGGTAATTTATTTGTTCATGGTCGCAAAACGCAACTGTATGTTGTGATTCCACTTAAAGCATTTTTTTTTTTTAATAACTTTGTATGCTTTTATAGTTTCAGGATTTATTTAGATGAAATATAGCTCATTTTAAAAATGAAATTAATATTACATTAATATGTAGGTAATATTTAATTGGTTACTTATTATGATAAAAGAATAAAGTATATGACGACAATTGTGTTTTTATATTCCAAAAATAATAACTCTCATTCCTAACAAAACACTTACAAAACATTGGTTCTTCTTGTTATATCTTACAATGTATAAGCTCATTTTAACCTGGTTAATGTGTTATTTTATACATTAATTTATAAACATATATTTATATACTTCAATGTACATGTAAGCTAAGAGGAAATAAAGACACCAACTACTATGCTGGTAAAAGCCATTTTACTTGTAGACATTCTAAATGGCAATTTATTAGACATTTATAAATAAATCAAATTAGATTATATGATTAGGATATTTTATGAGTTACGAGATCAAGATTATTAAATATAAATGAACAGAAATATTAAATAAGAAATACTTAAGACAAACACAAGTAATAAACTATAAACAATCAATTAATTACAAACGTTAGAATGATTACAATGAAAGTAAATAATTATTTAAGTAACGAGAAAGATGAGATAAGTCTTCTAGCCGCCATGGTGGCTAAGGCTTCGGACGTATGGAGTCTCAGAGACACCACTGATGATGCCACATAACAGCACTTGCGAAACGTATGGTTATGTACATTTTGTAAATAACGCAGTTGGTATCGGCAACTTTAGTTCTTAGTACGACACCCACCGCATAAGCCTACGAACTAACATCCCCAGGGTTCGAATCCCTAACTGAGCCATTAGTTGGAAGTTCAATCGTCGAATAAAGTTCATGTCTATACCTGCAAGCCCATATGAACTGGTGAGTGAAATAAAAAAATAAAAAAGAATGTTTGTGATAAATAATAAGAGGGACAACCAAATTTCATTTTAAGAAATATAAACCTTCATTTGGCCTTCATTGTATTTCATATTATTTTACGTAGAAAGTTTTTGTCAAAAAAAACCAATCAATGACCAAACCTTATTTAGGAACACGTCAATCGACGGAGGAAGCCATGGTTGCAATCAATTTGAATTTAATTATAAGAACGCCCGTCGGGAACAATAGGCGGTTGACATGGATGTGGGTGCGGCGTCTGTCATGGTCGGGTGGCAGGCCCTCCTAGAATATCTGCCTTGCTCTGTCAGTCTCCCAAACTGTTAGTTGGTCCTCTGTAGTATACTATAGTAGTAAAATTAGTATTTCCCCATAATGTGCTTACTGCATAATTTAATAAATTTAGTTGTCGTTAGTAGTTTTACATGCCTTAATTAAAGTTGGCTGAACTGTATAACAATGGACATTTTGTCTTTCAGTCTGCCACTACTATATACCACTTACATTTAATGTCACTTTAATTATTCTCAGGAAATTACTAATAGTCACAAAAAATTAAGTTGTCACAGAGATATTTGATATTACGGTCGATGCCATAATTGTGTATAAGCGGGTGGGTGATCAATACTATTAAAGTGGAAGGGTGGTTAATACCATTGTACGTGTATAGGTGGGTGGATGGATACCACTGTACTTGTATATATAGGTGGGGGGATTAGTTTTAATACATAAAAACAAATTTAAATCACTATCATTAACGTGTATTACAATCCTCCTATTGGTGTATAATCCAAAGTAAATATTAAAAAAAAATAAGGGAAGACAATATATAATACTTACTAAATTAAATACATCTCGTTTAAATCAAAATATTAAATCTTGACTTAAAACCATTTTCCCCCCCCCAAAAAATAATACTTTATCAGAAACCCATGTTTAGTTTATTTTAGATTAATTTAGTTTAACCTCTAAAACTAACCATCAAACTAGTGTGTCTGTAGTAACAAATTAGGTACAACCTCATAGAACGATAATTTAATCAAAGTACTGGATGATTTAGGATCACAAGTAGAATAAAAAATGTAAAACCCTTCGTTCATCTGCCAATATTTGTTATCACATATGAATAGGCAGTTTTATGATTAAAATGTCATTAATGTCCGCAAAGGCACTCTGTCAAATTACGGAATGGATTTGGTAGTCAAGTTATCTTAAAAAAAAAAAAAAAAAAAAAACTTTCTCAGGTGAGGAACAAATTTATCCCAACTATTAAGTTTATCCATGCTATAGTTGAAAACTCAATTTATTCATATCAGAAATATACGAAAAATATAAAAATTATAAATTTGGACATTGACTGTGCATATATGAATGTCGGTCATATAAACTACTGTATAGTAAAGAAGTGTGGGCATTATTCTAAAATAAATGGGTCTAACTGAGATACAGTTAACAAAGACGCATTCTTCAATATTTATATTTTTTAAACCTAAATATTAAAATATTAGGCCTATTTAAATATAAAAAAATTTAAAATTTTGAATGAAAAATATTTTTAAAAGTTGAAATTAGTTTATTTAGTATGAAAATATCTCTAAAAGATACATACAATAATTCCTAATATATGTGTCAATAAAAATATACTTTTAAAATAAAATGAAAACAAATCAAACAGGTGGGTGGTTATGTATTAAAAGAAACAATCACGTGCTAAAAAAGTAATTGAAAAATAATTGTTTTACCAGCAGTTATTCAATGTTTATATTTTCAAAGAAATCAATTTGACAAAGTAATAGCATTCGATTCAGTAATTGAAGAGATTTTTAGCAACATCTGTGTTGGTAGATTTATTATTACCTTTTTCGTTTGTATAGGGACAGAATATTTTATATTAATGAAAAGTTTAATATTTCTTTTCATGTAATCTCCCATTCAAGAATATACATTTTACACCTAGAATAATTTAAATTACATGTACATTTTTGTCGATGACCTGCCTGTTATGTCAAAGGAAGTCTACATCTGACCAACCACTCTAAATATTGAGAGACTAAATGTTATTCTACAAGAGACAGTTGTTGGAGTCTCCTACCCACCCTTCTACCACTCATTGCAACCTATTCCTCCCTCAAACCCCACCTGGCCGAGTAATCGATACTCATTCAGCCTCTCTGGCCTCAGCATCACAATGACTGTCCCTGTATATTCCTTTGACTTACATCCTTATGTACTGACCCATTAACGAAATAATTTAAACAAATTAATTTTTAATATTACTTAATGCATTTTCGTAACCAAGTCAGTAATGACTTTTTGGACGATGGATTCCATAAAATTGATATTTATACCATATACAGTATGTTCATATAAAAAAACTCTTAAACATTTCGGGATATGGCTACGTACAACATAACCAAGAAAAAAATTACCTCTACGCATATGTCCAAAAACGCTTAGATTCCGTCCGTAGTTTTGAATGTGTTTTTTTTAAACATAATTTTTCATATCTTAAAAATCCCTCAAGCTATTATCTTCAATTCCCGTACTTGTATGAAAAATAATAAGGTATAATTTAATATAGAGTTTCAATTTCCTAATTTGTACCATTAAAAATAGCAGCTATTTTTAATTTTGAAAGCTTAATATCTTAAAAAGTATAAATAAAAAAAAAACACAATTATAAACAAATTGAAAATTTTAATTTCACAAAAGAAGGTACAGATATTGTTAAGATAAAGTCAATAATAACTTATGATTTGTAATTTCTACTATACATTACATGCTATTTGGATAAAATTGCCACAAAATTAGGATACACTGAATTTAAAAATTCCAAATCATCAGTTATTAATGATCTGATCTCAACTATCTTTGTACCATCTTTAAGAAAAAGTAAATTTTGCAATATTTGCGTGTCTTGTAGTTTTATTTTTTAATTTATATTTTTTAAGATATCAAGCATTGAAAAATAAAAATAACCGCAATTTTTAAACGGTACAAATTAGGAAATTGGTAGTATACAATAAATAAGGTTTAATTATTTCTCATAAATATACGGAATTTGAAGATAATATCTTAAGGGGTTATCAAGATATGATCAATTATGTCGAAAACATAACTTTATTCTTAGTATTCATGTAAGTAATCATATTCCAAAATGTTGAAGGGTTATTATGAACACCCTGTATATTTATCCATCAAAACAACTTAGTAAGCAATATACAAAAATGACCTACACCAAATTCTATGTTTGTGTTGCTGAAAAGGAAGTCAGAGAAGCCTCAGTTTATTTTGAAATAATAATTTTACCGCGGTGATTTCGTACCACTTATCGACCTTTCCACTGACCAGTTGAACTCTCACGTAACTAAACATTCCTGAAGCCAGTCGTGCAACATTCAAGGCATGGGACTTAAGCTAACTGCTGCTTTAAGCAGCCTAAGAAACTTATAACAAACATTGAAATATAACTTAAATGTTATTATATTTCTTACAAGCCTAAGAAATATAATAACATTTAAGTTAAGGCGGTAAGGCTTGTTTGCGATGATGAAACGCTCACTAAAAGCTATATCACTATAAAGCGAGCATAGTAGAAATTGTTATGATTTAAACTTTAACCATATTAAAATAAAAAAAATCTTGTTGGAGATAATTCTGGCTATTAAATGTGAATAATCAATGTAAGAGAAGTAAATCATTTGCTATTATGTTTTCTATAAAGTGGTATAATGTTTTAGTTATTTATTTTTTACCAGATCAGGTTACAAAACACAACAAATCAAATATATGTAAATATTAATAAGTTTTGAGAATGTCACATTTTTTTTATTTACGCTTGGTTTTGAACATTTGTAAATAAGTGTTATATATCACCAAACGCTCTAAATTAAATACTTAATGTCGTACCTTACCTCAATTGTTTTAAAAAGGTGTTTATTTACTTATCATGACCTTATATTATATCAAGACCATAATATTATATTACTTTATAGTTTTAGAGAACGAAAACTTCACTGTAGTAAGAATTTTGTTGTAAATGGTAAAACACTCGTAATAAATAAAACAAATCAAATATGCTACATTTAGGAAGTTCTTAAATTATGTATTTCTCTAATTAATTACATGCAGTTTTCTTGTATTGCAGAATATTCGAGTACTGCATGATGAAGGTGCTACTTCCTATAAATTTACTTCGAAGTCAACCTAGAGGCTAACACTGATAGACCAATCACAGATTCGCTAGTGGAGCCAAGTCAATTACATCCGTTCAATCATAGCTTTGCTATTCTAGCCAAATCCATGATCTCCAAGACCAATCAAAGTTTGCTCTCTACCACAATCAAACATCTACTTGTCTGGAATAAACATAACTTAGTTTTGAATACATTGTTTTTAATAGAATTTATTTTTTAAACTAATATACTAATTTATTAAATATAATATATTTTTATTTATTTATTTATTACTTTAAAGTGAGTACAAAATCTAGGCCTCACCAAGTTACACAAAACTTGTCGGTGAGGTCCTTAAATTATATAATAAATTATATTTATTATATAATTTAATAAATATTCATATTTACAGTGTACTTACAACATTTTAATTGATACGTTTTGAATGGACGTGGAAGGTAAATGGATCACCAAGAGTGTTGTTACATAACAATATAATTTTATATTTTTCTAAACATTTTTGAAACGTTCTTTAAAGAAAAGGAAAATATAGTAAAATGAGTTTTACCTTTTTGTCAGTTGAAATAAAAAAGGACAATACTGCACATACAATATGTTTGATACAAATACAAACCATACAAAGTTACAACAGTAAATAAAGTATTTTTAATTCATTTATTTTATTTTTTAATTAAATTCCACTTGCCAGTTCACATGGGCTGCAGGCCTTTGCGGGTGCTTTATTCAACGAGTGAAGTACCGACCGTTAAATCAGTTGGGAATGGATATTTGAAACTAGCACTCGACTGTTTGAAGCCTTATCCTTGTAGCCACCACAGGCAGATTGTAGTGAGAAAGTTATTAAAAGTACATTAAACATGATAGTAAATTCAACAGCAAAATCATTACCATATAGACTTTTAACAGCTGTGTGTATTTTCTAAGAATATTTGCAAGCATTGAGATATTTGAAAGTTTAATTTTAAAACAATTTCATAATCTGGTGTTGTTTATAACAAACATCTTTTATATAGAAGATTTTTATTTGTATTGTGATTCAACATTTTAGTATGTTGTATGTGAGTGATTAACAAATAACAGTAAAAATACGAAAAGTTGAACATTGGATTGCCATCTCGAGATAAATAAATATGTCTTGACTACGTCAAGCAGAAACAAAATTTAGTGTTTTTTTCTGTTTATTTGTTTTACTTTGCTGTTGCTATTAGAATGAAAAATAAATTTCCTTTTAGTGGTGAAACAATTGTTAATAGATTTAATGAAGAAAACCATATTTCCAATTCAAATGGAATATAATATTTAATGGAAGGATGATAATATTATATATCATATGAGATTAAATAAATGAAAATGTCATAGTTATAAGTTACTATTATTTCATGATCTATGTGAACTAGAGTTATTATTTCAAAAAAAAAAAAAAATAAATAAATAAAAATAAAAAAATTAGATAGATTGCAAAAAAAAAATATTTTCTCTTTTAATACGACGTAAGAAATATTTATACGATTTAATAATACAAAACTGATGATACATGGGTTTTGTATCATCAGTAGCATTGACTAGTGAATTTAAATTTCCCAATATATGTACATTGATGACACTCTTAAATATTATAAACTAATATTGTCTATTAACATGCAATATTAAGACGGCATAGTATTTTGACTTTATATTAATAATGTTTGTCATCAACATAATACATTAAGGGCTAAGGCTGTATTCAATCGCATATGTATGATATGGCAAGAGATGGAAATGCAACCCTGGGAAAGTTGTGTGTTCTTACTGTAATAGCAGCATCTATAAGGCTCTCAAGACATCCATTACTCTGCCTGTATTCACTTAGAGTGTGACAAATGTTCTGACAGCTTTACTCTTTCAGCGAGTAAACCTCTTCGAACAATAGACTGGCTGAATCGTAGATACCGGTAGTATTAGTGTCAGTTAACATTAAATAGCTTGGATATTTCATAGTTCTTAGCTTTGTTTATAAGTGAATGGAGTCCACGTCAAACAGCAGCCGTTTTATTATATAGGCAATTCCATATAAATGTATATCAAACAAATGTAGAATTAAGTGATCAAGATTTAAATTCCAACTAAAATAAACTAAAAAGTTCCCAGTAATTCCGAACTGTTGTATTTTAATTAGAATTTAATTCAATCAGAAATAATAAAAAAAATCATTTATTGGACCACATTTTTACACGTACATTGATATTTACCTACCCACCCACCCATACACGTACATTGGTATTGACCCACCTGCCCAACCATACACGTACATTAGTATTGACCCACCCGCAAACCCATACACGTATACTGGTATTGACCTACCGGCCACCCATACACGTACATTGGTATTGAACCACCCGCCCACCTATACACGTACATTGGTATTGACCCACCGGCCACCAATACACGTACAGTGATATTGACCCACCGGCCATCCATACACGTACAGTGATATTGACCCACCGGCCACCCATACACGTACATTGGTATTGACCCACCCGCCCACCCATACACGTCCATTGGTATTGACCCATCGGCAACCCATACACGTACAGTGATATTGACCCACCGGCCACCCATACACATACATTGGTATTGACCCACCCGCCAACCCATACACGTCCATTGGTATTGACCCACCGGCCACCAATACACGTACAGTGATATTGACCCACCGGCCACCAATACATGTACATTGGTATTGACCCACCGGCCACCAATACATGTACATTGGTATTGACCCACCGGCCACCAATACACGTACAGTGATATTGACCCACCGGCCACCCATACACGTACATTGGTATTGACCCACCCGCCTACCCATACACGTACAGTGATATTGACCCACCCGAACACCCATACACGTACATTGGTATTGACCCACCCGCCTACCCATACACGTACATTGGTATTGGACTACTTACACAAAAAATATTCTATTAATAAAAATGAAAGTAGCATGTACTTCAAGTACAAATATAAAACGTGTTGTTAGAACATTTCCAATTTAAAACTATCATATTTAAAGTGATATCTCAAATGCAGTAAACTTCAAATTTGATTAGGAATGACAATGAAGAAGTTGAAACATCGTAAAATACTTTTTTAGATTGTGAGTGTTACGGCTTTTTTTTACTGTATGTTTTAAAAAGCTATATTGCAGCTTCTACACCAAAATTAGTTTAGGAATGTAAATTATATTTGAAAAAACTGTAAATAAGTAAAGATATAAATATTCAAATATTTTACAAATACGTGAACAAAGGGGTTGGTTCCATCACGGTCTCTGCATAAAATCACTTTGGCTAAAATACTAATTACTTCCCAAACGTAACAATAAAATTGGTAAGATTAACAGGTCTTATAGAATGCATCATATATAAAGTTTACGATGCATTTTATTAGAGATTTTAATGCATTATTTATTGATATTTTCAATGAAAGCCAGCTAGCATACAGAAAACATTTGTCACAGTATTATCTGAATACGATGCGTATAATGGGGCCATGGGAGAATCACATATGTTTGATGTACGATCCTCCTCCTTCCTCTTTGATAGAACGTCTCTTATCGCAAGTCCTTAAGGTTAAAACGTGGTCTTTTATAAGACAAACTTTATAATTATTGCTTTGTCACTTTAATGTAAATGGAAGTTATTTTACTTCTGTATTTTGTAAAGCTATTTTTCAATTAATAATATCAGCTATTATTTATATACGGCTATGATGTAGAGATAGATTTCATTGCTGTCTTGATTATTACGTTTTTGTGTTAAATGTAGAATTGTATTTCAATGTAATCGGTTTAGAGTTAAATCAGTGCTTTTATACACAAATAGATTTCTCATGTTTTTGTGGTCCATTGTGGAGCGCTAGTGTAGTACATTTCCCATGTAAATAAATGTATTGCAGTTTATACCAGCTGTTGTTGCGGGCCACACAAACTAACCAAATTACAGGCACAAATATTTCTAATAGATTTAATATACACAGGGTGGGGAAAGCTTTCATAACTTTTGTATGAATTCACTTGTAAAAGTGAAATATAATACATGATCATGGTTACAAAGAACCTACTTTTTGATGCCATTAACTACATTTCATATTTTCAGAGGGTCGGCCCTCGAGGATTTAACTAAAATCTTCAACGTAAGCCTAGTGGGTAGATCACTACTACAATACATTCAAAGAGGAAGAATTTTAATTGCGCAAAACCAGTATTCACATAAAGGTTTAATCATTTTGAAGTGTCGATCAATTTATATATTTTAAAACTTTAACATATTTGAAACCAAATAATGATTTCTACACGCAATGGCATGTTTAATGTAAACGTTTTACAAATAGACAGAACAAATAATATAAAAAAAATGTTTTAGTTTAATTCAATTGCAAAAATACTATGTTTTGAAAATGGCGTTCATATGTTTAATACCAACCTGTATATTTGAACAGGAATTCATGTTACTCAGTGCGAGAGCTAAACTAAGTAATTGCAGTTAGATGAAGAGCGCTTTTTTTACCTTATCTGTTTACACTACTAAGAAAGAAATTATTTCTCATATAGCCATCTATTCCGATGAGGTAATAGGGATCAGGAGATTTACTTGTATAACTTAATTAGTTTTGTTGATTGTGCCAATGAGTCTGCGTTTTTCTTCAAATACCTGTACCTCGTTGTACCAATTAATCTTAGAAGTTTTTTAAATTATTAGGGTACCATTGATGAGAAACAGTTACTATTAAGAGACGGTATAGATATATATTTTAATCTCTCACACTTTACCATAATCTATACACGGTAACAGCTCTTATTGTTATATGTTACAATTGCTATTCCATCTAGAGTAGAGCATTTTAATCTTATAAACTCAGATGCTTCAAAACGTAGACTAATAATTAATTTGAAATATAGATCAAACTAACGAATGAATTAATATAAGAAAAAGAAATGTTTTCCATAAAATACCTATTTAATAATCATTATTGTCTATAGATTGTCATTTTTGTAATGATCATTAATTTTATTATGATTTCTTAATAAAAAACTTATATGAATCTGAAGTTATGAAACGCTATGTAGTTGTCTATTTCAACTAGGTTTGAGCGATGATGGAAAGTTTAGATAGAACTTCGATGATTACCGTAACAAAAATTTTGTTACATTCAATTCAGTTAGAAATCTACTCGTGGCTTAAAAATGGACATTAATTTTCATAAATTACATGTACACTATATATTTTATTTAACAGAAAATATATTTAGTTTTATATGTTGGCTAAGCTATATTATACTAATTAATATTAGCAGTTATGTTTAGTATTTTGTTTCTATATTATCCTAGTTGTTATTTATCAAATAATAGATTTGAATTGGGTTTAACACCATACTGACTTATTATAATTCAGAGATATGTTATTAAGATTTAGAAATTTTTCTTTATAAATATAATTTATAGAGGATTGAATTATGTTTCCAATGATGATTTAATTTAAATAACATATTTCTGTTTTACTAATTTAATCTATAAATTTCTAAATTAACAATGTAATGTTTGGAAAAATAATTGCTTTAAGTTTATACGATCCATTATTTTCAGTAATTATTGACATATGAATATTCTGCAAATAACCTAAATGATTTATTGTTCTATACAAATATGTTAGGATGATAGAGCCATTTTTCATGTTTAAGCATATATTTAGCCTAAACTTTAAAATACATTAGTTAATGTCAAATAATACTAATACATTTTGAGTCTAATATGTACTTGCTTTTAATATTTAATTTGATCTAAACGAATAATTTTAAAAAATATCAAATAAAATTGTTTTTGACTTAATGATAATAACAATAAATTATAAGTAATTTAGCTTAAGATGATGTATTGATGAACTTTTAAAGCATTAATTGTAATCTTATTTCTGTAAATAAAAAACTTAATGAAGGTAAACTTAAAGTTATGAAATAGCCTAATTTTTGTAATCTATATTTTAGGATTTGAATCATAATCGTCGTTGTTAAGTGCTCAGGTAGACTCATTCAATAGTGAAGTTACCGTACCATGGGAAATTGGCCTGACTCCTTAGCTGAAATGTACACTAACTACCACGTGGCTGATTATTTTAAGTTATTCTTTTATTAAATTGTACCCCACTCATATACTATTTCTCTTCACTTTTACACTATTTCATTTTTTTTAGTGTTACGTGCAACTTTATATGTTTTTACTAATTAATATTTAGGAGTTAATGTTTAGTATTTTGTTTCTATCATTGATCCTTAGTTGTATAGTTTTTATCAAATAATAGCCACTGCCAAGAATGTTTAACAACCATACCTGACTTATTTGATAATTCAGAGAATTTTTATTTAAATTTAAATTTTTTCTTTATTAATTATAATTTAATAGAGGATTGAACAAAACGTTCCAAGTGACTGATTTCATATTAAATATCCATTATTTCTGTACACAATTTACACTCTATAAATATATCATAAACCTGTAACAATAGTAATGTACATATGTGATATGAATGAATATGCTGTGAGTTCTTTACAGGGTCCAATCATGATGAATGTATTTGACATGGATGGAACATGATTGGCATCGCCAACATACTATAAATGATTTATTGAAACTACAATGCTATCACGAATAAATATTTCAGGTACAAAAGTAGTTCATACACAGTTTCTTGTTACTTGTATATAATGCATATTTATATATATATATTGAGCTCATAAGGATGCATTTAAAAACATTTTAGTTAATGCAAAATTAATGTATTATTAAGTAATTATGGAGTCTGAACTGATGTACTTGCTTTTATATTTAATTTGGGTCTTTAAAATCAAGCTTAGATTTGTACAAAACTATCAAACTGCGTGGTATAATTATTTTGTTTGACCTTTATTGATTAAAAACAATGAAATTATAAGTAAGGTTTAAGATTATCAAGATTATAAAAATGTTATTGATGGAAGATAGTTTTAAAACATTTTAAACTGATAATGACTTATATTATATTAAAATAATGAGCAAATCATAAAGTTGATTAAAGAGTAAACTCACTCAAACGTAAGATAAAATAGCCTAATTTTTTGTATTATCTTCTTTAGGTTTTATTTTTAGAAACACTTGACTCGGTAACTTACATGGGCCTCCAGGTATGTTCATAAACCTCATTCAATAAGTGAAGTAGCCGTTAGCTCAGTTAGGGATTTGATATTTGGACCGTGCACTCCTCAGTCCGAAATATTGGCCACTGAACTACCACAGTGGCTGTATCTATTTCTGTTGAAGCGTTCCAGGGGCTCTTTATGATTAAAGAGTCCCGCCCACTCACCCTCCTTTCCTCCTTCACCTTTCCTCACTTTTCCTTTCTCCTTTGATGTTAGTTACAACACCCCTCTTTCCCCCACAGGCGTAGGTGCATAGCTAAATAATACAAGCCCATTTCACTACGACTCTTAGCCATCACCATCTCTCAGTGTCAGTCCATTATACATGGTTAGCAAGTGTTTTACACAAAAAATATAAATTACTCAAAAACAAATTGTTTTACACTCCATAGAAATATTGAGAAGAAAAAGTAAAATTAGATTAGTGATTTTATTGAAATTTATCCTTTTAATTTGAAGCTCTTAATACTAGGAGAGTGATTTTGACCAAAAATAAAATTATCTCATTCCCTGCATATAAGAAAACTCAATCCCTGGGTCCTCAAAGTTGGCTACTTCATGGAAGGCTCAGGGCAACCCTCCAAGACACGTCAGTTTGTTGATGTTTTATGATGCATGTACTCTGCTGGTTTGGCCTTATCTTAAACTCTCTATTACATTAACGAAAGAAGTGTGTTAAAATTAGTGTATCACGGCATTTTTTAGTGCGTGGTCTCCATTGTCTAAATGTTCATCAGTTTTTATGATGTATATTTCTAGTTAGTTGATGTTTTTTGTCTCCTTATATGTCCACTGATAAATTCATTTTACATATTTAGTTTATACTTCACATCATATGAGCTAAATTTGTTAGGTAACGACTTTTTTTATCAAGTTAAAATCGTAAGGTATTCTTTACGAAATAATACCAAATATTCTAGTTGTTTTCTGCATTATCAAGACAACGAGGCATGTTAAATAATGAATTTTATAGACCTCGTAACAAAAATGTACAGATATTTCCAAAAATAACTAAATATTAAATTACATATTTACTCGTGTGATACCGATGTCATATGACAGGTGAATATTGCACGAAAGAGGAGCAAGAGAGCGCCATCAGCGCTGATAATACGTCCAACTCCTGTCAATATTGGCTCAGTGCTGTCCTCATTCGATTATACCTTTTGTGGGTGACAAGGCGTGATAAGCTTGCTGACAAGTACATCCTGATGGTGGACACAGCCAAAGTGACAGACTAGCAATAGTTATTGAGAAATCAACTACATAACTGAGTAAGTTGAAGTAAAACCAATTAGTTACATGGTGTAAT
Organism: Stictocephala bisonia; assembly: GCA_035578905.1. Taxonomy (NCBI): domain Eukaryota; kingdom Metazoa; phylum Arthropoda; class Insecta; order Hemiptera; family Membracidae; genus Stictocephala; species Stictocephala bisonia. The sequence goes on along the minus strand of JAQJVL010000016.1, from coordinate 2,956,332 downwards.
CAGTCGTGGATTTAATTGTTACTGTTATAAATTGTATTTTGGCGTACTTTTAGTTATTAAATATGTGCTGGTCCAACTTTTATATCATAATATATAAGTCCAGTACGAAAAAAAATATAAATAATATCAACACTTATTTATTTACAAACGTTTACATTATATAAAACTAAAATATAATATCATTAAAGTTTTTTTTTACATTTGTAAACTATTTTACACTGCTAACATAAGTAGTACAATAAACATATTCGTTAATTACTTTATAAGAATATGTATGTGACAGGTAATTCGCAACGCTGTAATACTGTTTTTCTATCGAACATTTTCAATGTCTTAACAAAAGACCTGTGACTAAAATAGTCCTAAGCTTGTCCGGCAGTGCGTTAATCAGTCTGATACTATTTTATAAGCGATATTTGGTGTAAAACTACGTTTTCGATTTGGGATTGGAAGAATATTTTTGCTATGAGAAGTGCATGTTAATGCAATTGATTTTCATATCAAAGAATTTAAGTAAATCATAAAAATTTCTATCGTTGGGTCTCCTGAATCTGAATCACAGCTTAGGCTTTGTACTGTATTCAACGTGAACTGAATCCTTGTTGAATGAGTCAATTTAATCCTAATTAAAAACCAAACTATTTTAAAGAAATTAAGTCAATTAAAATAATAAAATTTAGTAATCTAGCTAAAAAAAATATGAAAACCATTTGATTGATGATGATGAAAATACTGTAATTGGTTGGTTAGACCACTTTGAACGTTCTGGTTTAGAAAATTGAAGATTTTATTGTCAACGGAAATCCTCCCTCAGTAATAGATTTTATAAATAAGTCAAAGGCTCAGCAATCAAGTCACAAACTTGCCTCGGCAGCCTTATATGAGGTTTAGGTTTTCTTCTCGTTTGTTTATAGTTGGAAAAATATAGTTTTAGGACACCATTTAAAATAAGGAAACAATGATGACATCAACGAAGAATCGCTTTTTATACTATTTTCTTTATGTAATTGGCAATTATTGGCAAAATACTCACTGAGGATCTTAGGAACTAGAATATGATTGGCAAGGAATTTCGCAGAAGTTGTCAAGTAATGAAATATTGTTATTTTAAGAATAAAAGAACATAAAAATAATGTAGTGACATTTTTGATAACATTTACAAAACTGTGACTGTACTCAGTATATTGTGTAAGGAGTGCTTTATAAAAAATGAAATAAAAAACTAATAAATCAATTTTAATAGTTCATTATCATATCAAAATTATTTGAATTCGAACCATTATGAATTGTTCAGTAAGCTTTTACTCAGTTCATATAAGATTTTGAATTTACAAGTACTATATATTTCATAAATACTTACTTTGTGAATGCTTGATCTAACATAACAAGTGATGGTTTCTTAATATCAACCTTTATATACTCGACTTGGTGCTAGGTTGATTTGTGTGCTGCTTACAATATAGGAATGTCTCGTGCAACCATCATGCTGTTCTTGGAATCTTGTTGAAACTCTTACATAATGGGTCGCTATTGTATTGTTCTCCTTTGCTTGTTTTATTCGGTAGCCTTCCGACTCTGGTTTGTTTTTTTAATTAATTTGTAAGCAGTTATTGTAACATGACATGTTAGCAAGTTAGCAGATTTCTATCCCTCTTGTCCGACAGTAAGAACTTAGGTTCTGGGTTATTTTCTATATTAACTGTATAATATATTAAATCAGTATGAATAATATTTGACATCAATATTGTCCTGCTTTATATAGCATGGTACGTGATTAAGTAAATTACATGTTACAATATGTGATGGGGCTGAATTCCCCTGACTGTCCTTCCTCCACTTCCTCACGAACAGGATAACAACATCCATCAGGCGGGAGGTGGCCTCCCAAGGGTCACCACCACAAATCTAAACCCAGGGGTCCCTGGAGGAGTGTAATGTAGTGTGAACCCAACAACACCCTCACTGTATTACATAATATCCATGTATATCATGCGTCATATATTTGAGAGCTATCACCACATCGTTTGTGTAAGGAATCCTTACTGCATGAATACATTAACTAAACACATGTGAAAAAGTAGGAAAACGTTTACTTCCATGTTAATTTTTCACTAGCCATAATTAAAAATAATAAGAACATGTTTATTTGGTAGTATAGTTTGAAGGGTTGTATAATAGTTTAAAAGATTTGAAGAATTAAAACAACCCTTTTATTTATTGTATATGATACCCCTTCCAAATTGTGTATAACAAAAAATGAAAAAGAAAAAATTAAATAAAAAATATAGTACAATAATACTTCTTATTTTTTGGGGTAAAAAGTAGTTTTTAAATAAGATATTTTAACATTTGAAACGTGTGTTATTAAAGAACAAACCTATGTAGAAAAAGTACATACTAACTATACTTACTAAGACCCTCATATAAACGTCACTTTAAAAAAACTAATGCTGTAATAGAATATTAGTCATCAGGGTATACAATAAAACATGTTTCGGACCCAACGTGTCCTACTTACAGCCGTTTATATCTCTTGGAAGCAATTTAAATATATATTATCATGAATGGTAGGTCTCAACGTTACATAAATTGATAAAAATAAAACTTTTATTAAACTAAAAACCTTACATACAAAACTTTCAATAATAAGTAATGCAACTTAACTACATAAATAGTAAACCAAATTTATCAAGCTCATAATATGTGTAGTTTAATGTTATATTATTATAAGATATCGAATAGTATAAATAGATACTTAAGTGCATATATAAACTTGGAGCTGTACAACGTGTATAAATATCCCATCAGTCTTACAATAAGATAAATATTTTTTTTAACTGACTTTTTCAGAAATATTATTTAAAATGATTCCGGGTAATGAAAAAATATAGCCTATTAAGCGTTATGTTTTGAAGATAAATATGAATGCTGAACTTCAAAGTGGCAATATTCCGATTATCGTCCAGTTTGTCGGTCCATATAGATGTTCTCTTTCATGAATATAGACAGTTTGTCGGCACTGGTGGCGCAGTGCTGTAACCCAGCTACATGGGGACAAAGTGTTTGGGAGATTGTAGGCGATAGGTTAGATGCTCGGTCCTCTTAATACCGACATAGCGTCCGCTTGATGGTTGCTATCGGCGTGGACACTACTAGAGAAGTCTGGGGTGTCCAGGTTGGGTGGTAATTATTGTGCGGATGTTGTGTGGGGGAGATAACTGAGTATCAGGCTTGTCAATTAGCTGAAAATCAGACCAGCACTACGTGTTTCGGATTCCACGTAAAGCTGTAGGTCCCTTACTTGCCCTGGCTGTTGGGCTATTAATAAATTGCCCTTTCTGGGGAACAGTTGAACTCAGTTAGTAACCAGACTACACTCATCCACACTCATCTTACACTCATATAACCATTCATATTCGCCTTAAAATACGCACAACATTGTGTCGGCGTCTCATATGTAAGAATGTAAGTCATAAAATAATTTGTTAATATTCAAAACGGTTTTACCTTTTTTAAATACTTACGTGATAAATGAAATCTATTGATGGCTGTGTTATAAATCTTTCTAATCATGTTTTTCATATAAATCATAATTTTAGGAGATACTATGGTATCGTAGAAAGTAAGCTATATAAATTAATTTACGATGTCTCTTCTTAAAGTGTATAGTTTAAGTTTCTCAGTCTATGAGGACCGTGGAAGTTCACTGTCTCTTGAAATATTAAATTAATTAAAACACTTGAAGAGACTTGATAACTACAACGAATCATAACTATTGTATGATTCAAACAATGTTACTTTAAGAAAATATAATTTTCAGTAAGTTAAAAAAGTTTTAGAATGATAACATTTATATTTACTAATCAGAATTTTACAAATATAAAAATGGACTGGAATGTATTACATTGGGATCATGATGAAAATTACATACTTCGTGGACCATTTGTAATTTGTTTGGTTTAGGCCATGCTTAGTGCCAGCTTATCATATGTTACCTCTATTTAAGGTGGATAATCACGAAATATGAGGTATAATTTTTTTCCAGCGATTTTTCAATCAGTATTAAAGAACGAATGTGTTTCAATTTGCATATAGTTTAAAATATTGCAAATGGACGCTTATTTCGATGTACAAAAATAAACTACTGTACTATTTTCTATGTGTATTTTAATTTTTTCTAACCTAGTGTAAATCAAATTTCTATTTTAGTTCAAACAACTTTATTTTAAATATGTATTACTTAACTTAACACGTAAAAAAATGGGAAAGTACGCAAAATACTTAATTGATATGTTTTGAGCTTGTTTTATCATCACATAACTTTCCTTTAAATTTAACTTTACGATGGAATAAATGTAATAAAATATATGCCAATGCGGAAAACAGGATATCTGATTCAGTATAAGGTTGTGGACGTATGAAATTGTACGTTTATGGACCACTCTATTTTATTTTCTCAAAAGGATAATATTTCCTGGTGATAAAATCAGTGATAACTACGTGTGGTAGACATACAATACACGACAAAGGTCTGACCTTTGTGAAACCCTCTGGTCTGAGGAATATAAACGTGGTTTTACGGGAATCGATCACCATAATATTAAATATTATAAAATTAAAATTAAAAAAATAAAATAAAATTAAAAACTAAAAAAACAACATTTACAAATTTTGTAAATGTTGTTTTTTTTCGTTTTTTTTCAATAAACTTTTATGTGTGATATACTCGTGTATTGATAGAAAACACCAAGATGATAAATTGCATGTGCTCAAAATTGTCACATTAAAGACATTCCCATTTACTATGTTTACATAAAAATAAAATGTCTGTCAGTGGGAGGACACAATTGTAATTCAATTTAAGTACAAAATATTATAGTTTATATCTAAGCACTACATATTATAGTTTATATTTAAGTACTACGTATTATAGTTTATATTTAAGCACTAAATATAATAGTTTATATTTAAGCACTAAATATTATAGTTTATATTTAAGTACTACGTATTATAGTTTATATTTAAGCAATAAATATTATAGTTTATATTTAAGCACTAAATATTATAGTTTATATTTAAGTCATAATTATTATAGTTTATATATAAGTAATAAATATTACAGTTTATATTTAAGTACTAAATATTATAGTTTATATTTAAATACTAAATATTATAGTTTATATTTAAGTACTACGTATTATAGTTTATATTTAAGTACTAAATATTATAGTTTATATTTAAATACTAACTATTATAGTTTATATTTAAGTACTACATATTATAGTTTATATTTAAGTACAAATATTATAGTTTATATTTAAGTACTACATATTATAGTTTATATTTAAGTACAAATATTATAGTTTATATTTAAGCACTAAATATTATAGTTTATATTTAAGTACTACATATTATAGTTTATATTTAAGTTCTAAATATTATAGTTTATATTTAAGTACAAACAGTATAGTTTATATTTAAGTACTAAATATACAGTTTATATTTAAGTACAAATATAATAGTTTATATTTAAGTACTAAATATTACAGTTTATATTTATGTACTAAATAATATAGTTTATATTTAAGACTAAATATTATAGTTTGTATTTAAGTCATAAATATTATAGTTTATAAATAAGTAATAAATATTATAGTTTATATTTAAGCACTAAATATTATAGTTTATATTTAAGTACTAAATATTATAGTTTATATTTAAATACTAAATATTATAGTTTATATTTAAGTACTACATATTATAGTTTATATTTAAGTACTAAATATTATAGTTAATATTTAAGTACTACGTATTATAGTTTATATTTAAGTACTAAATATTTAGTTAATAAGTAGATATTTCAGACTCATGACCCATTGCATCTTATCTCTTAAACATGGGAAGACTGATGTCAATATAAAATCAATACACAGGATGATCGTTTAAATACTAATCAATTTGGTCGTTTTGATCAGAACTAAGCCATCGTTGAAACCTGATAAACATCTATAAACCTTTACAATATAATCTCATATTTACTATACTCAATAACACTGAAAAAATTAGTTAAATTTAGTTGTTTTGTAAATATTGAAAAATATTATGTTCGAGTACAGCATTGAGATACAACAGTAACACATAATAAGCGTCTTATAATCATAACGCCAAGTTAAACCTGAAATTTAGTACCTAAAATGTTAGATCAATGCATTATGTATAATAGTTGTATAAAAACTGCACATTAATAATAGTTTTAAGCTACAGCTTATTGAACTGTGAAGATCAGAGTTCGAAAGTATCAGATTAAAGAATTTAAAAGCGGTCAATTGATCTGTTTATTGACAGTATTAATATCAAACACTAAATAATATACAAAATTCTATACATAGATAACTGACAAACATAACTAACGAAAAAGAACTGATTGAAAATAATCTGGCACATAATTAATTTTAAAGTATCAATTTAATTTATTTACTCCATAATATATTTGTAAAATAAGAAAATAAAACAATACATGCATTCATATTTGGATAAAATCACAACTAAAATTAAAAATATAATATTCAGAAACATTATTTGATAGTTGTAATAGGAGATTTTAATTAATTGTTCAATTTTAAACATTTTGTTTTATTTCTTTTTATTTAACATTATTATGTGCAATTCAGCCACAGATAGTTGATAAATAATTAAGCATAAACTGATGTATTTATAATATTTACTATTCTACATTATGATTTAAACAAACTTGTGAAATCGATAAATTATGATTAGGCCACTACGAAAGTAACCTACTAACTGCATCTGACCGAGAGATTGAAGAGTGGAATGAGTGGTGGTAGTGAGATAGATAACTACTTTTTCCCCACTGTGTTATTTCATTTAATGTTGTTATGGCAACTAGAAGTACGGGAGGCTGTGGGATGGCAGTTTTGCACCAAGCTCCGCCAAATGTGTCATTAGCAACAATGACTATTAGTTAGTTTGATTAAATGAATCAAGCGTAGAATGATTATAAAATAATTATTTCATATTAAAATAACAATAAAACAATTAATGATATTATAATCAAATAATAGCAATTTAACAAACTTTTACAGTTCATTAAATTTGTTTCAACTATTCACTGTGTCGAATGTTGAAGGTTGATGTTGGTTACGTCCTTGAAATAAGCTCAGTAGTGGGAAGATGTCCCTCTGCTGCTGAAACCTCTTCATTTGCTAAATTTAGAACATAGGTAACTTACTGTCCAGTTAAATTATAATTGTTATATTTTCAATGTTTTCAATCCAAGCATAGTTGAAAATGGCATCGGAGCACTAGGTTCTTATTACTGATAATTTAAAGTATTTTAAGATGTTAAACAAAAATGTGGATAGCTCAAGGTGCCCTAATGTTTACTAAAATTTAACTACTATCCATAAACTTATATAAATTTGATGTAAATGCATAACAAATGAAAGAAGCATCTATAAATTACAGCCAAACCTACAAAAAATTAGGTGTAATGCTGTAGACGTATTCTACATTTTAATTAATATAAAGAGGGAATTATTTGTTATTTGATTAATTATTTTTATGAAATTCTAGTAAGAGTTAATCAAATATTTGTAATAGTATATTACATTGTATAATATTAAAATTAGTATAGGCTATAATTAAATTTTAAACATTTTTAATTTATCATTTTAATAAATACAGATCGTAGAATTAAAAACTATAATATGTCGTCAGGTTGACTTCTTGGATTATGTTAGAAATATTTAAGTAAACCAAGTCACTAAAATTATTACGTCAACTGCCTCATATTATTGTATTATTTGTATACCTAACTCCATAAATGAAGTTACAGAACTGACTGAAATTAGCGACATTTCCTTGGAGCAAAGTTTGGTGAAACGGTTACCTAATGTAGCAAACACCAAGATCATAACAACAAACAACTGTCGTTGGAAGTGTAACTCTATATCATGTTACTGAGAGGAATGTCTCTTTTGGAATTGTAAAAGAAACTACAGATTACTTTTGATTCTTAATAAATTACACAAATGAAAGAAAAATATTGATTTAAATAATGACAGTAAAACAACCAGTGGTTGGAAGAATAGATAGATGTCTTCTTCACCTCTTTACGTGTATGGGTGGGTGAGTGGGTAAACACCACTGCACGTGTATGGTTGGGCGAGTGGGTAAACACCATGCACGTGTATGAGTGGGTGAGTGAGTAAACACCACTGCACGTGTATGAGTGGGCGAGTGGGTCAAAAACATGCACGTGTATGAGTGGGCGAGTGGGTCAATACCACTGCACGTGTATGGGTGGACGAGTGGGTCAATACCACTGTACGTGTATGCCTTGACAGATGCGTCAATACCAATCTACATATATGGGTGGGTGGGTGGATGGCCTTAGTTCCTCACTTTATAATGTAACGAATTAAGTTATAAATTATAAATAATTATAAATAATTTATAAATAATTATAAATAAATTATAGAATATTTGGTTGTTTGAATTATTTTAATTTGAATGTAATACAGTATTCAAGTTTATACGTCTCAAATGATCCAAAGCCGGTGTTTTGAATATACTTCATGTGTGAACTCTTGATAGCACAAGTGTAAAGTTATTTGTTATTAAATTATGATTTTGAAATATTAATGCGTATAAAATAACATGTCAGTTGTTATCCAGATTCTAAAATAACAAAAAATACCACAGAACATAGAAAAATATTGTCTTTTTTATTAATATCAATATTATTGATTGAATAAAAATTTTGTTTTGCAATAGTTTAGAACTGGAAAATATCAATAAAAAATGAGCATATATTTAGTGCCTCACAGCTGCAAATACAAAGGAAAGTGCATTTTAAATTACTGAATATAATGCGATCTATTGCTGTATTGAAAATATTTCTCCCTATAGTAACATTCTAGTATGCTTTAGATAATTTAATAAATTATAAACTTAGTACTTAATACAATTGGCTAAGTAATAATACAGAGCTTCAGACTGAAAGTTATCCAGCTCTAAGAGAGTGTTGTAATTAAAGCAAATATCAGCATACGATAACTGGAATAGTTAAAAACACAGCTAAAAAGCATTTGGTGGTTGAAATTTATTTGGAAATATTGGGTTCTATTTCATGGGTTTCGAACCATCATTGACACTGTTATGTAATCATAAAAGTTGAAGTAGGCTGACATTAGATCAGCAATGCAACTGTGATGTGGGAATATAATGATACCGAATGACAGGTAAGTCTGATCTCAAGTCTAAGGCATTGCTAAAATGAACTCTGAACTGTGGGATAGGGAAAGTAAGTTGAGAATTTAACTTTTTTTTTAATTTTTAATGAATAAAAATACTTTTAGTTTAAGAATTATTATGGCATATAGTAATTACAATGACGGATAAACTTTGTAGTTAAGTGTTTATAATTTATTATTTAAGCTTATTATTTTTTTTGTGGTATGCTAAATATGTTAACTCAGATTTAGTGAAAAATGAAGAAACCCCACAGGGATTGTAAATATTTACCAGGTATTGTTATGAACCCTTTAGATGATGAGAAACAAAAATAAATTCAATCATAATTCCTAAACATAGTTTCTGGTTTAAGTTAAGAATTATAGCTGAAAATGTTTTATCTTCCTTGAATTTTGCACATAATTAATGAAATAAACGGGTTTTGCTTTGTGACTTTATGTTTTAAAAACTCAAAAATTAACTTACACGTTATTTTTCAACTTATTTTATATTATTAATTTAAAAAATTCCCTGTTAAATTAAATGTATGTCATCAAACTGAAAAAATCTAACTGTATACATCTGTACACCTTTACACTAACTTTATGTTTCACTGATGTTTAGTGATTAATATTAATGGCTGAGGAGAAACAAGGTCCATTTTTTATATTGTTGGGTGAGGCCGGCATTATTAATGGGCGCCACGTGGTGTGGCTTCCGGCCATGATGGATCGACCAAAGACGCCACACTTCGCTGCACCTGTCATTAGGAAACGGAGCAAAGTTTTATATTTATGTCATTCTCCACAACCTAATTACTTTCAATTTCTAGTATCTAGCATGTGTTTTAGACTTTTTGTCTATTTTTCAAGTTAAACTAAACACGTATTTTTTAAAGTAGGCTTTAGTGAATGTCACTAAATAGGATTGATTGCAATTTCTAAAAGGAGGCATTTAAATGAAATTGTGAGAATAATACTTTTCATACAGAAAAAAAAATAATCCATGGGCACTATTGATAGTTTACATTCACTCAGTTGTAATACACAGTGCAAAGAATCAAATGATTAGCGACAAAATTAACCCTAATATTTCACTCATGATGGTCTGATGCATATGCATAGAGTATAAAATAGTTTAAACTTATTGTTAAACTTTAGTGGCAATTACGTCTTTAAAAAGATATTTTATGTACCTCCACACCTGCCCACCCATATACGTACAGTGGTATTGACCCACCCGCCCACCCATACACGTACAGTGGTATTGACCCACCCGCCCACCCATACACGTACAGTGGTATTGGTCCACCCACCCACCCATACACGTACAGTAGTATTGACCCACCTGCCCACCCATACACGTACAGTGGTATTGACCCACCCGCCCACCCATACACGTACAGTGGTATTGACCCAACCGCCCACCCATACACATACAGTGGTATTGACCCACCTGCCCACCCATATACGTACAGTGGTATTGACCCACTCGCCCACCCATACACGTACAGTGGTATTGATTGTAGTGGTACATTGGTACAATACCAATGTACGTGTATGGGCGGGCGGGTGGGTCAATACCAATGTACCTGTATGTGTGTCTGGTGGGTCAATACCAATGTACATGTATGGGTGGGCGGGCGGGTCAATACCAATGTACGTGTATGGGTGGGTGAGTCTGATGCTTGACATATAGACGAAAATTTACATAACACGTCTTTTCAGCATTTCGAGCTAATTTATATTTATCAAACCGCCATTTGCGCATAAATGCAATACGACAACATGCGATACATTTACATACGTGGACACGAGTGTTGTATGGATTGATGGCGGCTTGGCATTCAGGTGACATTATGGAGGAAAATGATGTAAACGAATGTTGTGATAGAAACACTAAGGTCATTATCAACAAGCACTAAAAAACTAAACATGCGTTTGAAGAAGATTGAACCTTGGATTACTTCAGAATTAATTAATTAAAGATATTCACAAAAGGAACAAAATGTGCGTGCGGTGGTAATTATTTTTTTAATAACTTATGACTTACTAGCATTTTTTTTACTAGCACTTTTTTTTAGTGAGTCATATACAACATTGATTCACTAGCAATTTTGTAATTGACTGAAAATAGTCCAATAAATTATAGAACAAACTGACAGGTGTACAACTACAAGGGTAAACTTTGAACACCTGGCAGTTGTATGAAGGGGTTTGAACATTAACACTACATTTATCAGCTCCAAAACTTAAAGTTCCTTAGTTCGATCCCAATCAGAGTAGTGACAAATTTTGAAAGGGATCAGGAGATAACAACTGATCGTTTATTTGTCATTGGACTATTAATTAGTTATACTTTCTGAGTAATAGTCGGCCTTAGTTTGTAACAATGACTACATTCGCTCATCAACACTCATCACACTCTCATCCATACTCTCCCATAGCTAGACGATCATCGTCATAAAAACAAATTTAAATAAAAAATATAATTTGTTTAGCATTGACTTCCAAAAATGCAAATATTGTTATTGAATAGTTATTTTTTCTTCATAAAAAAATTGTTAATGACATAAGGACCCTTTATAGAAACAAAAACACCTGCTGTATATTTTGAGAAAGCACTTAGATGAAATAAAGTTATACATTCCTTTGTTTAACATGAATTATTCAACAAAACAGGTTAAGACTATTGAGCTCTATTACACCTAAGTAATATTTTTGTAAAAGAAGAACATTGACATGAATAACGTACTAAAATTAAATATTGATATATTATTGTTAATTATTCAAAGTAATGAAATATAATACTAACTACAACAATAATGCATACTCTGATGCTTAGTGATAAACATAAGTTAACCATAATAAGAAATTTAATTTGCTGTACAATACAATTTAAGACGCTCACCTTTCTTCTAAGAGGAAAATATCGTAATAGAGGTAATACAATATAAAAAATAATTATTAAATTTACTTATTTAAAGGAGAGTCATGGTTTAAGCCATTTTATAACCGCATATATAATATAAGTATTTAATTGGAAAGTAAATAAATACTTTAAAAGTGATTTTGTAACAATATTAAAAATAACTTCACGTTATTACATAATTACAATTAATAAGATACAAGGTGTAAATTTTATTCAGTCTAAATTAAAACTGGAGTTCATTTCCTACTACTGGAACGTCGACTATTAAATTACCTAATATTACCAAAGTTCACGTCGGCATTCCAATATCGGTGAACTTCTTAGATATGTACGTTACCACTGGGTCAGACGTACGTTTAAATGGGAGAGACGAACCACTTGTAGCAGTAATTAAAGGATCATGTTATGTAGATATATCAAGAGGTCCACTGTCTTCAGGAAAATGGATCACATGGACGTGCGACAACACAGCCTTTGATGATATAACAAGTAAAATTCGATTCTCGATCCAACAGTTCACTTTGAAGACAGCTGTCGTTAATCGGAGTTGGTGGACGAGAAAGAGGACAATATACAATCCAACAAAATCCTTATTTCAAGGAAAATACTCTTTCAAAGAAAGATGGTGGGATGAATGTGTGAGGCATAAGTTTACTGACCTCCTCCCTATAAAATTAAAGGAACTAAATTAGCAAGAGAAGTTCACAAAATAAAATTGGCAAAACACAAAATTACGCTCCTATGTCTCGTTCTTCACACTGATTCGATTTACTTGTCTCCGAAATCTTCATCTCAAGACACCTATATTAGTTCGTCATCATACAACTTACCCATCGTAATAGTAGTTGAAACACCATCCCGAAAGTGCACTTCACTGATTCGATCTACTCGTCTCCGACACCTTCATCTCAAGACACCTATATTAGTTCGTCATCATACAACTCACCCATCGTAATAGTAGTTGAAACACCATCCCGAAAGTGCACTTCACTGATTCGATCTACTCGTCTCCGACACCTTCATCTCAAGACATGTATACTAGTTCGTCATCATACAACTCACCCATCGTAATAGTAGTTGAAACACCATCCCGAAAGTGCACTTCACTGATCCGATCTACTCGTCTCCGACATCTTCACCTCAAGGCACCTATATTAGTTCGTCATTATACAACTCGCCCATCGTAATAGTAGTTGAAACACCATCCCGAAAGTGCACTTCACTGATCCGATCTACTCGTCTCCGACATCTTCATCTCAAGACAACTATACTAGTTCGTCATCATACAGCTCACCCATCGTAATAGTAGTTGAAACACCATCCCGAAAGTGCACTTCACTGATTCGATCTACTCGTCTCCGGCACCTTCATCTCAAGACATCTATACTAGTTCGTCATCATACAACTCACCCATCGTAATAGTAGTTGAAACACCATCTTGAAAGTGCACTTCACTGATCCGATCTACTCATCTCCGACATCTTCACCTCAAGACACCTATATTAGTTCGTCATCATACAACTCACCCATCGTAATAGTAGTTGAAACACCATCCCGAAAGTGCACTTCACTGATTCGATCTACTCGTCTCCGACACCTTTATCTCAAGACACCTATATTAGTTCGTCATCATAAAACTCACCCATCGTAATAGTAGTTGAAACACCATCCCGAAAGTGCACTTCACTGATTCGATCTACTCGTCTCCGACACCTTCATCTCAAGACATCTATACTAGTTCGTCATCATACAACTCACCCATCGTAATAGTAGTTGAAACACCATCTTGAAAGTGCACTTCACTGATCCGATCTACTCGTCTCCGACATCTTCACTTCAAGACACCTATATTAGTTCGTCATCATACAACTCACCCATCGTAATAGTAGTTGAAATACCATCTTGAAAGTGCACTTCACTGATTCGATCTACTCGTCTCCGACACCTTTATCTCAAGACATCTATACTAGTTCGTCATCATACAACTCACCCATCGTAATAGTAGTTGAAACACCATCCCGAAAGTGCACTTCACTGATTCGATCTACTCGTCTCCGACACCTTCATCTCGACATCTATACTAGTTCGTCATCATACAACTCACCCATCGTAATAGTAGTTGAAAGACCATCTTGAAAGTGCACTTCACTGATTCGATCTACTCGTCTCCGACATCTTCACCTCAAGGCACCTATATTAGTTCGTCATTATACAACTCATCCATCGTAATAGTAGTTGAAACACCATCTTGAAAGTGCACTTCACTGATCCGATCTACTCGTCTCCGACATCTTCACCTCAAGGCACCTATATTAGTTCGTCATTATACAACTCGCCCATCGTAATAGTAGTTGAAACACCATCCCGAAAGTGCACTTCACTGATCCGATCTACTCGTCTCCGACATCTTCATCTCAAGACACCTATATTAGTTCGTCATCATACAACTCGCCCATCGTAATAGTAGTTGAAACACCATCCCGAAGTGCACTTCACTGATCCGATCTACTCGTCTCCGACACCTTCATCTCAAGACATGTATACTAGTTCGTCATCATACAACTCACCCATCGTAATAGTAGTTGAAACACCATCCCGAAAGTGCACTTCACTGATTCGATCTACTCGTCTCCGACACCTTCATCTTAAGACAACTATACTAGTTCGTCATCATACAGCTCACCCATCGTAATAGTAGTTGAAACACCATCCCGAAAGTGCACTTCACTGATTCGATCTACTCGTCTCCGGCACCTTCATCTCAAGACATCTATACTAGTTCGTCATCATACAACTCACCCATCGTAATAGTAGTTGAAACACCATCTTGAAAGTGCACTTCACTGATCCGATCTACTCATCTCCGACATCTTCACCTCAAGACACCTATATTAGTTCGTCATCATACAACTCACCCATCGTAATAGTAGTTGAAACACCATCCCGAAAGTGCACTTCACTGATTCGATCTACTCGTCTCCGACACCTTTATCTCAAGACACCTATATTAGTTCGTCATCATAAAACTCACCCATCGTAATAGTAGTTGAAACACCATCCCGAAAGTGCACTTCACTGATTCGATCTACTCGTCTCCGACACCTTCATCTCAAGACATCTATACTAGTTCGTCATCATACAACTCACCCATCGTAATAGTAGTTGAAACACCATCTTGAAAGTGCACTTCACTGATCCGATCTACTCGTCTCCGACATCTTCACCTCAAGACACCTATATTAGTTCGTCATCATACAACTCACCCATCGTAATAGTAGTTGAAATACCATCTTGAAAGTGCACTTCACTGATTCGATCTACTCGTCTCCGACACCTTTATCTCAAGACATCTATACTAGTTCGTCATCATACAACTCACCCATCGTAATAGTAGTTGAAACACCATCCCGAAAGTGCACTTCACTGATTCGATCTACTCGTCTCCGACACCTTCATCTCGACATCTATACTAGTTCGTCATCATACAACTCACCCATCGTAATAGTAGTTGAAAGACCATCTTGAAAGTGCACTTCACTGATTCGATCTACTCGTCTCCGACATCTTCACCTCAAGGCACCTATATTAGTTCGTCATTATACAACTCACCCATCGTAATAGTAGTTGAAACACCATCTTGAAAGTGCACTTCACTGATCCGATCTACTCGTCTCCGACATCTTCACCTCAAGGCACCTATATTAGTTCGTCATTATACAACTCACCCATCGTAATAGTAGTTGAAACACCATCCCGAAGTGCACTTCACTGATCCGATCTACTCGTCTCCGACATCTTCATCTCAAGACACCTATATTAGTTCGTCATCATACAACTCGCCCATCGTAATAGTAGTTGAAACACCATCCCGAAGTGCACTTCACTGATCCGATCTACTCGTCTCCGACATCTTCATCTCAAGACACCTATAGGCCCCTATTAGTTCGTCATCATACTACTCGCCCATCGTAATAGCAGTTGAAACACCATCCCCAGGTGCACTTCACTAAACCGATCTACTCGTCTCCGACATCTTCATCTCAAGACACCTATATTAGTTCGTCATCATACAACTTGCCCATCGTAATAGTAGTTGAAACACCATCCCGAAAGTGCACTTCACTGATCCGGTCTACTCGTCTCCGACATCTTCATCTCAAGACACCTATAGGCCCCTATTAGTTCGTCATCATACAACTCGCCCATCGTAATAGCAGTTGAAACACCATCCCGAAGTGCACTTCACTAAACCGATTTTAAAGTGATATTATGCATTTACTGTCAAACACACTCTTTAGATACTGTAATATTTAAAACAAATTATTTTAACAATTTTATTAACTTAAAGAAGGTTATAAATTCAATGAATTAATAGAACAAGTATTGTGGGGTATTTCAGGAAAGTTTCAAACGTCATCCTCGATATATCTCATATCTCCACTTATACAATTTTATAATAATTACATATTATAGTTATTATTATTGGTATTTGGTTCTCTTCAAATGGTCAATGCTGGTATGAGAGAGACGCGTTGATCTGAATTATTCACGCATTAACACAATAGAGAAGCCAGTGAACGTCATCGTCATTGGCAATATTGTTCCTGTCAATATTGGCTCAGAGCTGTCCTCATTCAATTATGCCTTTTGTTGATGACAAGGTGTGATAGGCTGTGCTGATACACGCACTGTGATGATAGTCTGAGTGAAAATGGCTGTCTGCCGATGGATACAAAACAGAATTTTTTTATTTATTGTTGCGGGATTTATCTGTGAAACTACATTCGACATATCCTAGTACCTACTAGAGCATGTATAGTATTTATAGATTTAATAAAATAATAACATTATATTAGATTTCTTTTACTTTATCAGCCAGTTCATGTGCCTATAGGTCTGTGTGAACTTTATTCAATCAGTGTGTTACTAACCATTTGCTTAGTTCGGGAATAGAACCTTAGAACATGCACTCAGCAGCCCGAGGCCTTAACCTCTAAAATCACTATGCATTACATTTCTTAGCTACTCTAACACAAAGTTATTATCATTGTTCAATCTTAAACAAATATTTACTACTTATAAATTAAAATTAATATTTAACTTAAACACGTAATTATTACATTTTCTAACAAAGCGAGAGAATTTAATGGTGACCGTCATGCGTAAGGATTGATCAGCATCTTCCTTGATGAATTAAAGTCTGTTTCGCCAGCCTCTTTGTGGTTCTACAATGACCTTGATATATAACTGATGCTGCCATTTACAACATCCAATTACAATCAACAAATCCTCACAATAGTGATCCACATATCTGAAAAGACCAAATCAGTCATAACGTTGCTAACAGATATAAGCTACAATTAACACAACAAATGACTAACAGTTAAAAAAATGATTTCAAAATATACAATATAAAAATTAAAAAAAATTGTAATCAATATCAAATTCCAAGTCAAAGCCTCAAGTTTCACAACTGATCTTTTGCAGTTGTTGCACAGTTAAGGTTACTGTGTGGATGTATTCATAATGTACTTACATTTTATTGTATTTGGATTTTATGTATTGAAAATACAGTTGACTGCTAACATTATAATCCTATTTCAACTGTTAACTGTCGGCACAAGTGGCGCAGTGCTATAACAGCTACTTGGGGACAAAATGTTTGGGAGATTGAAGGCGATAGATTATATGCTCGGTCCTCTTAATACCGACACGGTGTCCGCTAAATGGTTGCTATTGGCGTGTACACTACTAGAGAAGCCTGGGATGTCCATGTTGGATGGTAATCAAGGTTCAGATGTTGTATAGGGAAGATAACTGAGTGTAAGATTTGTCAGTTTGCTGAACATTGGACTAACACTACGTGGTACGGATTCCACGTAAAGATGCAGGTCCCATAGTTGCCCTGGCTGTTGGGTTATTAATAAACATTCTTTTCTGAGCTAAGCTGGACTCAGATAGTAACAATAACTACACTAGTTTATCTATCACACTCATTCACTCGTCACATTCGCCTATTTCTCTACGATCGGCGTCTCAGAAATGAAGAATAATAATGTTTTAATACAATTTATTTCAAGTTTTAAAATTAAAATAAAACAATATTGGGTGATTGAGTGTGTAAAAAAGGACCAAAGAATAAATAGATGAACATCATATAATATTTAAAGTGGGAGAGCATTGAAACCCCATCAATCACGGGGAGTCCAGCTGGGCTCCCGGCGTCACTAGCAGAGTTCCCTCGGGACTTGAAATGTACCGTAAATGTTGCCACACCTGTGTTCAACACGTTTAAGCTCAAATACATGAATGTATTTTATTGATAAATAGCGTTAAGATTTATATTATCTATAACTTAAACAATTAATTACGAAGAGTTGGATTATTACTGATACAAAGTACTATTAGCTATTCTAAGCAGTAAAAAGCTAATTTATTCATTTTATTGTATTTTGTTAATTTTTATGTTTCGCTATGTTTGTGTGTGTGTGTGTGTGTGTTTTTTATGTTAATTTGAATTTTATTAACACATTACTTTATTAAGTTTTCCCTATACAAATAAAGTTATAACTTGTATTCAATACATTTTTAAACTGTCCCAAAATTTACAAACATAGATATTTATTAAACATAATTCTAAACCATTTTTATCATTAATTCATACATTTCAAATAACTTTCAATATATATATATATATATATATATATATATATATATATATATATATATATATATATATATATATATATATATATATATAAAACAAATAAGCATTAACACATGTTTTTTCTTTTTTTTAATATATTTGTAAAAGAATTTATTTTCATCTGAATAGATTAACATACTAACTGACTATTCTTTTTATTGTTAATTTAAATTATATTATATTGAACGATCAGATTTAAATAACTTATAAAAGCGGTAATGAATACAATATCGTGAAGATAAACTCTCTGAAACCATATAAAGTATACTACGACGTGAAAGAAATTTAAAAACTTAAATTACAAGAATGAAACACAAAATAATTATATAAAAACACACTCAAAACCATTGAAATTCATATTAAATGTATAAGTAATCAAATTTTTTAAGAAATCATAAAATTTAAAACGAATTAATAAAGGATCTATGCACTCACAAATGTTAAATATATTTACCTCCTTGAATATTTATATTTTATTTGATTTAGGCAATATAGAAATAGTAAAATGTTTATAAATAACACTGAAAATGGAGTAGAGATCTGAAATTTGTTGTACAATTAATAATAAAAAGTTTTACTTAAATAATATGATAGTTACTTTAGGTATTGTTTATTTTTACAACAACCCTAGTATTCCAATGTTACAAACCTTTATTGATTAAATATGAATATTAATTTAGTATACAGGTTGAAAGACTATCGTACTTTCTATGAATACAATTTACTTTTCAAACATTTGTTAGAAATAATAATGTACTCTGAGATAACATTATTTTAATAGAACTATGAAAAGCTTGTAAGAAAAATACAAGAAAGTATTTGGTCACAATATAAATATTATTAGTTATGTTTTTATTTCTAGAGAATAAGTGCGTAGTTTAGACTTTCAAATAGAAATAGATTTTTAATTATCTTGATTAATTCCATACTGGTAATTACAACCAGACCTTATAAATTCATTACCAACAATTTATGCAAATGAACGGTATTCATTTGATCAGTCTGCTCTCGATAGATTGTGTGTTCTATTCCATATTCAAAATTTTAGATTCAATTTATATTTAAATTTATAAGGTTACGCTGAAATTATCATGGATAGTAATAATATTGCTGTATTGGAACTATTCAAATACAATACACAGTAATTATTACTATTATTATAATGTAAACCAACTGAGGACTTGTATAAATTGAAAGAAGTTTTATCAATACATTCACATGCAGCCTCGTTTACCTTTTGTACTGCAGTTTTCTCTCATAGCATGATGATGATCACCTTACCTGAAAAAAAAGAAACTCAGTGCAGAAAATGTAAATTTATGTTATTCATATACATGGTATTTATCTATGAAAACTATAAATAACTAGATCTGTTATAATCTCCACTAAAATAACATTCTACTGTACATTTCAAAACAGTTAGAGGAATATCTCAAAATTAATTATCGATATTCATCGTATATGTTTTTCCAGCAATGGCTCAAATAGTGTACAAAATTCAAATATGAAGTTTTTTATCTTATTTGAATAGTATACTAAAGAAATATATGAATATGAAAATAAGCACCCTAAAATAATTTGATTTTAAACAAGTTAAAGATTCCAAAATCAGCCAAAAGCTTACAAGCCTGCTATTTTAATGTTTGATCAATTTAAAGATGTTTTTCGCATTATATTGCCATAGAATCAGTACATAAATATATAAAATTAGTGATTCATAAACTATATAAATAACACACATTTATTAAGGGAAAAAGAAAAACATTTGTAAGGTTAAACATAATAAATTATAAGTTAAACATTTAACACAGTGAAATATAATATAAATAAATTTAGCAACAAGTAAATTATTTAATAGTAGTTTAACAAACTATGGGATCGTCTGATCCAAAATATTTTATTTATTATGAAAGGTTAAATAAATTCATTTGATGAATTAAGCCCCATTAAATTGTTGAGATATATCATTATAATTTACTTTAGCTAAATTTATTATTATCATAATTTAATTAAGTATTAAGACATAATGATATACATACAAAGCATGAATTGAATTTTTTAGTAAAAATAATACATAAAATATTTACTATTAGCAATTAAAATGACTATTACATTTAATTAATGCAGTTTATAAACACAATACGCACATTTTAATGCTTCTCGTCTAGATAAAAACTATTGTAAACTGTAAGGCGGAGTATTATTTCGTTGAATAAGAATAGTTTATTGGCTATTGAGGTTACTGTAGTAAAAACAAAACAATTTTGGTTATATAGTACAAAATACATCTAAATTTGAATTATTGCTCAACATGGGTGATTATTAATTTAGTAGTAATGTAATTATAATTCAATTTTAAATAATAGGTTTTTCTGCTGATTGATGTATAATTGTACTATTGTGAGACATAATATTTCACACAAGAATGAGCACGAACATGTAAAACAAAAAAAGGATAAACACATCCTTGTTTCACACGTCATGTGATCAATATTCGTGAACATTTGAGCAAAAAGGCTAATAGAACAGTTGCAAACATAAATAATAAAATAATTTGAGCCTACTTAAAAAAATTAATAAATACAATCAGCAATTAAAACGCAATAATCTACATATCTTATATAACAAATACTGTACTCTTGTAGAACGGTATGTCATATTGAAGTAACCCAGTAGGGCCTATTAGCCCCTTGTTCAGAGCTGCTCTACAATTCCACGCAGCCACAATTCCAGCCCAACGATACTTGAGACAGATGTCCTACTGGTCCAGACTCGACGATTGCTAGCTGATCTAATGACAATTCAGCTGCTACCTTTGGGATGCTGATGAATCACGCCACAATGCATCGAGGAATATTATTATATTACACTGGAATTAAACTATATAATATTTGTAATTTGTTTAATGTTTTTTTCATATATCATTATTCTTTGGGTAATACAGCAAATTATTGTGGGGAATTTATATTTAATATATAAAAACCATAGTAAACATGTATTAGGTCTACTTCAAAGGAAGTTTGGGAAAGTAGTATTTTCTTAGTTCATAATTCCTTTTACAAAAGCCATTATTAGATGTACTTTTTGGTATAAAGGTATCTGACATAGGATTGACAATAAGACCCATGGGAGGATGTGGGGCTTTTCTCAGGTAGACAACTGACGTTTCGAAACCTTTATTTTTTTGGGATATCTTGATTGATTTTGTCTTCCGTAGCTTTTTAAAAGATAAAAAGAAAGAAAGGATCACTTTAATACCTGATATGTGTATTTTCAAAAAGAAACAGATAGTAAAAAATAGCATAACACTAATGTATAATGATTTTAATTCCTTTGCTACTCATAAGTAAATAGTTTTAGGAAGAACAAAAGATAATTGACATCAACATAGCAATGTAAGATAAGTTTTGAATGTAAGTAAAATTAGCTTAAACATTTAAATATATATATATATATATATATATTTGAATTTTATATCCAATAAATTATAATTTTACTGGAATAAACTTGCCCAATGTTCAATAAACCCAAAAATCATAATTGAGGAGTTAGGAGTAATAATTGATTTATGAAAATAGTTGACATTTATATTATAACATTATTATGAATATAGTAATTTAAATGTTAGTAAATCTAGCATGAAACCGACTCAAAAACAATGATTATAAATAAAATAACAGGATGGAAGAAAATGTGGCGAGACAGCACACTTCAAGTGCACTCGTTGCTCTTGGCAATCACTTAGGTGGTTGGAGGGGGTAAGGAGGATTCCCTATTGGATAACACACCCGCCCGCCCATACACGTACAGTAATATTGACCCAGCCGCCCGCCCATACACGTACAGTGGTATTGATCCACCCACCCACCCATACACGTACAGTGGTATTGACCCACCATCCCACCCATACACGTACAGTGGTATTGACCCACCCATCCACCCATACACATACAATGGTATTGACCCACTCGCCCACCCATACACATACAGTGGTATTGACCCACCCGCCCACCCATACACGTACTGTGGTATTGACCCACCCGCCCACCCATACACATACAGTGGTATTAGCCCAACCGCGCACCCATACACATACAGTGGTATTAGATACCACAGTGGTAATATATTTTATTGGATATTCTATAAATTAATCAGTTGCCCACGATCAACGTATAAAGCTGTGATATACTCTTTACATTTTTGTAAAGTAGACATTATTCCTTTGCCACTAGATAAATAAGAAGTGCTGAACACTATAAGTAAACAAATATACTTAACATAAGGGCCTTAAGCATTGTGTCTTACAGTTAGATATACACAAACAGTGGTACGGTATTGACCCACCCGCCCGCCCATACACAAACAGAGGTATTGACCCACCCACCCACCCATACACAAATAGTGATATTGATATATATTTTATATACACTGTATGTGTATATAAAATATATATACACATACAGTGGTATCAATACCACTGAACGTGTATGGGTGGGTGCGTGGGTCAATACCACTGTATGTGTATGGGTGGGCGGGTGGGTCAATACCACTGTATGTGTATGGGTGGGCGGGTGGGTTATTATACATGTACAGTGATAATAAACTCATTATCACTGTACATGTATGAGTGGGCGGGTGGGTCAATACCACTGTACGTGTATGGGAGGGCGGGTGGGTCAATACCGCTGTACGTGAATGGGTGAATGGGTAAAATCAATATCACTGTACGTGTATGGGTGGGCGGGTGGGTCAATATCACTGTACGTGTATGGGCGGGCGGGTGGTTCGATATCACCATACTTGTATGGGTGGGCGGGTGGGTGGGTCAAAGATTATACCACGGCACGAGTATGGGTGGGTGGGTGAGTCAATACCACGGTATGTGTATGGGTGAGCGGGTGGGTCAATACCACGGCATGTGTATGGGTGGAAGAGTGGGTCAATACTACAGTACGTGTATGGGTGGGTGGGTATATATATATTTAAATAATTTCCTTTAGGTATAAATGACTCTAGATATCTGTACATTTCTTACGAATCTTCATTCTTACGAATTATGAAAATATCCTATTTATGAAACATTAAAACATTATGAAAATTGTTTCCTAAAATACATATCAATACCAATATTTGTTTATGGGTGGGTGGGTGGGTCAATACCAATATTAGTTTATGGGTGGGCGGGTGGGTCAATACCAATGTACGTGTATGGGTGGGTGGGTGGGTACATTGACAGTGACCCACTCGCCCACCCATACACGTACATTGACAGTGACCCACCCGCCCACCCATACACGTACATTGACAGTGGGGGTTATAAAAAATCATTACAATGCTCCCGTTATTAATTTATTGCTTTTTGAATGCATTTAGATTGTAATTGACTAAACTTCATCGGACAAGTTTTAGGCGGTGCACTATAATGGAGTTACAACTGGCTTTACTGGTTTACTTTGAAATATCAACACATCAAAGAGTTGATATTTATTGGTTGACTGAAATAGCTAAAGAACATAAGCAACTTGACTTTAGTTGCTGTGATTTTCTTTCTAGTTTGTTTTATTATTCTATTTCAACCTACAGTAATAGATTAAAACGTAATTTTGGTTTAGTATTAACAAAAAGGTTTACACTAAAGTACAATTAAATTAAAAGAGTAGAAGCATGCACGTTTAATGTTACGGTCGCATAGTTGTCTGACCTCTTAGCACACAACTGAATCACTTGAAAAATTTTATTACTATAAATAAAGAAACACTTCTTCATTAAAAAAAACAGAGCATTGACTTTGTATCATGATCTCACATTAAAGTACAAGTATTGACAAATGTTCAATCGTTACAAATTCCCACCTTAATATGTCAACGGAAGTTATGTGACACTTTACGTGTTTAAACATAATCATGTTCATATTATTTCGAACATAAAACAAGTTCTTAGTGTACACAAAAATACAAGGTACTTTTTCTATATTTTCGTAATCTTGATTACTTGAAAATATATTCTAAAATGTTTGAGAGATTATGGCAATTACTTGTATTAAAATTACTTTTTCTCCTAATATTGTGGATTGATAAATATCGTAAAAATATACATGAACATATAAATCTATTCCTCTGAATTATGTATTAGTAGTTTACTGATAGCATTTTATATAACAAATAAGAGCTTCAATGCTGCATGTACGTATTGAAGCCTGCGCAGTAGGGCTACTGGCAAGCTGCTCTATAATTCCACACAGGCACAAATCCAGTCCAACAATACTTGAGACAGATGTCCTACTGCTTCTGACTCGACGATTGTTAGCTGATCTAATGAATATTCAGCTGCTGCCTTTGAGATGCTGATGAAACGCACAATACAACACGGATGAAGGAATGCATTGAGGACGTTAATATCGGCGCAATAGTATTCATGTTTAGTTGTGAAATGTTGAAAGTCACCCCTGTGCATTGAGCTATCCCTGTTACTTGAGGGCTAGGCTTTGTTGGGAACTAAGGAATAATTCCCGAGAATAAAAATAGGACGTTTTCACAATGGCTGCAATTAGTGCTGCTACTATTCAAAATATATATGGGTCCGTGTTCGATGGAGACCATAGTTCGAATTTCGTATATATGAAAGAACTAAGTATTAGGGCTATGAAGTAAAACAGTTAAACCTCTTTGGCAGGGAGTGAATGCCACGATAATCTGCCGCTGTTGCTGAATTGCTCTGGTCAGGCCAATAAAATTAGTTTATCAGTATATACCACGCTCGTTCATACACACTGATTACACTAAATATTCGCACATATCTTAATTATTGGCCTGTACAAGAATAATGTTTTAACAAATGGGGATGTTTTTAGAATCATGAACAAAATATTAAAAACTTAAAGAAACTGCAACCCAATCGGTCAATTTCTATTTAGAACCTGAAAAAAAATTACCAGGGACGAATTTTGGTGGAGAATACACTTCCGCATTTTACCAAAATGAAATACAGTACAAGTAAACGTCACGCAACACAAATCTATTACAATATAAGCGCAGAATGCACAAATATATACAATACAAGCACAAAATGCACAAATATTATGGTGATCGATTTCGGTGAACCACGCCCACCTTCCTCAGACCAGAGGGATTCACAAAAGAATCTTTGTTTCTTTCGTGAAGAATCATTCTTTTGTGAATCCCTCTGGTCTGAGGAAGGTGGGCGTGGTTCACCGAAATCGATCACCATAATATTTGTGCATTTTGAGCTTGTATTGTATATATTTGTGCATTCTGCGCTTATATTGTAATAGATTTGTGTTGCGTGATGTTTACTTGTACTGTATATGTACCAACACGTATTATGCTAATTAAAAAACTATTCAAAATGAAATGAGAAATATTATCTAACGTATATTTTAAATTTTTTTACATGTTTTATATATTTGGTTTTTAGTGCTTCCTCTCAATTTAATTTATGCAACTTACCATATCTTTTTAAAATATGATAAGTTGAAATAACCTTATAGGCCTAATACTCGATAGTTAAATATGGACGAAAACATTATTACGTATGGAAAAGACGAAAAGTAATAACGAGTCAATTGAAGTAAAAATTAATAATGCAGCAGCCAAAATAATAAACACGCAATCTAAGGTTTTGTTTTTATTTGGCCTTCTGTAAAATATAACTCAGAATAACATTATCGTACACAGTAAAGGAATTTTCATGTAATAAAAACAATTTTGATTTTTCTCTACTTATAAAAAACTGCTTTTATTGAACTCATACAAACCTTATAATATTTCCTAAAATATTTATGTTGGTGACGTTTATTATATCTTTAAGTATTTTTATTGACTATTGTGGATGAAGTAACTGAAGAAATAACTAGCCAAACCTAAGTATTGTAATTTCAAATTACACGTCTGATTTTAATACAAATTCAAAGTAAATTTACGTTAAAATAATATTTAATCGTCGATTTCTCTGTAGATGCTTCTTTGAGGACAGATTATAATACTACTACCATAGACCTGCTATTATAACAGCACAATAGAAGGTCCAATACTACTACAACTGTTTTAAGATGGGCCATTTAGTTTGATCATGCATTTATAAAAATGTCAACTATTTAAGTATATTTGAAATATATATTTTGAATTACGTTTAATGAAAAGTTCTTCTGAATACGCATCAAAGCACCTACAGCAAATAAAAATAGATTGAGTCCTGTGAACGTGTTCCTCAGACAAAGCCATAAAAACGAACACTATCTTCTGATAATTACTTGATGAACTATCAACAAGACATGACAAGTCTCCGTGACTACAAGTGGTTGACACCAATTCCAGAGGAATTAAAGGTAATGACTGGTTCGAGTGGTAACACGCCCACGAGATTGGATGATGGAGAGCGGCGAGGGCGGGGTAAGGTCTTGGGCCTGGTAGGCAGTACCGCGCCCAGAGCAGCATGGAGCGGTGGATCGGGCGGGTGGCTCTGGTGACGGGGGCGAGCTCGGGCATCGGGGCTGCGGTAGCCAGAGACCTGGTGGCGCATGGACTGACCGTCGTCGGTCTGGCCAGGAGGAAGCACAGGGTCAAGGTGAGTGGTACAGGGGGCATTGGAGGTCCTGTTCCTTAACTGGGTTTATACCACTGCTATATATCCCATATCCAGTTGAATATTATTACCGGTATCAGTAATTGTTTATTCCCTTTGTATTTTTATTTTTAAACTCTAGCTAAAAACATCATAATATTTTTAAAGTTACATTCATTGACTTTATCTCTAAGGAAGATTATTTAAAATCAATAAAAATAGCGAATACAATATTTTTCATAATATGGAATGGAAATAAATGATGACGTGCAAATAAAATGAATTATCTCATAAATACCATAAAGAATAGTGCATAACATTAATTGGGTCATATGTAAATGTGTGTAGTCTCGCCTTATTACAGAATATAAAATTCATAGCTTACTTATAAGATAAATATCCTTTATTTAATATTTATTCCCTTTATTGTAAACATATGTACCTTAAATGTAGGCATGTACATACAATTATTAGGAACGTTTGCAGCTTGCATGTTATTTACTTTTCCAAAACCCTCCTACAGTTAAGTGGTACCTAGCTTATAGAGGGTGCAACTACGTTTGCATCCATACAATTATTAGGAAATAAGGATTAGAGATTGGTTACGCTTCTATGTTTTTGAAGGCCTATTACGTCAGTGAAAGATATATTTTAAAATTAAGCCTCTGGTTGTGTACATAAAAAATCGATATTTAATTTTTTAAATCATAAAACTATTGAAGCAATGCTATCAGTAAATCTCGGATTGGTTCCTCTTAAGTGAAAAGCAGTTCGTATACACAATAGAAGACCTTTAAAATGGCCAATATCTTCTTTATGTACAATAACAATCTTATTTCTATCTTATTATAACTATGTATCGTAGCAACGAAAGTATATTATTTAAGGATTACTGTTTTTTTACTTATTATATTAACCTTGGGTTAGATTGTTAGCTTTGTCAAATATGTCTGAATAATTTTTAACTTTCATGCATAGAAGTATTTTATTTTATTAGATTTTTGTCTGGTCACGAACTATTGATTTTTTATTTGGATTTGCATTATTAAATTATAGTAGTTAATGCGTTATTTTTCTTTTGAGTTTCTTTTTAATTTATGTGATTCACTAGGAATGTTTTCGTGCTATATCTCCATTTACATTACTATTTTATTTTAATACGTACATTTGTATTTTAATACATTATACAGTATAATAATTTTGTTTATTTTCAACTATGGTTAATATAAGCAATAACGATTACCTGAAAAAATTTAAGGAATTAATTTACCTGCCAACATTAGTTAGCTTTGTATTTCAAAAAGTATTTTCCTATTTGAATTCTGATTTCAAAATTTTAACAGTACTTTAAAATAATATTATTGGTCATATTTACATATTTAAGATAGTATATGTAAATGCTTTTCATAAAATCGATGTTTGCACCATTCAGGCTAAATCAATAACACATAAAATTAAGTAAGCATCTACTTAAAGAATATTTGTAAATCAAGAAATGAAAATTCATAAAATGTCAACGTACATCAGCTGTTCAGTCTGATAATAAATGCCCAGGGGTTGTGGCTACAGTCAGATGAAAAATATGATCAAAGTCCATCGTCCACAAAGACCGCCCTCGAGCTTATTCGAACTCTTGAGTAACAACCCTCCCATTTGTAAACCATGCATTGAGTATTCTTGCCATGATCTACGTACCTTATTAACAATAATGCAGACTTTTAATCGATTACATTGCAGTTGTTCTGTAACTACCATTGTTTTGTAGACACCAACCAATATTATACAGTTAAATATCTAAGATAACAATATTTATAATTACTTTGGATATGTTAGAGAGTAGGATCTGCATTCTTGAGGATAATTATGCCTTACTATCAAACACACTTATCTATATTAAACACAGTACTATGAGAATATAATTGGAGCGCATATAACAAACACTTCAAAGTATAATTTTCTACAAATTTAAAAAAAATGTAAGTATATATAGGATTGGCATATGAGGAATATATTGATGACCACAACATGATAAATTTTCTTATTTTTATTCAGTTGATATAAATATTCTAATCATTTAACGTACGTAGAATTTCAGTATGAAGACTAGTCATTAACAACAAATGTTTGCATTTTTCTTGAAATATTTTTGAACACATTTAAATTGTTTGTGATAGCATTTTTTATTATTTTTTTAAAATAATAACTAACAGGGAAGCGAAAAATGATATCTAGATTTGGGTTTATCTTAATTTGGTAATTAGTTTTAGGGGGGTAGGAGTACCGTTTTATTTGACATTTAACATAATATAAATATTTCAGCTAGCTGGCTTAATCATAAAAAATATAACATGAATTAATAGTGCCTACAAACTCCTCTATCTGTTATGTTTTATTTATAAATATAAGTGGTGTACGTTTCTTGTAATGTTTTGAAGTAAGAGATAAAATGACTTGACATTAAACCCGTTTAGTTTTAAACCCGTATTAGATTAATGACGTGGTTTAATGATAGTAACAGTGCATTGAAAATTATGCTAGACGTACTTAAAATATCTGTTGAGCTGCCTAATGTAATAGGTTCTCTAAAACCACAGAATATTTAAAATTCAAGGGACCATTCATGAAGCGAACTTCACACTTTAGATAACATTTTGTCATAAAAGCTTCTCACGTCATGTAAAAATTGTGCTCAGATTACGAACCTTTTAGTGTTTTTTTATGTTTCTTTCCAGCGTTTGATTACACGTTGTGCTATAATGGTGAAACTTAAATATAATTTTAGTTTTGTTTTTATTACATGAGATTTCGTTTCGTAGAACTCCACCATGAAGTGGTAAAATTTTTAATCTACTTCGATGGTTGTACTCAATTTCATTAAGACTAGCAATAGTAGTGTTCTACAGAATTCACAAAAACGCCGTTAACCGGTGACTCTTTCGTGAACGACAAATTTACAAACTGTACCTTACAGATAAATTGCACTAAACTCAAGCGTGGCCAATTTATGGGATGTGATCCCTTTTATTTACATGTGGATTTGGGTTATCCAGTAAAACACTATGTCCTACAATATTTTTTTTAGTTCTAAATTAACAGTAGTTTAACATAACAAAACAGCTAATTAATATTTTGATATTTTATACGCATATTAAGTGTACTTATCTGTATGCGTTTATATTTTAATTTTATTAACTTTTTAAGAATCTCCTCTTTACTCTAACCATTCCTCGTATAATATAGATCTGTGCGAGAACCTTATCAGGACAGAGGGAGTACGGGGGGGGGGAACAAGTTAAATATTAGTGTTAAACTTTAAGATTCGAACTTGCACTGTCTGTAACACAGGATTAAAGTCCTGACGCTTAGACCGCTCGGCTACTGGCTCTCTCATAATATAATTTCATGCATATAGAGGTCGTAATATAGAGGTATACAGGGTGGAAAAAATATGAAAACATTTTAACACCTTTTGTATGACTTCACTTGTAAAATTGAAATCTTCTATATGATTATAGTTACAAAGAACATACTTTTTGACAAAATTAGCGAAAAATTATCTCTCCAGGGAGACGGCCCACGACGAGTTGAATGAAAATATTCAATGTAGATCGAGTTTTGTATCAAATGAAAGATCTATTCAAAAGAAGTTAATTGCCGAAAACCGGACTTCGAAAGGTTCATCCTTTACAAAGTAGCGGTCATTTGAATTTTAAAATAACTAGTTTGAACAATATTATTTCTCCGCTATTTAACAATTTGAAGTAAATTATTCTGATAAAAAATTATTCTTTATGGACCACAACTATAAAAAAAAAATTAAATTGTCAAAATATTTATTGAAAGAAATAACGTTGTTGTGTTAGAGTTTCCATATTTTTTCCTACCCTGTATATGAGGCACTTTTTTGAATATTATGGTAAGTTATAAATAATTGTTAAATATTGGAATTTTCCAGCCTTTTCACAGTGGTTTTTATTTGACAAGGCACTTCCTCCTTATTTACTTTTCTCAATGTTCTCTACATGAAAAACTTATTCCAAACTTTCTGCCAAGTTATACTAAAGGTGCTTGTGTTTCAAATTGTTTTTGCTGGTTAATCACTTTTTAAACATTATCAATCTTTCACTAACATTTCAGAACATGCAAAGTTTGATCAAAACACAGTTTAAGCTCTTCATGTAGGTTATGTACCAGATAAAATTACCATTAATAAGTTCCCTAGTAATAATTGGAATGCCAATATTTACGTAAACTTGTAATGCGCTTACGAAGTAAGCTTACAATTTGTCATCTTGAACTGAATATTTAATGTTTGATAAAAAAGTAACACAAAAACAAATATTTAACCAAAGTGAGGAGAATTTGTTTAGGATTATACAATTTTATTTTTTTCAAGAGAAGAAATTCGTGGATAATTGTGAAAAGAGAATATAGATTTTAACTTTTAATTTATAGTAATTTAGATCTTTTTGTTTCTACGTACTTGAATTAACGGCCTTTGAAATTTACGCTAACCAGCCCCACCCATCTACACTTTTGATGTAGCAGTCCCCGCACCCAACAAGTGTCTTTCTTAAGAATATACCTACATCTACCTACTGACACAAATCATCAAAGTACTTATTAAATGATTCCTTGCGGTGAGTGATTACGGCGAATGGTCAACAGTGCCAATATCGAACATTCCTTACGCGGTTGAGCCAAGGTATTTGACCAGGAACGTATACATAATTGTAATGTATTATGACCAGCTTGTTATAAACATAGAACTACGTTTTATATCTAAATAATTACTATTGTATGACAACTATACATGTAGAGGTTTTAAGCATTGAATATTGGATGTAATGCTGGTAGAAATGCACAATTAACAGGCTGCTGATTTAAATATTTTTACTCAGTAGGTTATCAAGCATTTTTATTGAGTTCAACTAATTTCTTTGATTCATGCTTTAGAAATACGCACCTTTAAAAAATCTTTTTTTTATCTCTATTGATCATTGCTATGGCGTCAAGGTTAAAGGAATAGTCAGCAAATCCATAAATGTACGCTAAATAAAAAGAATTTCAATCTTATGTCATAATATTAGAAATCCTAAATGATACAAGTACATTCCAATACTAGAGTGCAGTGAAGGATAAAATATACAAAGTGATTAAGAATCATTTCTCATTAGGTAACTACTCTGCAGATAAGTTCAAACTTCTTGGACAACTATGATAAAGTAAACTAAATATAGTCACCAAACTTGGGACAGCTGATATTTACATTGGTATTGGTGTATATTGGTATTGGTGGTACCAGTTGTATATTGGTGTCTTTTAAAAATAAAGTATCATGTATTAAATTATGTAAAGTTAAAAATAAGTAAAAGAACTTGCACCTAATGTTGAGTGTAACATTTCATATAAGCAAGGATAAATGTAAGGATTTCAGTAAACTACCCTAGAGTCCGCATTTATTACCTAGAGGAAAGCACAAAAGAAGGTTTCCACCTCTGTTGCCTTAGTACCACAAAATGAACAACCCTGTATTTCATAAAAGAACAACAAAAGTTAATAAAACAAAGTTAATAATCCACACGTATAGTGGTATTGACCCACCTACCTGCCCATACACGTATAGTGGTATTAAACCACCCACCTGCCCATACACGTACAGTGGTATTGACCCACCTACCTGCCCACACACGTATAGTGGTATTGACCCACCCACCTGCCCACACACGTACAGTGGTATTGATCCACCTACCTGCCCACACACGTACAGTGATATTGACCCACAAACCTGCCTATACACGTACAGTGGTATTGACCCACCCACCTGCCCACTCACGTAGAGTGGTATTGACCCACCCACCTGCCCATACACGTACAGTGGTATTGACCCACCTACCTGCCCATACACGTATAGTGGTATTGACCCACAAACCTACCCATACACGTACAGTGGTATTGACCCACCTACCTGCCCATACACGTATAGTAGTATAGACCCACCCACCTGCCCATTCACGTACAGTGGTATTAACCGACCTACCTACCCACACACGTATAGTGGTATTGACCCACCCATCGGCCTATAAACGTTCAGTGGTACCCATACTGACAATCTTAATATACGCCACTATTTTAATTTAAATTTAAGTACTTTTGTGCTGTGAGATATTTAAATTTTTTTTAAATTCATAGTATAGCAATGTAGTTCATTATATACTATTGAAAATTAGTTTTGAATCTGCTTTATTCGAAGATGCATCAGTAGAAGAAAACTCTGTATTTTCTTCTCCCAAGAGATTGATGGGAAACTATAAAGTCTAAGAATCAGGATGTTTGGTGGAGCTTGGCAACGCCTTCTATTGAGTACTGTGGCCTTGTGACGGTGCGGGCGTGTCACAGTGATGACAGTCCAATAGAATAGTACAAGGACAACGAAATAGGAAAAAGGCTCTCGTAAACAGAACCTATAAACAATATCACAAAGTTACAGACCTATAGCAATTCGTTTTGTTGACTGAACGGTGGATACAAAAATAAAATACAAAATTATCACATCTATACAAGAAATATATTGGTATTATGATAAGAAAACTCTGATATGTTGGGTTGGTATACTAGGTTCTAAAGATCCACTTGTACTTGTGCTGTGGAAGTATCACCAATACACATACAGTGTTCAAGAAACACTAATTAATTATGGACGTGTAGAGATATACGTAAGGCTATTAGAGAGAATATTGTGAAGAACTTGTACAGGTAAGATGGGTGGAACGATCACCAAGGAAATGTATAGGCCTACACAGGATTATAAGGTTGAATTCTGTGAGGAAATTAATGAAGTAAGATGGTTAGGAATAGTCATCAAGAATATATTTAAAAAGGACAAATAAGTACTGCCAAAGATTGTATATGTAGAATGGATAGGCGGGCTTGTCTATAGCTTGTGTACGTTGGATTGGCTGGAGTGATCGTCAGGAACTTGTGTACTTAAGATGTTTTTATATGGGTACTTTGTTGATAGACATATCCGGTCAAATACAACATGTGGCACCACCTCCAAAACCTCGACGAGATTATTAATTTTACAGAATAATTCTGAAATAAACAACAGACTTTGTAAAGGACTGGTTTCTTAAATTATGAGTTCGAAATATGTTTGGATGATACATTTTGGATTATGTGACGATTGTAAGAGACTATTGTAAAGTTATATCATCACACAGCGAAGTTCATGATTACGACATAAGAGGTAAAAACGCAATATTTCTCTCCAAATATAATTTATGATTATTAAAAAAAAAAACATGTTTGGGGCTAAATGTAACTATAGCCTACCAGACTACTTAAAACAAGACATGAACAATACAAATTTCAACATAAGACTTAAAAAGTACCTAACTGACAAATCATTATATTCATTAGATCAATGTTTTACTCATTATGACTTATGATGATCTAATGCTAAATTGTATTAATTATAAAGTTATTTACGGTTCACTACATGTTGCACTATATACAAATCAAGATATTTGAATTTAATTGAATCTTAATCACCAAATACGAACAAGAAAAATTAAAATAAACTTGATAAATATTGAGGTTTTGAGCATGTAAAAACCTCAAATGTTTTGTGTTAAGGAGGCATGTTTCAAGAAATGAAGTCTCACGGTCGGTGGGCCAGATACTAATTCATTAAGAGTTGATTGGGGAAGGAAGGCGAAGCATTGCAGGCTTCGCTGGGCACTTTGAAGGGCGCATTGGTGTTGGTTAGGATCTGATCAGTAATTTTATAAGAAATGGCCTCGTCTCATTTAGTTAATCATATTTTACCAAGCGATAATCCAACACGCTGAATTTTTATGAACATCTAGAAAGCTTATTAGGATTTACTTAGTTTGTTTCTGGCATTGTACAAAAAACGAAGAGTGAATACAGTATGCATGTGTGTTCAATAGATTAGAACAAAATGTTTACTTTAAATTGAGTGTCAGAGATACATCACAGCATGTGCAAAACGTTTGGTGATACGAATATTGTAGATAACACCTTGACGCAGTCGTTACCAGAAACTTTAGTTATAAGTAACTAAACATATTTATTTTGTTACTATATTAACTTATGTATCTTAGTCATTAGCAAATCCCTGTCACAACTAAATCGTTCTCCTACGTAGGAAATAGCCGAGGAGCTGGTCGAGTGCAGAGGCAAGCTGTACGCCGTGAAGGCCGACATCAGCAAGGAAGACGACATAGTGTCTGCCTTCATCTGGGTGGAAAAGACTCTGGGTGGAGTAGACATCTTGATCAACAGTGCCAGCGTCACGGCGAGTGTCCCCATTGTGGGTGAGTGTTGTTGGTGACTTTGGTAGAATACAAGAATATACAAAACACTAGCAATCTATGCGACTGAACAGAGGCAAAACTGTACGTGTTTGGGAGGGTGAAAATATATTGTATATAGGGATGGCATTTCTCAGACACACACAGTACTATTGACCCATCCAGCATTTGTGATGAAATTAAGTCATCAGATAATCCAAAGCCTAAGTACGCACAATATATTTCATTAGCAATGGCTGGAAAAAGAAAACCAATTTTTCGTATGCTAGGGCTTTCCCCTTAATGACAGTGAGTGAAGCGGGAGTTATGTGAGGATAATCTGTAACCTACCTAATCCAGTTTCTCACTGCCTATTTTCGTTTCTGGGGTATTTACTTATCATGGAGATAACCATAAAACATTAATTCTTCTAGGGGTATTCATAAAAACAGTAACATCTTTATTTTATTTCATTTAGAAATTAGACACTACTGTATGCGCGTATGTGGGCCAATACCAAGGAACGTGTACGTGTAGGTGATAGGGGTTTATAAAAAAGGGGGGTATTTAACCATTTTAACATTTGTAAAGTTATAGAATACATAATTTGGGTCTTTTTTTAGAAGAGAGCCTCCACTCTTGAACAACTCTTTGAATTTGAGAAATAAGAAACTTGCGAATCAGTGGGGCGTACTATCAGATACAAAACAATTTAAAACATACACAACACGGTTATCGAATCGCTGCTCGGCTGCTCGTTATCGGCTGGTTATCTTATCTACCTGCGTTATCTGATTACCAACTTGAACGCACACGGTCAGTTGTGTTGCGCTGGTAAGTCCAGTTGTGGTGCAAATGTTGTGGACCCTCAAAGTGGAGCTCACACACAAACAGTAGAGCCTATGTGGGCATCAGCTACACTCAGAAACAATCGTGAGTGTGGAACCAGCAGGGAGCTGCTAGATCTGCGTGAATTCACGTGGCGTCGCATGAACAAAGACGCAGATTTGATCAACGCAATTTGGCACGAATTAAACTTGTTCTGGCCTTAATTTGTTTTAAATTGTTTCTGGCCTTCATTATATCATTTACTGAAGGAACACAGTTATGTTCAGTTATGTTTTGATTTATTCCCTTTCGTGGGGTTATTCCTATAGCCATTTTTTCAAGAGTGGGGTTCTCTTCTAAAAAGGACCCAATAATTTTAATGCATAAAAGTACTCGAATATTCCAGTAGATCTAATATCCATCTCCTTTTCATGAGACCTTTCAGAAACAAAGTCACTATCATCAGATTCTATAAACCTGAGGATGTTATACAAGTTGTGCAAAACAAACAACAGAGTCTAAAATGACGAAGGGTTATAAAAAACCTAGTTGGGTTATCAAGGAATTCCTAGCCTCCTTGAACATAAATTGTGCAGAAGTATTCTAGAATTTGCGAAGACAGTTGCATTATCAACAGGAATTGAGATAGAGATCTCAATTATTACTCACCCGGAAGATGCAGATCATTGTATCAGATATTTTCTCCCGTGACGTGTATTTCACGCTCCTTTGATCCTGAGATGGAGGAGGCAGGATGTAACCATTACACTGGCCACTCTCGTCGAACGACAATGCGTCAAGTCCTGACCCAGGGCATTGTTGTCCAACGAATGAATATTCAAGGACAATGAAGGATCACAACGAAAATACATTAAATGTTTTAAATTTACCCACGACATTTGACCTTTCGGCACTTTTAGAAAATTCTTACTTTAAACTGAGTCTCAGAGATACCACTGAAGATGACACATCACAGCATGGGCGAAACATTTCTGATGTGAATATTGTAGATAACACCTTGATAATGAGAAAACAAATTAACTTAATCAATAACTAAGACGAATAGTATGATTTATTTTATTACTATACATTTTTAGTAATTTAAATTAATAATACTTCAGGGAAGAAGTTTAAAAGTTTATGAATATTATAATATATTGTGATAAACAAATAAATAGAAAAGGAAATAAATATAATATTAGGAAATCACATTACTACCTTAGTCCTACGTATGTTAACCGACATCCAGTTAATCCGAGAAACTGCCAAAACATTTAAATATTTTTAAAGAAATTTAATCAAAAGGCTTTTCTTAATTGATGATAGTTTCTCAATCTTGAATCTTGAATAACGCAATTAGGAAATAAGTAAGAATACTAATGTATTATAATGTATTATTTTATTGTCAGTGCAACAATATATTATTTCTTAATGTATTAATTCTATATCAGACCAAGAAGAAGTCGTCAGTAGCTATCATGAAAAAAAAAAGAAAAAAATATTGTTTACTAAATTTATTTCCATCAGAATACCATACATTGGCATGTACGAGGTTTAGTTATATGTTTAAGGAATATATATAATGACTCCTTCATTTTGTTTAAAATATGTGCTACGGAAGGCTAGCCACCCATTGTAATCAATATTTTCATCAGATAATATCATCTGACCACACTACTGGAGGGAGTGGTCAGGTAATTTATCGTTAGTAACATATGTTTTATATGTGTAAATATTATGAAAGATAAATTATTGATTCACTACTCATTTATCATTCAAACTCAAAAATAACATTTCCTTAATAAAATATCTCTTTTTAGATCAGTTGATCGAATAATATAGTAACAAAGACTAAATTTGTTCACCACACCACATTGCAATTCACATTCACCCATATCTCTAAGGTCAGTGTCATAAATTATGGCAATAAATAGACAAACGATGTTATATACAAGTAATTTACCATCTAATTAAAATACTGATATAATTTTCCAAAACTATGAACATACATATAATCAAATA
Organism: Stictocephala bisonia; assembly: GCA_035578905.1. Lineage (NCBI taxonomy): Eukaryota > Metazoa > Arthropoda > Insecta > Hemiptera > Membracidae > Stictocephala > Stictocephala bisonia. Next base: position 2,917,692 of record JAQJVL010000016.1, on the reverse strand, counting down.
ATAAATGATTAGTAAATAAACTAATTCGCCACAAACTATCCAGTATCAACTATTTATTTCATGGGTGACTTTTAATTTAAAATACTTCTTATTACTTGGAATAAATAAAAATACAATAATTGAATTAAATTATTGGTGGATTTTTCATAAATGGTTAATTACGTTTAATCTAAAGTATAGTTTATAAAAATGTCTTGAAAATATTTTAAATCTTTTCATCCCTTTATATAGCCAACGGAAATAAAAGAGGTAGACCGTTTCTTAATTAGATTCATTAATTAGCGGCCTAATGATAAATGAGCCTTGAAGTCAGCTGCTCTAAGCCTTAGGCTAATTAAATAGGTAATTAATGAAAAATGTAGTGGTGTCGTGTAATACTCTTATTCGCACGAAAAGACATATATAAGTGTATGTCAAAAAATGTCTGGAACTATAAATCGGTTGGTTGGACAGAAATATAGTGAACATTAAATTATTATTCTTTTTTCGTACTTTCTTTAATGAACTGTAATGGATTTTGTATAGTTAATTAATATAAAATAACACACATATAAATTTATAATATTTTGTTATGCTAAGAATGATCATGCTTTTGATTTCAGAATTAATGATTAGATGACAAAATGTTCGGTGAAAGATGTTGATGGATGAGTTAATGAAAGTAAAATACTTATATTTTTACTACATATTAAAAGTAATTGAGAAAGATTTTGTTAAGGAATTGGCTTATATTTGTGTTTCTAAAGGGGTTGATATTTGAAAAGTTTACATATCTAGTAAAGTCACAATTATATCATTGATGATTAGAAATTCACCAAGAAAAAATACATTTGAATCAATCTAAGATAATAAAATCTAAACCTCTCCCCTCCTAATCTAAAAGTCGTGCAATAATAATATTACTGGTGATACTCCTGATAATGTTGTTAGAGACACTACAAATCCCAAACAACAATGGTCCGTAGGATCCTTAATATCTGATAGGAAAACTTAGACCTAAAACATATGAAAAGGTGGAAATTCCATAAAATGTAGATTTAATTTAGGAAAAATTAAATCTACATTTTATATTTATATGAAATTTATATTAAATTTCATAAAAAGTAATTATGAAATTATTATTTGCAATATTTGCAAAATGTAATAATTTAAAGACCTGGGACAACAAGTACAAATATTAAATAATTCCAAAATATATTGTAACCAAACATTAATAAAAGTATCTTTGACTATTCATTGGAAAACATTTTGGTTTGTATTTACAAAAATAGCGAAACAGATGTTAAGGTTTTAAAACCTAATATATATTATATTATATATTCAGATTTCATTATCTCTAAGGACTGATTTAGAGTATTCAAAGAGTTCTGTATGTTTCATCATTACATAGTATTTAATAGAATTTAATAATTTGAGAAATCTTTATTAGTCGAGTTTTATAAGTCAAATAAGTTAATTATTTGTAAATGAGATCGATAGAAACATTCATTTTGAGGTAAAATTCATCCCAGAAGACAAAACAGCAGAAACTAACATTAAATATACTTATAAACTAAGAAAAAACCGTAGTAAAACATAAAAACAATTACTATACAACAACTATATGGTTATACATTGTTATATAATTACTTTAGTAATACAATTACAGCGGTGATTACTGAGTGTTATGTTCCAGATGGGAAGACGGATGAATGGAAGCGTATCTTCGACGTCAATGTATACGGGCCCAGTATATGTGCTAGAGAAGCTGTCCGCTCCATGAAGTCTAGAGGCGTGGATGACGGATATATCATCAATATAAACACGTAGGTAAAATGTCATAGCTCCAAAACGTCTTTTTTTACCTGTTTCCACCCTTACACAACACCTTCGTCCCCTAGGTCTACTTGATGGAAGTATTTTTAGACTCATTACCAGGAATAACTCAGGGCACGTCAAAGTATATTCACAACACTAAACATTAATATACCTACTTAAGAAAACAAAACATTTAAAGGAAACAGCATAATTAACCAGGATTATGATACACGAGTCTCTAGATCCACCTGGACGAATATTTTTCACCTCGTCTCTCAACACTCATCTGGAACACTCAAAGGGACGTTATAAGGCAAAACAAATAGTTTTATTGTTTAAAGACAACAGACTATATTCACATTAACCAAAGGAAAAAACAAAAATAGTATATTTCATAACAAGAGTGGAAAGTGGGGTTTTGCAAGTTCGAGACCATATGTTTGAGGTGCGAGACTTGTCGAGCACTTCAAATGGTCGAGAACATACAAAACACTTTCACTCGAGTTTTGAACGATACTTTTCACTACACTACGGAATAAAAACTCATATTTGGAATGTTAACTGTTTATTAAATTAGAAACATGTTTTAAAAACAGGTGTTGTTGACTGTGGAAAATTTTCGGTTGTAAACAATGTTACTTTCGGTAGTAAACAATAGACAGCTGTTGAAAATATGATGTTTCGCAGGTTGTAAATACATAACGAAAACAGCTGAACTCATAGTAGTGTAGTGAAAAAACCGTTACGTATCAGTCCACCTAGCCATCACCTGGAGGGAGTTCCCCCACCACTCATCACAGAAAAGCTTGATGGGACTGTTCTGTTTGCCATTTCCAGTCCCATGACTTTAACCTGTGAGTGTAGTGTCCCACATATTTCGTGGACTCAGCAGAATACACAATGTGGGATAAGTGGAGCCTATTATTATTTCCAAATTTTTTGAAATCATTGATTGATAACCTTTTCATGCACGAATGAATAATGTTATTTCCATAATGTAATACAAAATAAACAAATCAAACACAACAAATTATATTTTGTTCTTCTTTTGCCATTATTGTATTATTTCAATATTTGTTTGCATTTGTGATCGTTTCTAAGAAGACGACTTCCTGGCACATTCAATTTTATTTTACAGGTATGTAGTGAATTATTATTTTTTTATATATTGGTATGTTTTGAATCAATCTTGGGTATCTAATTTTGATTGAAATTTAAATTAAGGTATTACGTAACACATGAATATGAAATGCCTATTATACATATCGAAACGTATTTTTTTTCTACGCGTTAAGCGTTGTAAATCTTCAATGAATTTAACCATTATAAACTATCCAACACTAAAAAATAACATTTATACAGTGACAAGGAACTATCCAACTGCTATGCATATACGATATAATCAATTTCTCTTTAAAGTTACAATTACGTCTATATTAGCTTATAATGTAATTATGACTGTACTTAATATAACTAATATTAGGGTTCTAAACAGTGTTTAATTCATGATACATGTGTGCATAACAAACCATTTATATTAGTTTTATTGAGTGTATTTTTTAAGAAATAAATTAAGAAATACTTAGTTTTCATATTTATGTATATGTAATATGATTAACTAATTGAAAATAGCAAATTGTTCTTAATAACTAAAGGCAGTTGTTCAGTTATTGCTGTACTATCAACTTTCATATGTTTCTGACGTATAAATGAAAATATGTCAGATTTATAATTATAAATATGAACATATTTATAACTATATAATTATAGAAAGATTAATTCAGGGGTAGTTTAGGGGACAAAATAAAAAAAGGAAAAAGAGTAAATTTCTAAAATTTAGATTCACTTTGTTAAAAATGTCCACATTACTATGCGTTCTGTTATTTTCGTAATATTTTGTGATTATTTAGAAATTTGTTATTGCGTAAAGAGATGCTACGGCATTCGAGAGAGTATTTCCTTACTTAATATATTTGTAGAAAGATGAAATAAGTGAATGTCACACAACTCAAATTTTAGAAAGAACCTAAGCTTTTGGCTATTCAAACTAGAATGAAAATGTTGTTCCACATACTTCTTTGACTTATGTATTTACATTAAACAGAGTTTATTATAATTGTACAAAAAAAATGTTGAAGGTATAATAGTGATACTCAAATTGATGTTATAAGAGCGTTATTCTAGTCAAGGGACGTTATTTCGAAAGAATGATGATGGTTGCTTAGTCTCTCGGGAGCTGTCACGTAATGTTCCTATATATTTCTTCTCATATCCATCGCACCTGTCAGGTATCGTTGGGTATTTCCTTCACTCCTTATCAATATTTCACGTTCACGTTAGTCTGGTTATAAATTAACTTATTTTACATAAAATTTAAATTTAAATACCAAACACAATATTTGTGTATTTAATTGATGACTTGATACATTAATTGATAAGGGTGAACTAGTTCTCATCAGTAAGAATGAAGGCAAATTTTCAAGTATCATTATCTGTTTTCTTGAGTTCATCATTACTTTGAATCATGGACTCATTAATTTACTGCAAGGGCAAGGTGGGGCTGCGTTCTTGTTACCATTAGAGGAATCATATTATCTGATGATAATTTTCCCAATTTAGGTACTTAGAGAGCTGAGTATGGACAAGATTTATGTCCGAGAGGGTCATCTCATTTGGGAGTAGGAGGGGGGGAGGTGATGTATTCTGAAGATCAGGGGGCAGGTATAGGGAATCCGTCATAATAACGTTAGATGCATTTTAGTAGTGAAGATCGTAACTATATTAAATCATTAGTATTAAATCAGAAGCTGATACAAGGCTGGAGTGGTAATTCAAAGTATTATTTTAATAACTCCTGAGCAAACTTGATAGGTTGAGAAGCAAACCTTGACGTTTGAGGCTGCATGAAACATACATGGTTTTATGCTATCTGGTCAGGACGATCTAAGTATTTCATAAATGTAACTTTTCTGTAATGCTATTTATAAAAGTAGCCTAAGTGATGATCTCCAGTAGCTAAAAGAGTGAGTAATCGGGAATGCTGATTTGTAATTGGAAGGATATTAACATCACGTAAAAAGGATTACTTAAGTTGTTGAACTAGCATGCCCTCTCTACGGGGCTGATAGTTGGCCCGTAATCCCTGCAAGTCAAAAAGTATGTACGTCATTTGGGCAATTATTTGTGTTTAGTACCAATTAAAATGGAAAATTTGACGTCATGAGATGAAAAAAATTTAGTTTATGTAACAATGATAGATAAACTACTTCCACAGATCATTGATTTTACTGACATATTTATGTACCAGTTTTTGAAGTAATGTCAAATCCAAAATTAAAAATAATAAGGAAGGATTAGTTACCTCATACATAATGAGAAAGGCTGACCAACCTTTTTCAGAAATGCCTGAAGTGGGGGGATGACCATAACACATTTTTTATTCTGATCATTTCGGAGTTTAAAGAAGAGCTGATTGTTACGGTTGACTTGTTACGCCAGGAGTTAGTTATTATATGATATTAGAATCAGTGGTTGTTAGTTGGAATGTTTGTAAAAGCAGTAAATCGAATAAAATGGATTGTACTGTGTTTTGATTCAAAGGGAAAGTGATGTGTTTCAACCAAAATGGAATGTGATAAGTTCCAAACCGAATGAAATGTGGTCTGTTTTGACTCAAATGCAATGGTATATATTTCAAACCAAACGGACTATGATGTTTTCAAACCAAAATGGAATGCTGTGTGCTTAAACCTAAATGGAATGTGATGAGTTTTGACCCAAACTGGGTGTTATGTGTTTCAGCATATATTGAATGTGATGTGTTTTGGCCGAAACGGTGTGTTTTGTGTTCCAACCGAAATGGAATGTGATGTGTTTCGACCCAAACGGGTTGTGATGTGTTTCTAACCTAAATGGAATGTGATTTGTTTCGACCCAAAATGAGTGTGATATATTCCAACCTAAATGGAATTTGATATGGTTCGATCCAAACTGGGTGTGTTGTGTTCTGACCTAAAAGGAATGTGATGTGTTTCGACCCAAAATAGGTGTGTTATGTTCCGATCTAAATGGAATGTGATATGGTTCGACGCAAAATGGGGTACTGTGTTCCGATCTAAATGGAATGTGATATGGTTCGACCCAAACTGGGTGTGTTGTGTTCCAACCTAAACGGAATGTGATGTGTTTCGACCCAAAATAGGTGTGTTTCAACCTAAATGGAATGTGATTTGGTTCGACCCAAACTGGGTGTTCGACACCAACCTAAATGAATGTGATGTGTTTCGACCCAAAATAGGTATGTTGTGTTCCAACCTAAATGGAATGTGATTTGGTTCGACGCAACCTGGGTGAACTGTGTTCCAACCTAAATGGAATGTTATGTGTTTCAACCCAAAATGGGTGTGATGTGTTCCAACCTAAATGGAATGTTATGCACACCCAAATGGAGTATGCTGTATTTCAACCATAATGAAATGTGTTTCGCCTTAAATGGAAAGTTATGGGTTTTGACCCAGAGGTAGAATATGTTCGACGTTATTGGAAAATATGTAGCTGGATTTGATCTGAAAATATTTTTTAACATTTTTGTAAAATATCTGTGCTTTACATTTTTGCTTATTTACTTAATTTAAGACTCTTAAAACGTTATGATGTTTAATAACATAACTAGTTTTTCTTTTTTTTCTTTCCACGCCAGTGGCATTTTGAAAATGACATTCAAATGTTGTTTAGGGACAATGGTAAACTCCTATGGCAGATGTAAGCCAAATATGCTATTGTAGGCTTTATATTTAACACTAAAACAAAAACATCATGTTGTTAAATTCCTACTTATTTTATCAGACAACGAATGTTATTCAAATATTGTATGTAATGGCAGAATATATTTTAATGCACATTAATAGCCACATTTTGTAAGATTAAATTAGAAAAAAATAAGCTAAGCTAAATAATAAAAATCTAAAAATATATATTTTTATTATATTAGAATTCTTGTCCATTTCAGACTGCCACCCTCTCCCGGAGGTGCTCGGGACAGCATCCTGAAGGCGAGTAAGCTAGCTCTCACAGTCTTGACTGACGGCCTTAGAGCTGAGTTCACAGAAGCTAAATCTAGGATTAAAGTTACGGTAAGTTATAAAACTGTGTACATCTATAACATAGCTATTATTTAGTACCCATCAAGATTTTTCACTGTTTTACTAAGATTATTCCCAAAGATTATGCTCAAAAATTATTCTCAAAGAGTATCTTCAAAACGTTCATTTCCTTCTGAAACACACGAATACAGTACGTTTGAAGCTGCAGAACACGACTTAAGGCTTTACAGTCCGAACGATCTAAGTGTTTGACAAATGTAATTGTTCTGTAATGGTATTTCTAAGAGTAGCCCAAATAATGCTATCAAACCACATCAATAATACACATTATAATTTTTATTAAAATTTATTACGCTACAGTTATTATGGGATTATTGAGTCCCCTTAATAATGTGTTTTAGTCTCACAAAGAACGTTAAAAACAATTTGTTGTATTAATTTACTAAAGAAAATAGTCCTTTTAGGGCATATTTATAATTATAACATATTATCAGCTAAATTGAAACTAAAGAAGTGCTAGGAGCACTATGCAAACATGTTACTTTTTTGTGACCATGGGATTAAAAAAAATAATCCACTCTATCAAAAGAAAAAAAGAACTCAACAAAACATATTCTTCATAGGCCTAAAATAAAATACACAGATTATTCGATAATGAGTGTATAGGGTACGACTATGTATGTAGCTCGAGCGTAAAATGCTAATAAAGTAAAGAACAAATATTGACTAAAATATAGAATTATGAACGAATTTGAGAGCTTTAACTATGGTTAAAAATGTCGTAAAGAAAATGCACGTGAAAAGAATGTTTGCAGGTTGAGCACGGGTTCAAAGCCAATTTATGTTGCAATCAATTTTAATAAAATAAAATAATTACCTTTACATCATCTACGCATCTAGGTGTTGTGTAGAAATCCCTTATAATTTTTAATTTATAGTTTGTTGCTGCCGTGAACACTCCCTTTTAATGTCAGTAAAATGATTGTTTTGATCAGTATAGACATAATTAAAATTTTCCCAACAGGTTGATAACACGTGTCTCAGAGCTGTCACCTATAGTATGGACAAGTAAAGATGTATCGATATGGTACCCCGACTATAACTGTTTTGTATTATGCATATTTCATCATTAATCTAAATTTCAGTTCGGAAAGTGCATTAAGAAAGTATTAAAGATTGCATATTGACGATTTCATCAATTCCCTACATGATACATTATTGTATGTTTCGAGCCTGATTCTAAAAGTAAACAAAAGAATAACGATTAGGTAACCGTATCAAAATGAATCTATTAAAGAACCTAATATTATTTTTTGGGCAGTGAACTTTGACACTTATGGAACACTCGTAATCATTTTGAAGTAAGTAATACCATTGATTTTATAAGCACACTGATTGATTTATGATCCAAAGTTACATGTTGTGTCTCAGTTTATCTGCTGTGTTTTTTCCAAGGTGGAGCGTTATTGAAGTCTCATGTAAATGTAATGCAGTTTAAAACAATCTGTGGTAGCAGACCTCACTAACTAACCAAATTACTGGCACAAGTATTCATATGGCATGATACATCATGTAAGTGATAATGTAATCAAGGATAATACAGTACGTATCTATATAAGATCATTATTATTGATAAAATAGGCTGATGGCCCTCTAACCCTTCCTACGCAGAGATAAGACGATTGCGAGTTGTGATTTATGCCTGAGAGTCATATTCATGATACAACAATCTGTTTGCACGTAGGTGTTAACATAAATAACCATGAAACATCATCTGAACCCTAGATCTGTCAGTTACATCGTGTTTCAGTGCGTCACTCCAGGAGCAATGACGAGTGGAGACACCAACAAGGGTACCCTGGAGATCCTTCGCAGACAGACACTCCTGGAGGAGAGACATGTGGCGGAAATGGTCTCCTTCATATTGGCTACTCCTCCAAACATTCAGGTATACCTTTGAAAACCCTTTCGCTCCCAGGAATTTCATGGGTATCATTTCTAAGAAACCCCGGCCTTCTGACACAGGGTATCTTCCAGGAACCCAGGGCCAAATTAGGAAATTTGCAGCGTTTTATTAAACAATTTATATAACAATTATTTATGATCTAATTTTAGTTATTTGTTATTGTGATTGCAGCAACCTAATCTACACACTAATGTAATAAAACTTTTGTTTACTCACTATGGGGGAACAATTTAAAACAGAATTGTAAAAAAATTAAATTTTTAAAAAAACTTTTACATTACATTTGTCCTACAATAAAAATACGAGAAAAAAATCCCATGACATATAAATTTATATATCTAGAAACATAATTTATAAATGAACATATATACGTAAATTCTATTTAACATAAACACGTACGACGCTGTGAGCAGGAGCAGCTGACTGACGAATCTGTCTAGTTACGTTGTGCCACAGCCACCTATAAAAACAATGTTCGTTGTTGCTTGCACGCTGTGATTGGCTATATAAAGTTATTTTAACATACTAGTGTGACAAAAAAGTGATTTAAAAATATCCCAATATAAAGATATTACAAGTTGATAACTTAATATATTCTTTTATAATTTTTGTTCTAAACGTCTGAAAATTTTGACGCAGGGTAAACTAGGAGATACCACAGCTGTCGGAAAATTCGGACGTCAGTTAAATTAGGAGATACTTCTGTCGTCCGAAAAATTGGACGCTGAGAATGAAAGGGTTCATAGACGTGGTTAATATAATTAATTTGTGTATATTACTTATTTATTAATTACTTTTAAGTGTTTACAAAATCTAGGCCTCACCAAGTTATGCAAAACTTTTCGGTGAGGTCCTATAGTAAACAAGAAAGTCAAAAATGTAGTACAAAAAATACATGCATATATATATATTAATATTATTTATTAGTAATTATTGGGCAGGTATTAAATAATCCTATTTAACCTATTAAAAAAAATCAAAATGCAGCTTATAATATGATATAACTATGCATTACAATATAAGGTATGTATACAATAACTGCGGAGTGTGGCTACAACAGATACGCCAGGTGAAAGTTTGTAGATAATTTTATCCTGTTTGCCAAAACATTCCTGTTCTCTACTCTATGCCCTATTCCCTCAACAACACTTAAATCGGCAGTGGGTGAAGTGTAATTGTTGTACTGTAAACAAAAACAAAGTGATATAATCTTAGCGTGTTTTCTTACTGTAATTTAACTATTGAAAATACTATTTGAATTCTAAAACGGATATATGTTTAATTTGTCAAATTTGTTGTATTTCATGTCTTAATGCCCGTTTCTGGGTCAATGTTTATCTAGGCTGTGTAACTATCGTAAATAGTTCCTTTCAGTACACCATTTCTTCCAAGAAAAATCCGTTAGAATGAATGATGAATTTACAAAATAAACACAATAAATAATCTAAATTAACTTGTATTTGTGAAGTTACAATACTCAAACAATATTGTAGGGTGATTTAGTTCTGTGTTAAATTGGTGTGATAGTGCAGTGATTATGTGAATAGCAGGAAATAATGTATATGTCAGTGAGTTGTTCTGTTATTATGATACGATGGAATATACAGAGAAATAGAGAAGAAAAAATATACATATTTATTTATATGGTCTAGTGAGTGGAAGAAAAATCAGAGTTAAATCATCCTGAGCCTTCAACTTATTACTCTGGTATATTAGTATAGCCGGCAATTACTTAATATACATATACTTCATATACTTCCTTAAATCTGTCGTCATTTTACAATTGCCTCATAGAAGTTTAGATTTTATGTTAAATATTTAAGTCCCTTTTTACACTTCTTACAATGCTATGCAACAATTTTGGGAGCAGTTGGCTGAGTGGTCTAAGGCGTCTGGAATTTTATTCCCAATAAGGTACAATGCATACAATTTACTTTTAACATTCCACATTATTTGGAGGTTAGGTAATAGCTATGCTTAAAAAAAATTAAAATACATTTTCCCTGAAAAATAGTAATATCATTCTTATAATTTAAAGAAAAATTTGAACAAATATGACCAAAAAGCTAATTAGTTATGGATCATCAGTTTGGCATTTGGATTTATATTTATGTAAGCTATATTTGGGTTTATGTAAAAAACTTAATGCATTAGAATTATTTGATAAATCACTACTACAGAAATGTTATACACATTTATTTATCAGGAATGTTCAAATGATTATTTATGAACTGTACATATTGCCATTTAAAATGATGCCTTAAAACTTTCATATAGTTAAACGAATTATATATTTAGTATGTTTATAAAATAATGCATATTAACAGAGACAATAAGTATATGATGTAATATGTACATTCAAAAGTGTCTATATTGTGTAAAATACATTATTTGTTGATTTTTTCGTTTGTTCGCAGGCGTCCCAGTTGACCAAGAGGCCTCCTATCGGTCAAAGCTCACCAAATATGTCACAGTCCTATGTAATAATGCGTAAACATCCCTTGAGATTCTGTATCACTCTAAGATAGATTTACAATTTAATCCTGAAACCAATATCTAACAAGACTTCGTTTCGGCCAAGCCTATCCAAATGGCACAAGATATCTCACATTTTTAAAGCCAGTTATTCACCTCTCTCTCTGCTTTCAGCATCTTACTTAAACGTTTTTGTTTGTCCGCAGGTGTCCGATCTGACTCTGAAGCCAATTGCCAGCAAGCCCTCCTTTCGGCCAAGACTCTCCAAATGACGCCAAAATTCTCGCATTCCTGTATACAAGTTCCTCCACCATTCTCGACCCTCAGCATCTCTCTAAGATATTTTTCAATTATATTGCAACGTTGTAATATTTATCTTACTTTAAATAAAACATGTAATACTAATGTAACTATTAAGAATATGATTGAAAAAATTCCACTTATTAGAATCAAATATAAATTTATACTATTATGTTTTAAGTTTATACATGAGTTTCCAATATCCAGTATTTTCCTCACTACCTCGTTTAAATTGTTTATCAGAACTAACTGATCGAGCCATAATTAACAGATTGGCAGACTGCCCATGATATAGGAGAAACTGTGACTAGTGATCATTTGTCTCAGTCATTCTATCAAAGAGTTCATGCGTGCGGCGTTCACGACATCACCATTATAGGCTGCGCTTGTCCCTGAAACACGTTCAGTTAAAAAATCATCAACAAGCTGAAAAGCGGAAAGTCCGTCCACAAACTACATATAAATTAAGACCATGGTATTTGTTGTTGTTTGGAGAGGTTGTTAATTATTGAAGGTTTATATTATTATGCCTTTTCACTCTCCACCCTCACAGTGATTTAAACTTCGCTGTTTGTAGGTAGGTCGTTGAATAACCTCGACCATAACACTACTGCTCCAAAACATTTTAATGAAATTTAGATAAAAGACGAGGACAGAATTTAAAATTATAAAGTCTCATTCATAATTTAAAAATAGGGCGCACCGAATTGGTGTTTGTGAAAACTGATATTAGTAGAATCTACTTCCATGCCCAATTAGTAATTCCTCATTGGATTACTCATTTACCGTTGTCATGTATTGGCTTAAGTAGATATGTTCTGCCGGTTGACCAACGTCCCATGAGGAGTTTTCGTCCCATGAGCAGGTCGGGGGTGGGGGAAGGTCACGTGACCTTAATCGATTTTTAATGGGCTGTGATTTGATTTTGATTGACTTTGATTTGATTTTGATTGACTTTGATTTGATTTTGATTGATTTTGATTTGATTTTGATTGACCTTAATCAATTTTTAGTGGGCTTTGATTTGATTTTGATTGACCGTAATCGATTTTAATGGGCTGTGATTTGATTTTGATTGACTTTGATTTGATTTTGATTGACTTTGATTTGATTTTGATTGATTTTGATTGATTTTGATTTGATTTTGATTGACCTTAATCGATTTTTAGTGGGCTTTGATTTGATTTTGATTGACCTTAATCGATTTTTAGTGGGCTTTGATTTGATTTTGATTGACCTTAATCGATTTTTAGTGGGCTTTGATTTGATTTTGATTGACTTTGATTTTATTTTGATTGACTTTGATTTGATTTTGATGGCGGCGGCCACCTGCCGGATCCAAACGTTATTGATTGTTTCGGAGAGTGGGGAAGCCACCTGCCGGATCCAAGCGTTATTGATTGTTTCGGAGAATACCCTCGGGGGTGTTCCGGAGATTGTCGGGAACCTTCATTCCCTTGTTATACTATATAAAATACACTATTAGCCTTGTTATACTATATAAAATACACTATTAGCCTTGTTATACTATATAAAATGCATTATTTTCTCTTATACTCTATAGTAAATCTATACTCTATGGGACAGACTTTGACGCGCATTCCTTTCCCCGCTGCGGAAAGTGAATGCGTCTCTGACGCTAAAGCCGACCTTCTTCTTCTATTTGCTACCTCCTGCACTCTTGTGCTCCAATCCATCTTCTTACGGAATCCCCTCTGGTTATTTTCTGTTTTTATGTTTTTATGTTTTTATGTTTTTCTGTTTTCCTGTTTTCCTGTTTTTCTGTTTTCCTGTTTTTCTGTTTTCCTGTTTTTCTGTTTTTCTGTTTTTCTGTTTTCCTGTTTTCCTGTTTTCCTGTTTTCCTGTTTTTCTGTTTTCCTGTTTTCCTGTTTTTCTGTTTTTCTGTTTTTTTTCCTGTTTTTCTGTTTTTCTGTTTTTCTGTTTTTCTGTTTTTCTGTTTTTCTGTTTTTCTGTTTTTCTGTTTTTCTGTTTTTCTGTTTTTCTGTTTTTCTGTTTTTCTGTTTTTCTGTTTTTCTGTTTTTCTGTTTTTCTGTTTTTCAGTTTTTCAGTTTTTCAGTTTTTCAGTTTTTCTGTTTTTCTGTTTTTCTGTTTTTCTGTTTTTCTGTTTTTCTGTTTTTCTGTTTTTCTGTTTTTCTGTTTTTCTGTTTTTCTGTTTTTCTGTTTTTCTGTTTTTCTGTTTTTCTGTTTTTCTGTTTTTCTGTTTTTCTGTTTTTCTGTTTTTCTGTTTTTCTGTTTTTCTGTTTTTCTGTTTTTCTGTTTTTCTGTTTTTCTGTTTTTCTGTTTTTCTGTTTTTCTGTTTTTCTGTTTTTCTGTTTTTCTGTTTTTCTGTTTTTCTGTTTTTCTGTTTTTCTGTTTTCCTGTTTTTCTGTTTTCCTGTTTTTCTGTTTTCCTGTTTTCCTGTTTTTCTGTTTTCATGTTTTTCTGTTTTTCTGTTTTCTGTTTTCATGTTTTTCTGTTTTCCTGTTAGTAGATAATATATGGGCGAATCATCCTCACTTTTCTGACCTCTGATTGGTCGAGAGCGGTCACGTGACCAGATCAAAGATGACAGCCTTTCCCTTCTTATACTATATAAAATACACTCCTGACCTAACCTTTCCTCCGTTATACTATATAAAATGTAAAAAGATGGTGGTCTTTTATACATGTACATCCGGCGACTGTCGGCTACCTTTGTACGCTCTTCACCCGTCGGCTACCGGTCTGGCGCACACCCAAATGCTACGCTCTGATTGGTTGCCTCCCTCACACGTAATCTTTCTCACACGTACTGTTAGCCTACCTATTTAAATTAATTTTGAATTTAATTGTTCTGAATGTTTAATAAATACACTGTTAACATGCGCTCTTACCAATACACCTTTAAATTAATTATATGTTTAAAAAACGAAGACGCTACCCGCAATACAGTTTTGAAATGCGGAACTCGCCTACTAAAACATGAAGGCGCTACTTGCAATACACGTTTTTAATTAATTATTTATACAATAATGAAGGGGCAATTCTTTTTATATTATCTGTTTATAATTTGACATTTACTGGTAGTCTACCTATTTAAATTAACTTTTTATTTAATTTTTCTCAATATTTTGTTTAATACACTGTTAACATGCGCTCTTACCTTCATGTACTCATCTACGGCTTCCTTTAACATACATCGTTACCTACCTATACTTCCGTTAAAAATACCTAATGATTAGGTATCCTCAAATCCCTACTTAACACTCTAGACAACCCGCAATACACGTTTTATTTAAAAATTAAGGAACAGATATAATAGGTGATGTCGTCAGATCCCGCACTTTAGTATTACGTCACAGATTTCAAGGTCACGAGGAGTGTTTTTTTAAAAAAACTTCTTGCACAGAACAATTTCTATTTCCAGAAATTGTTCTATGCAAGAAGTTTTTCTCTCTCTTTTTTTTCTTTTTTTCTTTTTTCCAACTTTATTTACAAATAAATATTTTACAAATACATATGTTACAAAAGTAAATCTTAAAACTAAACCGCAGTGTTGACTACTCTCGTTCAGTTTATCTCTGTTTCTTCAGTTAACGGAGCTGTGAGATCTACTACTGGATATTCCATCTCCGGTAATGTGTTGTCATCCTCTCCATACAGCATATCAAGCAGTCTGTTGTAAGTGTCCCGTTCACTAGGTTTCCAAAACAAGCTTTTAAAAAGTCTTATAAATCTTTCTTCAGAAAGCTTGATTTTGGAACAATGACATTCGGATGGAATTATCCAAATTTGTTTGACAAATATACATTCAGTAAAATGTACTCCAAAACTTTTTTCAACTGTCTCTGTAAATTTCTTTTTAAATTTTAATTCCTCCACTTTTTCTGCAATTTGACTCATTTCTGAAAGTTTCTCCTCATCACTGGAACACCATACTGGTCTTAACAATCTAATTTGAAACATAATTATTCTCAAGTCTGTGTTCATTGTAATGGTGTTTTCTGTGCGAGTCTTCAAATCAGAGTGACTAGGTGTGTATGTGTACAACTCCTATATATATATATATATATATATATATATATATATATATATATATATATATATATATACCCTCAACTAGGTGTGTGGTGGGGGGAAGCAATTTATTCTTTTTCCTACTCCCTTCCATAAACAACTCTATTTATAGTCTGGGTTGGGCTAACTCGGGTTATAGCAATGAAGGTGAATCTGGGTTAACCTTACGTGGGTTATTAAAGCCCGGGTTAAATCAACGTGGGTTAGCAAAATCCGGGTTAACACAACGTGGGTTAATAAAATCTGGGTTAAATCAACGTGGGTTAATAACACCTGGGTTTACAGGTCTGGTGGGAAATGTTCTTCTGGCTGGAGCGTGTAGCTCTTTGGTGATGGTTTCTCTCACATTCATAACTGGATTGAATTGTGTCCAATTCATAACCGATTAAGATTTTTTTAAACCAAAATATTTATTGATTTTTAAGGGATTCCACAGCCCCTCCCCGCTGCGGAAAGTGAATGCGTCTCTGACGCTAAAGCCGACCTTCTTCTTCTATTTGCTACCTCCTGCACGTTTGTGCTCGCTTAAGTCAGTTGTTTATATTTTTCATAAAAGGTGAAGGAAACCAAAGTATGACATTTTTCCCGCAGTCTCTTTTCTCGCGCTATGTGCTTTTCCATTTCTACATCTGCAAGTTTTCTCTTACGACATTCCCTGTTGTAATGGATTCCACGTACAAAATTCTTTAAGTCCATCCAATCCACAGTGTCGAGGTATGCCTGGAGATATTTCTGTTCAGAATTTATCGACTCCCAATGCTGCCTAATTATCGGGTTTTCTTCACGCATAAACTTCATGTCCTCTTCGTACCATTGACATTCGAATTCGTTACGTGGTTGAGCATGCCATCTTTGACTAATATCATGTTCTAGCCACATAAAGTCCTTTTGTCTAAAATATTTACCACAGCAACACTTTGAAAATGTAATATTGGACAGTTTCATTGTATATATGAAGATTTGTACATAACTCATCCGTTTGGTTAAATACTACTTTGTGTACATTTAAAAATGTAAAAAAACTGGGTCTTTTAACAGTTTCAATGTACGTATATACAAAGTCTATAAGTAATACTTTGAACACTACCACACTGTTACAGGATGTGGCTCGCCAAACGCCTGTGTCACAAAGGCGAAACATCAGCTTGCTTTAATATAAAGATTATATACTTCCAACTACATAAAAAATGTAAATTAAAAAGCATTCATTTTGTTGGAATCAAGCTTTGACCACTATCATACACTACTTCTGTACCATAGCTCTTGGTGTGAGATGATTAAGTCCGGGTGCTATAATCCGTTACGTGCGTGGTCACCCATATGGTGACTGTGCCCTGACTTACTGTAATGGTACGGACTTGTGTGAATGAAGGTGCTACAGACTGACCATGAGAAGTGGAATATAGCTGTTAGACCTTATGATATGAGTTAGATGGTGGTTACATGAGGAGTGTAACGATCTCCTTACCGTTCTGACCGTACATTAAACCCACCTAGCCACCCATGTTATAGTAATGTACCATTTGACTCCCAGAGTCTGACTTTAAGTGGATCGAACCTCAAGAAATCTATAAATTAAATATTACAGAAATACCAGATAATGCGGAAATGGGATATATTTGTTGAGTCGTGTACGCTAACCACTGGACCACGCGGGGTTGATAGCTTTTTGTCTAATTTGTTTAATATATATTTATGTTTTGGGAAATTGCTGCTGGGGGCGCTGTGATCACGTCAGCCACATAGAGTATATATGAGTAGAGTAACAACGCGCATGCGCGCCCGACCAGCAGACGACGCGTGCATCATAGGCTAAGAGCGTACGAAGGTAGCCGACGGTCGCCGGAAGTACCCGAAGGGACAACTTTCAACTGAAGAATTGTTATAAAAGCACGTACCAAACGTACTCCTGGGGAAATCTGTAGATCAACATACATACCAACACCTAAAAGTCTTGCTCATCGTAGCAAAGGAGTTGTAAATATTAAGAATAAAGATCAAAAATGTACTTTCTTGTGATATTTGGTTGAACGTGGTAAAATCTTGGAAAGGTCAGATATCAAGCAGTAGTGTGTATTCTCTTCTTCATTCAATATCAACAAGTTAACGTGTTTGCGATTTTTCAGTGTAGTCCCTCTTATCACATGTATTTCCTCATCTTCATGCCCAAAAACAGTTATAGACAGAGATGGATTATTTTCTTCAAAAAGATCTAAATCTGTAATCTTAACTGGGTATTCAATGCCTGACATGTTGATTTCCTGTTCAAAATGTTTGTAGTACTGCACTCTGTAATGTTTACTTCTGTCATGTCCGTGTAGTGCGCACAAAACAGACCAAAGAAAACATTTATTGTCCGTGTTTTTAATATGAATTATTCCTTTAGTAACTGCCAAACTTTTAGGGGTGGGTATGTAAGAAGCTGCTACAAGGGGTTGGTATTTTACTATACATAAGTATATCTGTTCAACATTGTTTAGTTGCCAACCACTACCGTCTCTGATATACTCCGTCATACTCTCCAGTATCTTGTCAAGGGCTTCCATAAAAACAGTTAAATAAAGACTAAGATTTTTTTTCTAAGTACTGTATATAAGTTATCTTGTGGAAAACCGTAAAGAGAACGGTAGTTTGATGAAAAGTACTACGTTAACCAAGTAAATTCTCTAATACTAATGGAAAAGTCTTGTTTGTACAGTATGTGGTCATTTTTGTATACTAAGTAGATGTTCTATCAAGTATTTTGTGCTGATTAGGTGGGTGTATTATCAAGAGACAGTGTGTTTTGTAAAAGGTCTTTCTATTAATTAAGTCATGTTTACAGAGTATGTGGTAGGTCTATCATGAGTTATGTATGTTAGATAGGTGGTCGTAAAAAGTCTTACGTGTTAAGAAAATTGGGACTGTGACACCTACTCGTTACGTCTATCAACAGGACTGTGTAATGAGTAAGTGGACCGTCTAAAGTATATAAAAAGGCTAGGTGTGTGAAATATCAAGATTTATGTTAGTTTGGTACATAGGTACTCCACATGTTTTACGTAAATGGATGGTCAATCAAGAGTCTTGTGTGTTTAGTATGTGAGTGGCTAAACATAGGTATTGTATGTACGGTGTGTGGTACGTATATTAGGTAGATAGGGGTATATCAATAGGAATGTTTTTATGGTAGTATGATGGAATATTTAGTTATGTCTGCACAGTGTGTAGTTTGTTTATCATGATTTTTTGAATGTTTGGTAGGTGGCCCTTCAAAAGTCTTATGCTTTGGGAAGGTGGAGTGAGTGTCGACAGTTCTGTTTGATGAATGGGTGTGTGATCAAACAAGTGTTTTGTGTGTATTGAGTAGATGAGTGGATAATCAAACGTCTTCTATGTAGAGTGTATGGACAGTCTTGTATGTTAATCTAACAAAAGTGTCCATATTATAACAGAATTGACTTTACAAATTGTTTTTAAAGGTTAACGGTAAAAGAGTTTGCTCAAAACTAACTTACTTACTTGGTGTAGGAGTTACCGTAATCATGAAGAAGGTTCGCTCAGTACGAGGTTCCTACATTGCACTACGGTCGATCTTTACTTGGTGAAGCCGTTCAATGGTATACCAACTTGCTTACATTGGTTTTCTTTTCTTTTTTTAAACTTGCATAGACATTTATTTGGATATCAAGGAAGTCATTAGGACTTGTCATTAGATGATGTTGTCATCTAGGACCCAATACTACCCTGTCCTATAACCCTTCCGGAGGCATTCACTCTGAGTTGATCGCAATCACACTCCTCATGTAACCACCATCTAACTCATATCATAAGGTCTAACAGCTATATTCCACTTCTCATGGTCAGTCTGTAGCACCTTCATTCACACAAGTCCGTACCATTACAGTAAGTCAGGGCACAGTCACCATATGGGTGACCACGCACGTAACGGATTATAGCACCCGGACTTAATCATCTCACACCAAGAGCTATGGTACAGAAGTAGTGTATGATAGTGGTCAAAGCTTGATTCCAACAAAATGAATGCTTTTTAATTTACATTTTTTATGTAGTTGGAAGTATATAATCTTTATATTAAAGCAAGCTGATGTTTCGCCTTTGTGACACAGGCGTTTGGCGAGCCACATCCTGTAACAGTGTGGTAGTGTTCAAAGTATTACTTATAGACTTTGTATATACGTACATTGAAACTGTTAAAAGACCCAGTTTTTTTACATTTTTAAATGTACACAAAGTAGTATTTAACCAAACGGATGAGTTATGTACAAATCTTCATATATACAATGAAACTGTCCAATATTACATTTTCAAAGTGTTGCTGTGGTAAATATTTTAGACAAAAGGACTTTATGTGGCTAGAACATGATATTAGTCAAAGATGGCATGCTCAACCACGTAACGAATTCGAATGTCAATGGTACGAAGAGGACATGAAGTTTATGCGTGAAGAAAACCCGATAATTAGGCAGCATTGGGAGTCGATAGATTCTGAACAGAAATATCTCCAGGCATACCTCGACACTGTGGATTGGATGGACTTAAAGAATTTTGTACGTGGAATCCATTACAACAGGGAATGTCGTAAGAGAAAACTTGCAGATGTAGAAATGGAAAAGCACATAGCGCAAGAAAAGAGACTGCGGGAAAAATGTCATACTTTGGTTTCCTTCGCCTTTTATGAAAAATATAAACAACTGACTTAAGCGAGCACAAACGTGCAGGAGGTAGCAAATAGAAGAAGAAGGTCGGCTTTAGCGTCAGAGACGCATTCACTTTCCGCAGCGGGGAGGGGCTGTGGAATCCCTTAAAAATCAATAAATATTTTGGTTTACAAAAATCTTAATCGGTTATGAATTGGACACAATTCAATCCAGTTATGAATGTGAGAGAAACCATCACCAAAGAGCTACACACTCCAGCCAGAAGAACATTTCCCACCAGACCTGTAAACCCAGGTGTTATTAACCCACGTTGATTTAACCCAGATTTTATTAACCCACGTTGTGTTAACCCGGATTTTGCTAACCCACGTTGATTTAACCCGGGCTTTAATAACCCACGTAAGGTTAACCCAGATTCACCTGCATTGCTATAACCCGAGTTAGCCCAACCCAGACTATAAATAGAGTTGTTTATGGAAGGGAGTAGGAAAAAGAATAAATTGCTTCCCCCCACCACACACCTAGTTGAGGGTATATATATATATAATATATATATATATATATATATATATATATATATATATATATATATATATATAGGAGCTGTACACATACACCTAGTCACTCTGATTTGAAGACTCGCACAGAAAACACCATTACAATGAACACAGACTTGAGAATAATTATGTGTCAAATTAGATTGTTAAGACCAGTATGGTGTTCCAGTGATGAGGAGAAACTTTCAGAAATGAGTCAAATTGCAGAAAAAGTGGAGGAATTAAAATTTAAAAAGAAATTTACAGAGACAGTTGAAAAAAGTTTTGGAGTACATTTTACTGAATGTATATTTGTTCCATCCGAATGTCATTGTTCCGAAATCAAGCTTTCTGAAGAAAGATTTATAAGACTTTTTAAAAGCTTGTTTTGGAAACCTAGTGAACGGGACACTTACAACAGACTGCTTGATATGCTGTATGGAGAGGATGACAACACATTACCGGAGATGGAATATCCAGTAGTAGATCTCACAGCTCCGTTAACTGAAGAAACAGAGATAAACTGAACGAGAGTAGTCAACACTGCGGTTTAGTTTTAAGATTTACTTTTGTAACATATGTATTTGTAAAATATTTATTTGTAAATAAAGTTGGAAAAAAAGAAAAAAAGAAAAAAAAGAGAGAGAAAAACTTCTTGCACAGAACAATTTCTGGAAATAGAAATTGTTGTGTGCAAGAAGATTTTTTTTAAAAAACACTCCTCGTGACCTTGAAATCTATGACGTAATACTAAAGTGCGGGAGCTGACGTCATCACCTATTATATCTGTTCCTTAATTTTAAATAAAACGTGTATTGCGGGTTGTCTAGAGTGTTAAGTAGGGATTTGAGGATACCTAATCATTAGATATATTTAACGGAAGTATAGGTAGGTAACGATGTATGTTAAAGGAAGCCGTAGATGAGTACATGAAGGTAAGAGCGCATGTTAACAGTGTATTAAACAAAATATTGAGAAAAATTAAATAAAAAGTTAATTTAAATAGGTAGACTACCAGTAAATGTCAAATTATAAACAGATAATATAAAAAGAATTGCCCCTTCATTATTGTATAAATAATTAATTAAAAACGTGTATTGCAAGTAGCGCCTTCATGTTTTAGTAGGCGAGTTCCGCATTTCAAAACTGTATTGCGGGTAGCGTCTTCGTTTTTTAAACATATAATTAATTTAAAGGTGTATTGGTAAGAGCGCATGTTAACAGTGTATTTATTAAACATTCAGAACAATTAAATTCAAAATTAATTTAAATAGGTAGGCTAACAGCAGTACGTGTGAGAAAGATTACGTGTGAGGGAGGCAACCAATCAGAGCGTAGCATTTGGGTGTGCGCCAGACCGGTAGCCGACGGGTGAAGAGCGTACGAAGGTAGCCGACAGTCGCCGGAAGTACATGTATAAAAGACCACCATCTTTTTACATTTTATATAGTATAACGGAGGAAAGGTTAGGTCAGGAGTGTATTTTATATAGTATAAGAAGGGAAAGGCTGTCATCTTTGATCTGGTCACGTGACCGCTCTCGACCAATCAGAGGTCAGAAAAGTGAGGATGATTCGCCCATATATGATCTACTAACAGGAAAACAGAAAAACAGGAAAACAGAAAAAGAGGAGGAAAACAGAAAAACATGAAAACAGAAAAACAGGAAAACAGGAAAACAGGAAAACAGGAAAACAGGAAAACAGAAAAACAGGAAAACAGAAAAACAGAAAAACAGAAAAACATGAAAACAGAAAAACAGGAAAAACAGGAAAACAGGAAAACAGGAAAACAGAAAAACAGGAAAACAGAAAAACAGGAAAACAGAAAACCAGAAAAACAGAAAAACAGAAAAACAGGAAAACAGAAAAACAGAAAAACAGGAAAACAGAAAAACAGAAAAACAGAAAAACAGGAAAACAGAAAAACAGAAAAACAGGAAAACAGGAAAACAGAAAAACAGAAAAAACAGGAAAAACAGGAAAACAGGAAAACAGAAAAACAGAAAAACAGAAAAACGGGAAAACAGAAAAACAGAAAACAGGAAAACAGGAAAACAGGAAAACAGGAAAACAGGAAAACAGGAAAACAGGAAAACAGAAAAACAGGAAAACAGAAAAAAAAGAAAAACAGAAAAACAGGAAAACAGAAAAACAGAAAAACAGGAAAACAGAAAAACAGAAAAACAGAAAAAACAGAAAAACAGAAAAACAGAAAAAACAAGAAAACAGAAAAACAGGAAAACAGAAAAACAGGAAAAACAGGAAAACAGAAAAACATAAAAACATAAAACATAAAAACATAAAAACATAAAAACAGAAAATAACCAGAGGGGGATTCCGTAAGAAGATGGATGGGAGCACAAAGAGTGCAGGAGGTAGCAAATAGAAGAAGAAGGTCGGCCTTTGTGTCAGAGACGCATTCACTTTCCGCAGCGGGGAAAGGAATGCGCGTCAAAGTCTGTCCCATAGAGTATAGATTTACTATAGAGTATAAGAGAAAATAATGCATTTTATATAGTATAACAAGGCTAATAGTGTATTTTATATAGTATAAACAAGGCTAATAGTGTATTTTATATAGTATAACAAGGGAATGAAGGTTCCCGACAATCTCCGGAACACCCCCGAGGGTATTCTCCGAAACAATCAATAACGCTTGGATCCGGCAGGTGGCTTCCCACTCTCCGAAACAATCAATAACGTTTGGATCCGGCAGGTGGCCGCCGCCATCAAAAATCAAATCAAAGTCAATCAAAATCAAATCAAAGTCAATCAAAATCAAATCAAAGCCCACTAAAAATCGATTAAGGTCAATTAAAATCAAATCAAATCCCACCAAAAATCGATTAAGGTCAATCAAAATCAAAATCAAAAAATAAAAAACAAAAAATTCAAAATC